>LR750000.1:849903-1072001 GCA_902729485.2 Mus minutoides
AAAAAAAAAAAAAAAAAAAAAAAAAAAAAAAAAAAAAAAAAAAAAAAAAAAAAAAAAAAAAAAAAAAAAAAAAAAAAAAAAAAAAAAAAAAAAAAAAAAAAAAAAAAAAAAAAAAAAAAAAAAAAAAAAAAAAAAAAAAAAAAAAAAAAAAAAAAAAAAAAAAAAAAAAAGCATGGTACTGGTATAATGACAGACAGGAAGATCAATGGAATAGAATTGGAGAGCCAAAAATTAACCCACATGCCTATGGTCACTTGATCTTTGACAAAGGAGCAAAAACCATCCAGTAAAAAGAAGACAGCATCTTCAACAAATTGTGCTGGCTCAACTGGCTATTAGCATGTTGAAGAATGTGAATTGTTCTATTCTTATCTCCTTACACAAAGCTCAAGTCTAAGTGGATCAAGGAACTCCACATAAAATCAGAGACACTGAAACTAGGAGAAGAGAAAGTGGGGAAGAACCTCAAAGATTTGGGCACATGGGAAAGTTTCCTGAGCAGAACACCAGTGCTTGTGCTGTACGATCAAGAATCAACAAATGGGACCTCATAAAATTGCAAAGCTTCTGTAAGGCAAAGAACACTGTCCATAATACCAAAGGGCAACCAACAAATTACCAATCCTAAATCTGACAGGGGCTAATATCCAATACATATAAAGAACTCAAGAAGTTAGACTCCAGAAAACCAAACAACCCTATTAAAAAATGTGGTACAGAGCTAAACAAAGAATTTTCAACTTAGGAATACTGAATGGCTGAGAAGCACCTTAAAAAATGTTCAACATCCTTAATCATCAAGGAAATGCAATTCAAAACAACCCTGAGATTCTCCCTCACACCAGTCAGAATGGCTAAGATCAAAAACTCAGGTGGCAGCAGATGCCATTGAGGATATGGAGAAAGAGGAACACTCCTCCATTGCAGGTGGGACTGCAAGCTGGTACAACCACTCTGGAAATCATTCTGGTGGTTCCTTAGAAAATTGGACATAGTTCTACCAGAAGATCCAGCGATACCACTCCTAGACATATACCCAGAAGATGTTCCAACATGTAATATTGACACATGCTTCACTATGATCAAAGCAACCTTATTTATACTAGCCAGAAGCTGGAAAGAACCCATATGTCCCTCAACAGGGGAATGGATACAGAAAATGTGGTACATTTACACAACGGAGTACTACTCAGCTATTAAAAACAATGGATTTATGAAATTCTTAGGCAAATGGATGGTTCTGGAGGATATCATTCTGAGTGAGGTAACCCAATCACAAAAGGACACACATGATATGCACTCACTAATAAGTGGATATTAGCCCAGAAGCTCAGAATCCTTCTTAGAAGGAGAAACGAAATACCTGTGTAAGGAGTTACAGAGACAAAGTTCAGATCAGAGACTGAAGGAATGACTGAAGAGACTGCCCCACTTGGATATCCATTCCATAACCAACCACCAAACCCAGACAATATGGCAGATTCCAACAAGAGCTTGCTAACAGAAGCCTGATATAGCTGTCTCCTGAGACGCTCTGCCAGTCCCTGGGAAATATGGAAGTAGATGCTCAGAATCATCCATTGGATGGAGCACAAGGTCCCCAATGAAGGAGCTAGAGAAAGTAACCAAGGAGCTGAAGAGGTGTGTAGCCCCATAGGAAGAACTACAACATGAATTAACAAGTACCCCCTGAGCTCCCTGGGACTAAACCACCAACCGAAGAAAACACATGGTGGAACTTGTAGCTCTAGCTGTGTATGTAGCAGAAGATGGCCTAGTTGGTCATCAATGGGAGGACAGGCCCTAGGCCTTGTGATGGTTCTATGCCCCAGTATAGGGGAATGCAAGGACAAGGAATGGGAGTGGGTGGGTTGGGGAACTGTGGGAGGGGAGAGGAGACAGTGGAGAGGGGATTTTCAGAGAGGAAACTAGGAAAGGGAATAACATTTGAAATGAAAATAAAGAAAATATATAATAAAAAAAGAAATACTTATAGTTTGAATACTACTGAGATGCATATCATAAATTTCACTGCCTATTACTAAGAAATGTTAATGCTAAACTAGGAATATATATTTTCACACTAACATGGTGAAGAAAAATTATTTAAAAGAATTAAATTTTATGATTAATGAAAGTATTATCACTAGTCTTAGACAATACTAAAATGGCTCCTATTTCCATCGCCTTTCAGGATGGTTTTAAATGACTATTTATGTAGAATAAGTATAAAAAGCATAGATATTAAAAAGAATAAACATTCTTTATAAAATATGTATGAGTACTTACTGACTGTGCAGAAAGTATCCTAGAAATAACAAGCAATCAGGTCATATAAAATTTAAATACTAAAATTACTCTTCTGCATTAAAGTAATATCTTTTTCATAAAGAGTAAAAAAAAAACTTTCCAAATGATTTCAAATTTGAAAATACTTATACTTTGTGAGATATTTGCACATCTTATGTCAGCAAAATTATGAAGCTGAAGGAAATAAAAGTACAGGTAGGTGTATCGAGCACCTGAAGTGAGTTATCCTCAATAGTAATGATTTTAAATATCACTCTGACATCTGAGCAGTTTAATGCAGTTTGTTCAACCATATTGGAATATAGCTAGAAGTTACTGAGGCAACTCTGCTTGTTTATAAGAACAATTAGCATGATAAAATGAGATTTAGGCTTTGCTTGCACTGAATGGATCAGAGGTAGGCATACCTTCATTTAACACAAAACAAACACAGTCACAAAATGCTAAAATGGAAGCAAATGGAAAAGGGTGGTTAATTATGTAAATCAATCATTTAAATTTAAAGCTTGGGACAATCAGATTAAGTCCACCAGTATTGTTCACATGATAATTTGCCATAGGGATATTGAAATGTGAATGACCCAATGCCTCATCTCAGAAAAGAGTTCAAAATTTGAAGAAATCTGCACAGTGATTTGGGAAATTTTAAAGCTACTGTACTCTGTGTGCTGGAACTGCAAAGCACTTCCTGAAGAGATTTCTTTTATACCTGTTGGATACAGCAAGAGAGTCTACGGGCAGCTCGTGTAAGTGAAGAAAGCATCAGAATCAATTTCCTTTCCTACAACTTGGAAATGTTTATTGGAAAGAAATCACTCTGCAATTATAGCAACGTGAGCAATTTGGAGGAAGGTAACAAGGTTTCCAAAGGAGGCAATGTGCAGTATTAATCTACCCCCAGATCTATCTGAAAATGAGTAAATAAACAAGTGACACAAATCAATTCCCTCCCCTTGGCAAAATTTCAACAGCTATGAAATGAATTATCATTAAGGTTTAGAACCACGCTTTATCATGAATAAGGAACTGGGAATTGAAATATCCCCCCTCCAGTAGATTAATCTTTCCTTGGTATTCTCTTTTATTTCTCTTCTCAAAAATCAATGAATTCCAGCCCACCTGGCAAGTCTTGTATAAGTTACTTAGTGGGGAGTCAATGCCTTTGATGAATTTGTTCTCACTTAACTCTCATCTTCCTATAAGGACCTCATACTCTCATTAACTCCACCCAGTGGAAATATAACATAGATTGCAAGAACACATGATGTTGTGTGGGTAGAGATGTGAGGCTGATCTAGGAGAATTGAAGGGGTAGTGAATATGGTAAAATATCATTGTTTGTAATTCTCAAGAAACAAATAAAATGAATTAATTACATAGGAATTGGTTGCATATCAGCCTAATATTTTGTTAGACCCTTGTAGGTGCATAAAGATAAAAATAATATTTAACGAGGTAGTAAGCTCAATTTATTTTAATATTTTATTTAATCTATTAAAATGTTACTGTTTCAACATGGAATCAAAATAAAATTTGATGACTTTTCAAAGAATCCTTATTGGGCAGTGGTGGTGCATGCCTTTAATCCCAGCACTTGGGTGACAGAAGCAGGCAGAATTCTGAGTTTGAGGCCAGCCTGGTCTACAGAGTGAATTCTAGGAAAGCCAGGGCTACACAGAGAAACCTGTCTTGAAAAACAAAAAAAACAAAAACAAACACACAAACACAACAACAACAACAAAAGAATCCTTGTTCTTCTGTCTCAGATAGGCAGTATGTGTCATATACTTGAAGCATACCTAAACCTAGGGTGGCCACAGTTAGGTGAGTCAGGACCACATATCATGCAAGTAGTTTCTGAGAGAGGCAACTACAGGGAGATGAGGAGATCCCAGGCTCTGGGTATAATGCTCACTTCCCTGATCTTCAGATCCAACCCAATCACAGCAAGCTCATCCATTACTAGATTTCAAGCTTCTGGCTTATGGGGAGAACCATTTTTGCAATACATAGTGGCTCAAAATACATACACATATTAGAACTGGTCTTGTGTTTATTTATACATATAGATACAAATTCAGACAGAGATCAATTTTGACATATTCTCCTGAAACATTTTAGCTCACATCTGTGGTCCCAGAGTTTAGCCAACAATCAATTCGTTGATAATCTTTGGTTTTGTTTTAAAAGGCAAATGTGTTATATACTTTTTCTTCATAAATACAATTCCCTCATTCTCTCCTCACCATCTCACTTTTCTAACAGACCATAACTACTTTTTAAAGCTTATTTTTCATATTTATTGATCACATATTGAAACAGTAAGATACACCAAAATTGTTAGTCCTATTGACAGTTCTATAAGTAGTCCAGGATGAGATATACCATGAAATACTTTATGATGCAGATAATTGGTAGTGAAAAGTCAAGATGGCTAGGATTAACTTCACCTAAAAACTCTGAAGGTTTGGTACATAAGGAGAAGTCTG
This sequence comes from Mus minutoides, assembly GCA_902729485.2. Classification (NCBI taxonomy): domain Eukaryota; kingdom Metazoa; phylum Chordata; class Mammalia; order Rodentia; family Muridae; genus Mus; species Mus minutoides. The sequence goes on from LR750000.1 coordinate 854,703, forward strand.
TTAGCCTCCAGTATGAAGAAAGTTGTGATAATGCATATGAGTAGAAAATTTGCTCTATTTATGCAATGATCTGCTCAGATGTCTCATTTTCAAAGTCAGTAATGGATGTTGAAATGGGCAGCCTGCTTCTTACGCACAAGACTGTGAGCCACCTAGTCCACTGGGATAATACAGAGAAACGAAAACATTATTAGTGAGGAGTCTGAAAAGTTCAGGTTAATGGAACAAAACCTACCATTAAACTTGTGACCCAGTTGACTGTGCAGGGTTCACATAAATGCTCATAGGAGAATTAACAGCTTGAAACCTGGAAGTGGATGCTCCTGCATAGTGGGACTTTCCCTGGAGTACAAGTGAGTGAAGATAATGGCAGAAGTCTGATAATTATCCCAATAAGAAAAGGGCATCAACCACAGGAGGTAGTCCAGAAAAGGCCAGGAGCTACTGGATTCCAAGTGAGCAAGAGTCCCAGAAAACATTACAGATACTGGGTTCCCCACAGAGCTGTAAGGTTGAAGTCTGTGCCTAGGAGAACAGGGCAGGCACAGTTTCAGTGGGCATGAGAGCAGATAATACCCCTTTCTTTTAAGTTATTCATCTGAAAATTTATTATCACAAAAAGATCATATCTAAGGAAGTAGAATGAAATTCAAAATTGTACTTACACACACAATGAGAATTTGAATTATTGGGCAGCAAGCAGGACTGGAAAAATGATTCAATGGGTAAAGAGACCTTGCTTCTGAGACTGATGACCTGAATTCAATCCCAGGAACTCAAGGGGTGGAAAGAATTGACTCCTGCAAGTTTTCCTTAGCTCTCTACATGCCTGAATTCACAAGTAAATGCACATACACAGGTAAACTGAAGAAATGTTTTAATAAAAGGGAACAAGAATAGTCAGAAGAAAAAAAAAAACTAATATTTCTTGGAAAAAAAGCCCCATCACTGGCATGGACTGATGTATCAATAAGAATCATCTTAGAAGCAGGCAGAAACTGTAGGTTGTGTCTATTTACACATGAGAGCTCAGGGCTTCCTAGACTCAAACATGGTGCTAGAAGAGATTGTCTGTAGTCAGAATGTTCCCTCTGTAAATAAAATCATCCTACTTTGTATGTAGGCTGTTTATCGTCAGGATGATTCAGAATATGTAATTCAATAATTTTATCATTCTACAAATACTGTGCACTACCCTTTCTGAGTAGTATTTGTTGTGGCTTTGCTTACATTGCATCATAACAAGCATGAAAGTAAATACATAGCTCTGTGACAATGACTATGATACTAAGAAAAGGAAGTGATTTTTTCAACCAGATTCATGGCATACGTTGTCTATCAGTGACCAAAATACTTCTGAAGTCTGTGATGTAACCACAAATGAAAGCAATGAAAATTTATTTCAGATATCCTGTGAATAAATTGTATCTTGTCACAGCCAAATAATACCACCCTGGTTATTTCTTTATCTGTTAAAAAAATCACTTAAAATTCCAGTTTTGAAGGCAAAGTAGAGGAATAATTCACTGAAAGTACAAAATATTCAGAGCAGAACTCTGTGTGATATGGAAATCTAAAAGCAGCAGCACTGTGGAAAAGATTTGTAGCTGCATCAAGAAGGAGGTTATACAGCCAGGACTACACAGAGAAACCCTGTCTCGGAAAAAAAAAAAAAAAAAAAAAAAGGAAGGAGGTTATTTGTTATGACCACTCAATAAGACATTAGGAAGCTTATGTGCAAAGATAGCTTGGTGCAGCTACAGGGGAAGCCACACACAAAAGCTAGTCTAACTGGAGAAGGAAGAACAAAAACCAAGCCTCTAGAAGGTCTGTAGCAAATACAAAAAAAAAAAAAAATTGCATAGATGTGATTATCTGCTAGGAACACATATTTCTAGCTAATTCCATTAAACTGAGAGATGGCTAAACAGATGGCATAAATTTAATTCAATTATATTTTTAGCTAACATATATTGAAAATACTTAGAATTGTCATGAAAGAATATGAAGAAAATATGCTTTTTTTCTCATGCTTTTCCTTTTTTTCTTTATACCATTATACACTGAAACAGTTTTGAATCAGTCTCCCCATTTCCTTCCTCTTATGCCCACCATAGCAACTATAACATGACTCCCTGCTAACTTCATTTCATATGTGTGTTTATTGTTGTTGTTGTTGTTATCTTTGATAACCCAACAAGTCCTATTAGTGCTCTCTATATGCTCATGAATAGAGAGGCATGAACTGGAGCATCAAAACAATCCAGAATATACAAACAAACAAACAAGAATTATTCTCCCTCTCTTAATACATTTAATTACTAATAACTTCTCAGTAAGAAGTTGGGCACCCCTTTTATCCCTGGCAGAATTTTGGCTGGCTTTTTTTGTGTGCAGATTTTGTGCAGTTAAGCATACCTATTATGAATTCATGGACTTAAAAGCAATGTCTTGTCCAAAAGTACCATATTTCAAAGAATATTTCTCCCATACATGGGTTCTTATGCTCTTTCCTCCTCCTTTTATGTTATGTTTCATTATGCTTTGTTTAAGGGAACTCAATAACTATAAAATAATGTCCTATTTATGACTGAGCACTCAGTTTAGTTTCTTATTCTCATTGCTGTGACCAGTTATGAGTCTTAGCATTCACTGCTGACCAGTTAAAATGAAGCTCCTTAAAAAAAGGTTAAGTGCATCCCAGGTCTATGCTAGCAACATAAGTTTTTAGAAGGGAACTGACGCATGACCATGGAGCAAAATAACAAAAGAATGTAGCTCTATGCCATGTACCCAAAGAATGTCATATCACCAATAATAAAGTCTTAATTTTGGGTTGTGATAAATAACCAATTATGTTAGCTGTGTTGTTTTGGAGACATCTGGAACTCCATAACCAGTAACTCATACAATTTGAAAAAAAAAATGAAAGCAGTGGGCAGTGGTATAGACTACTTGACATGATGGTTTGAAGAAAAAGTCCCCCATAGTCTCATAAAGAGTGGCATCCTTAAGAAATGTGCTTTTGTTAGAGTGTGACTTCATTGGAGGAAGTATCTCACTAGGGACGGGCTTTGAGGAATCAGATGCTCAAGCCAGGCCTGATGTCACTCTTTCTCTGTGCTGCCTCAGATCTGAATATAGAACTCTCACCTACTTCTCCAGCAACATGACTGTCTGCATGCCTAATGATATCAATGGACTAAACCTCTAAAGTGTAAGCCAATCATAATTAAATGTTTCTCTTTCCATTTCTTGCTGTGGTCATGGTGTCTCATCACAGCAATACAAACCCAAATTCAAACAATTGGTGTGGAATCATGTAAGCAGGGAGGAGTTCTATATTATGGCAGAAATCAAGGGGTAGGAAAGAAGGATAACCCAAATCAGGTTATATGAAGGTCATGTGGAAATATATTATCACACAGTATGATTAGAAGTAAAACTAAACCAGAGTGTGGATACTTCATTCCTCCTTTGAATAGGAAACAAAATACCCATGAATGGAGTTACAGAGACAAAGTTTAGAGCTATGATGAAAGGATGGACCATACAGAGACTACCCCACCAGGGGGGATCCATACCATAATCAGTCATTAAACTGAGACACTATTGCATAGGACAGCAAGTGTCTACTTAAGGGACCCTGATAAAGCTGTCTTGTACAGAAGTGGATGCTCATAATCATCTATATGATGGAACACAGGGCCCACAATGGAGAAGCTAGAGATAGAAGCCCAGGAGCTGAAGGGGTCTGCAACCCTAGAAGAGGAACAACAATATGAACTAACCACAACCCCAGAACTCGTGTCTCTAGCTCAACATGTAGCAGAAGATGGCCTAGTCGGCCATCATTGGGAGAAGAGGCCCCTTGGTATTGCAATCTTTATATATCCCAATACAGGGGGACACCAGGTCCAAGAAGTGGGAGTGGGTGGGCATGGGAATGGGGTGGGGGAGGGGGGAGGGAACTTTCGGGATAGCCTTTAAAATGTAAATTAAGAAAATATCTAATAAAAAATATTGAAAAAAAAAGTTCAAAACAAACAAAACAAAACAAACAAACAAAAAAGAAGTAAAACTAAGGATTTCAGCCTTCATCTCCAGCTGGCCACATAGATATTCTCTTTCAATTTTTTTTTCCTATCCACTTATCCATTTCTTTCAGCCCCAAATTCCAGGAAACATTGGGTGGAACATTCTAACTGTGCCTGCTGGAGAAGCAAGTAGGACAGCAAAGCAGGAAGGCAAGCTTCATATCCTCACTCACCCTCCTTTTCTCTAAATTGAATCCCCAGCCTGATTCCCCACATCTATACCAGATTATTTTCTGGGGAATCTTCATACTCTCTACTACCATCTCCAGGTGATTAAGCAGATGCTGGAAGAACCCCTGCTATCAACCCTACTGTATAAGCCCCTCACTGCTGTCCCGTCCCATCAATCGCATCTGCATTCTTAGAAACCAGTTTCCCATAGCCAGAAACATATTGTACCTAAATATTCCAGTGGCCTCACCTAGCAGGATCCCCACAGCATTCCTTATTAGGCAAGACACAACTACCATACTTTCCTAAAACAAGAGAGGGCAACAGAACCCAAAGAACAAAGCACCTGCTTAACACAGACAGGACCTAGCATGACAGTATTCCCAACCACAAATACCTAGATGTCAGGGGAAAATTGTAATCAATAACAGCCAAGAGAATATGTTTCCACTAGAAGCCAACAACCCTACCAACAGAAGATACTAAAAAAAATGCAACATAGCTGAAACACATGACAAAGATTTTAACATAGACTTTATTGTGAATTTGATTGAAGTCCATAAAGAATCTGTTCAAGAAAACTGTGGATCACAAGCAGTGGAAAGAAATTTATAAAAGAGTTCAAGAGACCTGAATGTGGAAGTAGAATAAATAAAGAAAACCCAAACTGGACAAAATCTGGAAATGAAAAATTTAGGAACTCAAACAGGTTACTCAGAGGAAAGCCTCACCAAAAGAAACATCTCGAGTGAGGCTATGCCAGTGCCTGGCAAACAAAGAAGTGGATGCTCATAGTCAGCTATTGGATGGAACACAGGGTTCCCAATGGAGGAGCTAGAGAAAGTACCCAAGGAGCTGAAGGGGTCTCCAACCCTATATATGGAACAACAATATGAACTAACCAGTACCCCCAGAGGGTATAGGGGACTTTCAGGATAGCATTTGAAATGTAAATGAAGAAAATATCTAATAAAATATTGGGAAAAATAAAAAAATAAACATATTTATAATGCAAAAAAAGAAGGCTCTAGAAGGAAACCTTTAACCTGAATAGGTTAACCTACCAAAGAAAAAGCAATGAATGATCCCTGAGCAGCAAATCAAAAGGTAGAAAAATGAAACCATACACCACAAGTGCAAAATAGCAGGAATCAACAACAAACACTGAACCTTGATATCATACAACAATTTCCCAATAAAAAGACTGACAAATGTAATGTCTGTGAAAACAGGAGCCATCCTTGGACTGACTCATAAAAAATACCTTAACATCAAGGATAGTTATCATCTCAAGGCAAAAGATAGAAAAAAATATTCCAATCAAACAGACCTAAGAAGCAAGCCAGTATAGTCATTTTAATATGTGACCAAATAGATTCATGCCAAACTAATTAGAATAGATAGGGAAAGATACTACATACTCATCAGAGAGAAAAAATACCAAAAGAATATTTCAAATATTAACACCTATATACCAACACAGGGGCACACACATTTATAAAAGAAACATTGTTACAAATTAAATCATATATTTACCATTACACACTGATATCATAAAACATCAGTACCCAACTCTGTCCAATAGGCAAGTCATCCAAATTAAAACTAAAAAGAGAAATAATGAATCTTTCTAACATCATAGATCAAATGGACCTAAAAGATATTTACAGAGCATTTCATTCAAACATAAAAAACTGTATCTTTTACTCAGTACTTTGGAGAACTTTCTTTAAGACTGAGCAAATGCTCAGACACAAAGCAAGTTTCAACAGATATAAGAAAGTTGAAATAACACGCTGAATCGTATTTGACAACCACATCTGGATATCAACAACAGAAACAATACAAAGCTTGCAAACTCATGGAAACTAAAAAACTATCAAATGAAAAAATGGTTCGAGACAGAATCTAATACAGAAATGTAAAAGTTGCTAAAAACAAAAACAAAAACAAAAACAAAACAAAACAAAAAAAACCAAAGTACCCAAACTTATCGAACACAATAAATGCAGTTCAATTGGGAAAGTCCACAGCACTAAGTACCCCATAAATAAATTGGAGAAATATCATATTAGTAAGCTATCACCACACATGAACTATCTAGAACAAAATGTAAGCATCCATAGGCATGTGGATTTGATTCAGGATCCTCAGTTTGATTCCCTTGATCAACCTGTTCATATTTATGCTAAGACCATGTGGTTTTTATTATTATTTCTATGCATTACAGCTTGAAATCTAGATGGTGATACCTCCAGAATTTCTAAAACAATCTATAGGATTGTTATAGATATCACGAATTGTTTTTCCATATGAAGTTGTGTATTGTACTTTCAAGGTCTGAAAAAAATTGTGCTGGAATCTTGATGGGAATTGCATTACTTTTAGTATGATGGCCATTTTACCAATCCATGAACATTTCCGTCTTCTGATATATTTTTCAATTGCTTTCTTCAAAGACTTGAAGTTCTTATCATACTTTTTTCTCTTACTTGGTAAGAGTTACACCAAGGTATTTTTTATTTTTGTGATTTTTGGGAAGGATGTTGTTTCCCTAATTTCTTTTTTTTTTTTCCATTTTTTTTATTAGATATTTTCTTAATTTACATTTCAAATGCTATCCCGAAAGTTCCCTATACGCTCCACCTGCCCTGCTCCCCTGCCCACCCACTTCCACTTCTTGGCCCTGGCTTTCCCCTGTATTGGGGCATATAAAGTTTGCAATACCAAGGGGCCTCTCTTCCCAATGATGGCCTATTTATAATTTGTATAGATGTGGGCTATAACCACATTTGACAAAGTAAAAAAGTATAAAATTACATGCATATTTACATAATACATATATACATACATACACACATACATGAACACACACACACACACACACACACACAGAGAGAGAGAGAGAGAGAGAGAGAGAGAGAGAGAGAGAGAGAGAGAGAGGAGAGAGACCAAAACCCAAAAATGTACCGTTGCTGTGTCCTAACTGTAACCATACTGAGAGAAAAATCAATCCTGGGAACAATCCCACTCACCCTAACATCAAAATGAAACATGTTTGATAATGCTATCTAAGAAATAAAAAAAAACTAATACAAAAAAAAATCTTTATGACAATGAAGAATGAAACAAAGAAACGAAAGAAGACACCAGAAGATGGAAAGACATCTAGTGCTCAAGGATTGGCAGGATTAATATTATAAAAATTACCATGCTACTAAAGGCAATGCAATATCCATCAAAGTTCCAACATAATTCTTCCTAAAAATTAAGAAACTGAGTCTCAAAATTCATATGAAAATACAATATACTCTGGATATATAAATTAATCCTAAACAGTAAAAAACTGCTGGAGTAAAATAATATTACCAATTTCAAGTTATAGTATAGAACTGTAGCAATAAATATATTAAAATACTGACATAAAGAACAAATATATTTGACAAATTAAATATAATTTGATACCAGATAAAATCCCCTGGTCTGATATTTAGCTAATGTTGCTATTTTTTTATAAAGAGATATAAAAATACACATTAAAGTGTTTTTCTTGGGCAGGTGGAGAGGGATTTACTTTATGGTTCTTGAATATGAACTTCAGGAAAAATAACATTGTTTATTAATTTAAAAAAATAACCTAATGCTTTCTTTTCAATATAATGCTGGAAGCACTAAGCAGAAGATTAAAGTAAGAGGAGAACATTATAGAAATGTATCCAGGAAAGGAAAAAAATCAAATTATATGTATTCTTAAAAGATGTGGTATTATTTATGAGATCTCCAAAACACCAGCAGAAAACTTCTAAAAAGAAAAAAAAAGCTACAACTTCAGCAAAGTAACAGGATACAAATTGACCAGCCAAAACCTAGCAGCCATTGTATATAAGAGCAGCAAATACACTGAGTAAAAGACAATGGGACAATATCATTTAAAATAACAGCAAAGACAATAAGATATCTTGATGTGAAACAAACCATGGATATGAAAAACATCTAAAATGAAAACTTCAAATCTCTGGAGAAATAAATTGAGAAAAACTCTAGAAAATAGAAAAACATTTTATGTTCATGGTTCAGTAGAATCAATAATGTGAAAATGACCAACCTACCAAAATCAATTTACATACTCAATGGAATACCCATCAAAATTCTCACAACATTTTTCATAAAAATAGGGGGGGGGATCCTAAATCCATATATAATGAGAAGAGACCCCCTGATAGCCAAAGCAAACCTAAGCAAGAAGAATCCTGGAGGGGATGTATATTTCAGACATCAATATAAAAACAACATAATATTAAGATGAAAACAATCACATAGATCAACTTAATGCAGTAGAAGAACTAAGCATGAGCACTTTTAGCTAGAGTTATTTCATACTTCACAGAGGCAACAGCAACAAAACTACTCTAGAGGAAAGAGTACCTTCAGCAAAGAGTGCTAGCAAAACTGGGTGTCTACATCCTGCACAACAACAACAATAACAACAACAACAAAAACAACAAAAAGAGTACATTCAGGTGAACCTCAATTTGTAACATGAAATGCTAAAACTGCTAGAAAAAAACAAGCAGTGCTCTATAAGATAGATGTGTAGGAAAGGAATTTCTGACCACAAACTCCATTTACCCAGAAATTATGCCCAACAATTAACAAATAGAACATCATAATACTAAAAGGCTTCTCTGTACATCTAAAATAACAATCAATTGAGTGAAGAAGAAACCCACGTAATGAGAGAGAATCTTTATCAGATAAACATCTGGCAAAGGATTAGTATCTAGATTATACAAAACACTCAAGAAGCAAAGAGTCAAGGAAAAAAATTAAAGTGGGATAGTTATTTAAACAGTCATCACTGAAAATATGAAAATGGTTAAATACTTTTAAAAATGTTCATCATCCTTAGCATTCAGAAAATGTAAATCAAACTGATATTTCCTCTCACACTAATAGCAAAGGCTAAAATCAACAAAACAATGCACAGCGAATTCCTGTGTGGTTGGGGACAAAAGAACATTCATTCTCTATTTGTGGGGATAAAAATATGTGTAGACCCTCTGGAAATAAGTGTGGATAATCCAAAAAAAAAAAAAAAGAATAAAAAATAAACCTATTAAATATCCTAGCTCTATCACACCTTGACATAAGTCCAAAGGACAGGACATCCTACTCTACACATACCTGAGCAGTAATATTATTCTCCACCTGATTCACAATATCTAAGAAGTGGAAGTGATCTAGATATCCTTCACTAGATGAATACACAATGAAAGTATTTTACATACTCATAATGGAGCATTATTCATCTATAAATCAAAATATAAATTATGATGCTTACAGGTAAATGGATGGACCAAAAAATATTGTATTGAGTGGCAAAAGCAAGAACAAGAAAGACATATTTCTCTTTTTTTAACTTTTATTAGATAATTTCTTCATTTACATTTCAAGTGTTATCCAGAAAGTTCCCTATACCCTCCCCCCTCCCGGCCCTGCTCTCCTACCCACCCGCTCCCACTTCTTGGCCCTGGCATTCCCCTGTATTGGGGCATATAAAGTCTGCATGACCAAGGGGTCTCTCTTCCCACTGATGGACAACTAGGCCATCCTCTTCTATATATGCAGCTAGAGTCATAAGCTCAGGGGTACTAGTTAGTTCATGGTTATTCTTCCACCTAGACGGTTGAAGACCCCTTCAGCTCTTTGGGTACTTTCTCTAGCTCCTTCTTCCTTGGGAACCCTGTGTTCCATCTAATAGCTGACTGTGAGCCTCTACCTCCATGTTTGCCAGGCATTGATATATTTTCCCCTGAGACAGCTATATCCGGGCCCTTTCAGCTGGCATATGCTATAGTGTCTATGTTTGGTGGCCGATTGTGGGATGGATCCCTGGCAGCCGCAGTTGTTGGGGCCATCCTTTGGATTCAGCTTCACACATGATCTCTTTAACTCTTTCAATGTGTGCTTTGTTCTTAATTCTTGGAAGGGGTGACATGTCCACATTTTGATCTTCCTTCTTCTTGAGTATCATGTGTTTAGTAAATTGTATCTTGAGTAGTCTAGGTTTCTGAGCTAATATCCACATATCAGTGAGTACAAGATATGTGAGTTCTTTTGTGAATGGGTTACTTCACTCAGGATGATGGCCTCCAGATCCATCCATTTGCCTAGGAATTTCATATATTTATTGTTTTTAATAGCTGAGTAGTACTCCATTGTGTAAATATACCAATTTTTTTGTATCCATTCCTCTGTTGAGGGACATCTGGGTTCTTTCCAGTTTCTGGCTATTATGAATAANGTATGTTAAACCATCCCTGCATTCCTGGGATGAAGCCTACTTGGTCATGATGGATGATCGTTTTGATGTGTTCTTTGATTCGGTTGGCTAGAATTTTGTTGAGTATTTTTGCGTCGATATTCATAAGGGAAATTGGTCTGAAGTTCTCTATCTTTGTTGTGTCTTTGTGTGGTTTAGATATCAGAGTAATTGTGGCTTCATAGAATGAATTGGGTAGTGTACCTTCAGATTCTATTTTGTTGAATACTTTGAGAAGAACTGGAACTAGGTCTTCTTTGAAGGTCTGATAGAACTCTGCGCTAAACCCATCTGGTCCTGGGCTTTTTTTGGTTGGGAGACTATTAATGACTGCTTCTATTTCTTTAGGGGATATAGGGCTGTTTAGGTCATTAATATGATCCTGGTAAAAGCAGATCTCAGGTTCACTTTAGTTTACTATTTTGAAAGTTATTGTATGTCAAAATTTATTATTTCTAAGTTGGATACACATACATTTCACTCTTAGGCTTCTTTAATTTTCTGTAGTCTATCCTTTCTCTAGTCCAGTAGTTTCTGTTTTAATTTGTGACAACATTTTTAAAAATTCTGGAATCTGTTTCCTATTAAAACCAGAAATATTTTATTATATGTTTTCATTTAAATCCCAGGTATAGGTATATGGAACTCCTTTGCAGTATCTGACTATGATTTTCCTTATGCTTTAGCAGATGTATGGTTTTGCCACTGCAAATAGTTTCTACTATTGCGATGTTTGAAAATCTGTGAACTTTTTAAAGGGTATATTAAATGCTACAGGTAAGGTGGATTATTGTTGGTTGTTTAATGATGTCTGCATTTTTCCAAAAAATAGATTTCAGAGTCTCTCTCTCTCTCTCTCTCTCTCTCTCTCTCTCTCCTATCTAGTGATGGGGGTAATATCCATGATGATCAAGGGTGAGGGAAAAAAGGACCCACAAAGTACATAAGACCAGCATTCATTTTTTAATAAATAAATATATATGTATATATATATATATATATATGTATATATATATATATATATATATATATATATATATATATATATACACACACACACACACACACACACACACACACACACATACACACATACATACACATACACACATTTTGATCAAATCCACTTTGCATTATCTCATCTCCAATTCTTCCCCAATTTTTGCACCATTTCCCCTCCAAAGTTCATGTTCCTTGTTTGTTTGTTTGTTTGTTTGTTTGTTTATTCTTTATTATGTATTACCTCTCAAGTGTCATGTACCCTCTTTCCTCCCATCTTCCTCTTCTTGAATATACCATTCATTTGTCCCTTTCCAGTCCCTCCCTGACACATCTCATTTAGTCCTCCTTGGTTTCTCTTTAGAAAAAGGCTGGCTTCTCATGGACATCAACCAAACATTACATATCAAGTTGTAGTAAGACAAACCCTCACTCTTTAATATACCCTTTAAAAGTTCACAGATTTTCAAACATCACACAATTGCAGAAGTCTAGGTGAGACAACACAGTAGGCATAAAAGAGTCACAAAAACAATCAAAAGACTCAAACAGAACTGTGACTCTTACTGTTAGAAGTGCTATAAGAAGACCAAAGTACAGGCATGCTATGGGAAATGTTTTAAAAAGAACCATCATGTTCCACCACTTGTACAGGCAACTCTCTGCCCCAGCTGCCTGGCCAGGGCCATGCATTGGCAGGGGATAGCTTACATGTTTTTACCACATGGAGACTCTGACTCAGTGCTCCAAAATCTCTCCACCCAGATCTGTAAGTTCCTAATGACATCCCACTACCATGCCAGCCTCATGCTTCAAAACCTCCATTGCCTTTGTGGTGCGCATCTGGATAAGCCACGCTTAGCCATACATTTACCTCTTGAACCCAGATGAGCGATAGCATGAAAGAAAACACAACACAACAGGGGAACACCAGGGCCAAGAACTGGGAGTGGGTGGGTAGGGGAGCAGGGCAGGGAAGGGTATAGGGAACTTTCAGGATAGCATTTGAAATGTAAATTTAAAAAATATCTGGAAAAGAAGAAGAAGAAGAAGAAGAAGAAGAAGAAGAAGAAGAAGAAGAAGAAGAAGAAGAAGAAGAAGAAGAAAGAAAACACAACACAAAGTTAGTTCAGAAACACCTGTAACACAGGTTGCAACACTGGGCACAACTAAAATCCTAATGTAGAAGCCTTATTAAATCTAAATCCTCTGGTGGAAATCCTCACAGATGCCCCATTGTTGGGAGTGACTTTGTTTGAACATTAACTGCCTTAAGTGCTTGCTGGCATGAAGTCTTGGCTTCTGTGGAAAAGTACTAGACCAGCTGAGTACAAATAGACATATATCCTGAAGTCAGTGAAGAACAAATAGCTATAAATCTTGTAGATAGGTACCTAATAACCCATTCTGTTCTGATCTTCCTGCTGAACTGTTTACCCAGTCAATATTTTGTTCCTGGGAATAGGTGCATTACCCAGATTCAAAACGACCCCCCCTCAACTCCTCCTTCCTGCTTTTATGAGTATATAACCTGTGTGGGAAAAATAAAAATTTGTCAGCTTGATCATATTTTTGTGTTTCTTGTTTCCCCATTCTCTTCCAGATGGTTCTCCAGTCCTCATTCACCATCCTGTGGGTTGGAACATGCCATTGAAACCAGGAGACACTCCTAATTACATCTTGTCCTCACATTATCCCCACCCAAAAGGCCCTAACTCTCTCCTGCTTCCTCTCTTCCTCCATCCAACCCAGAAGTCCCAACTATCACCCAGTGATTGGTTCCTTTATTCATTAGGGAATTGGTTCACAAGAGGACACCTGAGTATGACTCACTCCTTCTCTACAGAACCTCCCAGGAGAGTGGAATTAGCATCAACATAAAAACAGTACCAGTCCTATCCACAACACAGCCATAACATAAATGTGTCTAGGTCAGATGCATAGAAGCTTCCTGATTGTCAGTTCAGTCTCTGAGAGTCTCATGAGCCTAGATTAGTTGATTCAGGGGTTTTCTTTGGTGTTGTTGACCACTCTGGCTCCTATAATCCTTCTAACCCCCCTCCCATTCCACAGGATTCTCTGAGCTCTGCCTAGTGTATGACAGTGAGTCTTTGCATTTGTTTTCATCAGCTTCTAGATGGAGCCTCTTTGATGATAATTATCCTAGACTCCTATCTACAAGTATACCAGAATATAGGCCTATATCTGCACCCAGGAGGTGGGACTGTTCTGCAGCCCTCTGTGTACTTCTCTTACCAGGAAAGAGCTGGTCTTCCAGGAGTGCTGACACAGGCTTACAGACTCACAGGAAGAACTAATTGAAGCCAGAGAGAGCAAGAACATCTAACACAGGAGATTACCAGATAGCAAAAAGCAAACACAAGAATCGTACCAACAGAAACCAAGACTACTTAGCATCATGAGAACCCAGTACTCCCAACACAGCAAGTCCTGGATATCCCCAACATACCAGAAAAGCAAAGTTCAGATTTAAAATCATATCTCATGATGCTGGTAAAGGGTTTAAAGAAGGACATTAATAACTCCCTTAAAGAAATACAGGAAAACACAGCTAAACAGGTAGAAGCCCAACACAATGAAAAACTTGAAGGGATTGAACAAAACCATCAAGAATATAAAAATGAAAGTAGAAATGATAAAGAAATTACAAAGACAGACAACTCTAGAAATAGAAAACCTAGGAAAGAAAACAGGAGCCATAGATGCAAGTATCACAAACAGAATACAAGAGATGAAAGAGAGACACTCTGGTGCAGAAGATTCCATATAAAACATTGACACAATAATCAAAGAAAATGCAAACGCCATAAGACCCTAACTCAAAACATCCAGGAAATCCAGGATGCAATGATAAGACCAAACCTAAGGATAATAAATATAGATGAGAAGGAATATTTCCAACTTAAAGAGCCAGTAAATGTCTTCAACAAAACTATAGAAGAAAACTTCACTAACCTAAAGAATATGATGCCCATGAACATATAAGAGGGCCACAGAACTCCAAATTGTTTGGACCAGAAAAGAAATTATTCCCTTTATATAATAATCAAAACACCAAATGCACTACACAAAGAAAGAATATTAAAAGCAGTAAGGGAAAAAGGTCAAGTAACATATAAAGGCAGACCTATTAGAAGTACTCCAGACTTCTCACAAGAGACTATGAAAGCCAGAAGATCCTGAACAGATATCATTCAGATCTTAAGATAATACAAATGCCAGCCTAGTCTAATATACCCAGTAAAACTCCCAATTACCATACATGAAGAAACCAAAGTATTCCATGTCAAAACCAAATTCATACATGAATCCAGCTGTTCAAAGGATAATAAAGGGAAAATCCAACACAAGAAGGGAAACTATGCCCTACATAAAGCAAGAGAGGAATCTTTGAACAAACCTAAAAGAAGATAGCCACATGGTCTCTTCCAGCCAGGGCCACCCCGCCATCTTCCCTCTGAGCCCAGCAGAGGAGGTTTGGTCCCTTTGTGTGCTCTCCACACCCCAGAACATTAGGATCACCTCAGGGTTATGGGTGAGTGGAGCACAGTGTCAGCTTTAGGAATTGCAAAGGGGCTGGTGTCAGCAGCAGCAGGAACAGAGGAATTCCGACCAACCGGAGGTTTGGGTCTCTTCCAGCCAGGGCCACCCCCACCATCTTCCTTCTGAGCCCGGCTAGGGCCGCATGTGTGCTCTCCACACACCAGAACATTAGGATCACCTCGAGGTTACAGGTGAGTGGAGCACAGTGTTGGCTTTGGGAACCGTGGAAGTTCTGGTGCCAGTGGTAGTGGTAACAGAGGAACTCCGCCCAGCTGGAGGCTAAGATTTCTTCCAGCCAGGGCCACCCCTGCGAATCTCCTTCTGAACCAAGAAGAAGTTGCTGGGGCCACTTGTGTGCTCTCCACACCTCAGGACCTTGGTATCACCTCGGGATTACAGAAGAGATGCAGCCTTCTGGGAGAGTTCTGATCCTAGAACTCAGGAAGTAGATCAGAGCTCCAGGCTGCTAGAAACGGACTTGCAAGAGAAGAGCTTGCCTGCAGAGAGTGCTCTGATCACTGGATCTGTGGGGAGAGTTGGTCTACCAGAAATGCTGTCAGAGGTTAACAGAATCACAGGAGGATCAAGCTCAAACCAGTGACAACTTGGACATTAACATCAGAAATCTGCAGATGACGAGAGGCAAATGTGAGAATTTCACTAACAGAAACCAAGAACAATGGGCATCATCAGAACCCAGTACGCCCATTGCAACAAGTCCTGGATACCCCAACATGCCCAAAAAGCAAGACACAGATTTTAAATCATATCTCATCATGATCGTAGAAGATTATAAGGAGGACATTAATAACACACTTAAAGAAATAGAGGAGAACAAGGCTAAACAGGCAGAAGCCCTTAAAGAAAAAAAGCAAAAATTCTTCAAGGAACTAGAGGAGAACACTGCTAAACAGGTAGAAGCCCTTAAAGAGGAAATGCAAAAATCCCTCAAGGAATCACAAGAGAACACTGCTAAACAAGTAGAAGCCCTTAAAGAGCAACAGTCTACCACTGCTAAACAGGTAGAAGAAATGCAAAAATCCCTTAAAGAATTACAGGAAAACACAACCAAACAGGTGATGGAATTGAAGAAAACCATTCAAGATCTAAAAATGGAAGTAGAAACACTGAAGAAAACCCAAAGAGTGACAACTCTAGAAATAGGAACTCTAGGAAAGAAATCAGGAACCATAGATGTGAGCATCAGCAACAGAATATAAGAGATGGAAGAGAGAATGTCAGGTGCAGAAGATTCCATAGAGATCATGGACACAACAATCAAAGAAAATGCAAAATGCAAAAAGATCCTAACTCAAAACATCCAATAAATCCAGGACACAATGAAAAGACCAAACCTACAGATAATAGGAGTAGATAAGAATGAAGATTATCAACTTAAAGGGCCAGCAAATATCTTCTACAAAATCATAGAAGAAAACTTTCCATACCTAAAGAAAGAGATACCAATGAACATACAAGAAGCCTACAGAACTCCAAACAGACTGGACCAGAAAAGATATTCCTCCTGACACATAATAATCAGAACAACAAATGCACTAAATAAAGACAGAATATTAAAAGTAGTAAGGGAAAAAGATCAAGTAACATATAAGCACAGGCCTATTAGAATCACTCCAGATTTCTCTCCAGAGACTATGAAAGCCATAAGATCCTGGATAGATGTTATGCAGACACTAAGAGAACACAAATGCCAGCCCAGGCTGCTATACCGAGCAAAGCTG
This sequence comes from Mus minutoides, assembly GCA_902729485.2. NCBI lineage: Eukaryota > Metazoa > Chordata > Mammalia > Rodentia > Muridae > Mus > Mus minutoides. The sequence continues at coordinate 871,598 of LR750000.1, forward strand.
TCAATTACCATAGATGGAGAAACCAAAGTTTTCCATGACAAAACTAAATACACACAATATCTTTCCATGAATCCAGCCCTTCAAAGGATAATAACGGGAAAACACCAACTCAAAGATGGAAACTACACCCCAGAAAAAATAAGAACGTAATCTTTTAACCAAACTAAAAGGAGACAGCCACAAGAGCAGAGCAGACTCCAATCTTTAAAATAAAAAATGACAGGAAGTAACACTAACTTTTCTTTGATTCATCTTAACATCAATGGGCTCAATTCCACAATAAAAAGATATAGACTAACAGACTGGCTACACAAACAAGACCCAACATTTTGCTGCTTACAGGAAACCCACCTCAGAGACAAAGACAGACACTACCTCAGAGTAAAAGGCTGGAAAACAATATCCCAAGCAAATGGCTCAAAGAAATAAGCAGGAGTACCCATTCTAATATCAAATAAAATTGACTTCTAACCCAAAGTTATCAAAAAAGACAAGGAGGAACACTTCATACTCATCAAAGGTAAAATCCACCAAAATGAACTCTCAGTTCTAAATATCTATGCTCCAAATGTAAGGGCAGCCACATTCCTTAAAGAAACATTAATAAGCTCAAAGCACACATTGCACCTCACACAATAATAGTGGGAGATTTCAACACCTCACTCTCATCAATGGGCAAATCCTGGAAATAAGAAACTAAACAGAGACACATGGACACTAACAGAAATTATGAAACAAATGGACTTAACAGATATCTATAGAATATTTTATCCTAAAACAAAAGTGTATACCTTCTTCTCTGGACCTCATGGTACCTCCTCCAAAATTGAGCATATATTTGGTCACAAAACAGGCCTTAACAGATACAAAAATATTGAAATTATCCAATGCATCCTAACAGATCACCACGGACTAAAGCTGATCTTCAAATAACAGCAGAAATAATAGAAAGCCAGCATTCATTTGGAAACTGAACAACACTCTACTCAATGATTCCTTAGTCAAGGATGAAATAAAGAAATAAATTAAAGACTTTTTAGAGTTTAATGAAAATGAAGCCACAATGTATCCAAACTTATGGGACACAATGAAAGCAGTCCTAAGAGGAAAAATCATAGCCCAGAGTGCCTCCAAAAAGAAACTAGAGAGAGCATATACTAGAAGTCCGACAGCACACCTAGAAACTCTAGAACAAAAGGAAGCAAATTTACCCAAGAGGAGTAGATGGCAGGAAATGATCAAACTCAGAGCTGAAATCGACCAAGTGGAAACAAAAAGAACTATTCAAAGTATCAACCAAACCAGGAGCTGGTTCTTTGAGAAAATCAACAGGATAGAGAAAAACCTTAGCCAGACTAATTAGAGGGCAGAGGGACAGTATCCGAATTAACAAAATCAGAAATGAAATAGGAGACATAACAACAGATCCTGAGGAAATCCAAAACATCATCATATCCTACTATAAAAACCTATACTCAACAAAACTGGAAAACCTGGATAAAATGGACAACTTCCTAGACAGATACCAGGTACCAAAGTTAGATCAGGATCAGATTAACAATCTTAACAGTCCCATTTCCCCTAAAGAAATAGCAGTCATTAATAGTCTCCCAACCAAAGAAAGCCCAGGACCAGATAGATGGGTTTAGTGCAGAATTCTATCAGACCTTCAAAGAAGACCCAATTCCAACTCTCCTCAAGCTATTTCACAAAATAGAAACTCTACCCAATTCATTCTAGGAAGCCACAATTACTCTGATACCTAAACCACACTAAGATCCAACAAAGAAAGAGAATTTTAGACCAATATCCCTTATAAATATAGATGCCACAATACTCAATAAAATCCTCACAAACCGAATCCAAGAACACATCAAAAAGATTATCCATCATGACCAAGTAGGCTTCATCCCAGGGATGCAGGGATGGTTTAATATATGGAAATCCATCAATGTAATACACTATATAAACAAACTCAAAGACAAAAATCACATGATCATCTCGTTAGATGCTAAGAAAGTATTTGACAAAATCCAGCATCCATTCATGATAAAGTCATGGAAATATCAGGGATTAAAGGCTCATACCTAAACATAATAAAAGCAATATAAAGCAAACGAGTAGCCAACACCAAAGTAAATGGAGAGAAGCTAGAAGAAATCACATTAAAATCAGGTACTAGACAAGGCTGCCCACTTTCTCCCTACCTATTCAATATTGTACTTGAAGTCCTAGCCAGAGCAATTGGACAACAAAAGGAGATCAAGGGGATACAAATTGGAAAGGAAGAAGTCAAAATATCACTATTTGGAGATGATATGATAGTATATACAAGTGACCCTAAAGACTCCACCAGAGAACTCCTAAACCTGATAAACAGCTTCAGTGAAGTAGCTGGATATAAAATTAACTCAAACAAATCAGTGGCCTTTCTCTACACAAAAGATAAGCAGGATGAGAAAGAAATTAGGAAAACAACACCCTTCACAATAACCACAAATAATATAAAATACCTTGGTGTGACTTTAACTAAGGAAGTGAAAGATCTGTAGGATAAGAACTTTAAGTCTCTGAAGAAAGAAATTGAAGAAGGTCTCAGAAGATGGAAAGATCTCCCATGCTCATGTATTGGCAGGATTAATATAGTCAAAATGGCTATCCTGCCAAAAGCAATCTACAGATTCAGTGCAATCCCTATCAAAATTTCAACTCAATTCTTCACTGAGATAGAAAGGGCAATTTGCAAATTCATCTGGAGTAATAAAAAACCTAGGATAGCAAAGACTATCCTCAATAATAAAAGAATCTCTGTTGGAATCACCATGATTGACCTCAAGCTGTACTACAGAGCAATTGTGATAAAAACTGCATGGTACTGGTACAACAACAGACAGGTAGACCAAGGGAATAGAATTGAAGACCCAGAAATAAACTCACACACCTTTGGCCACCTGATCTTTGACAAGGGAGCTAAAACAATCCAGTGGAAAAAAGACAGCATTTTCAACAAATGGTGCTGGCACAACTGGCCATCAACATGTAGAAGCATGCAAATTGATCCATTCCTATCTCCTTTTACAAAGCTCAAGTCTAAGTGGATCAAACACCTCCACATTAAACCAGGGACACTGAAATTCATAGGGGAGAAAGTGGGGAAAACCCTTGAAGGTAGGGGCACAGGGGTAAAATTCCTAAACAGAACTCCAATGGCCTGTGCTGTAAGATCACAGATCGACAAATGGGACCTTATAAAATTGCAAAGCTTCTGTAGAGCAAAAAATACTGTCAATAAGACAAAAAGGCCACCAACGGATTGGGAAAGAATTTTTACCAATCCTAAATCTGATAGGAGGGTAATATCCAATATTTACAAAGAGCTCAAGAAGCTGAACTCCAGAAATTCAAATAACCCCATTAAAATGCGGTACAGAGCTAAACAAAGAATTCTCAACTGAAGAATGACAAAGGGCTGAGAAGCGCCTTAAAAAATGTTCGAAAACCTTAATCATCAGAGAAATGCAAATCAAAACAAACCTGAGATTCCACCTCACACCAGTCAGAATGGATAAGATCAAAAAGTCAGGTGACAGCAGATGCTGGCGAGGATGTGGAGAAAGAGGAACACTTCTTCATTGCTGGTGGGCTTGCATTGAGGGGTACTTCATATTCATCAAAGGTAAAATTTACCATGATGAACTCTCAATTCTGAACACCTATGCTCCAAATGAAAGGGCATTCAAATTCATTAAAGAAACTTTACTAAAGCTCAAAGCACACATTGCACTGCAAACAATAATATTGGGAGACTTCAACACCTTACTCTCATCAATAGACAGATCATGAAAATAGAAACTAACCAAAGACACAGTGAAACTAACAGAAGTTATGAAACAAATGGATTCAACAGATACATATACAACATTTTATCCTAAAACATTTTATCTTCTTCTCAGCACCTCATGGTACCTTCTCCAAAACTGACCATATAAATGATCACAAAACAGGCCTTTACAGATAAAAATTATTGAATGAATCCCATGAATTCTATCAGACCACCGGAGTAAGGCTGATCTTCAATAACAACATAAACAACAGAAAGACCACGTACATGTGGAAGCTGAACAACACTCTACTCAATGGTAGCCTGGTCAAGGAAGAAATAAAGAAAGAAACTAAAGACTTTTTAGAGTTTAGTGAAGATGATGCCACAACATACCCAAACTTATGGGACACAATGAAAGCAGTCCTAAGGGGAAGACTCATACCTCTGAGTGCCTCCAAAAAGAAACTGGAGAGAGCATACACTAGCAGCTTGGCAGCACACCTAAAAGCTCTAGAACAAAAGGAAGCAAATGATCATATTTCATACCCATTTTAAACCAACACAAAAACACAAGAGGCTTTCATTGCTCTTATAGGTTAGACAAGGACAGGTTTGCTACCATAGATATTGAAATATGATTTTTATTAACAATAATAAATTAAAAAAACTATGCACTGAGTAATGGAGTTACCACACACACTGTAAAGGGGATTTCTGAATGTCAACATGAAATCAAAAACAAAAAGAGAAGAATTTGCAACCATATAGGAAGAACAACAATATCAACCAATCGGAGCCCCCAGAGCTCCCAGGAACTAAACCATCAATCGAAGAGTACACATGGAGGGACCCATGGCTCCAGGCATATATGTAGCAGATGATGGCCTTGTAGGGCATCAATGGAAGGAGAGGCCCTTGGTCCTGTGAAAGTTAGATGGCCCAGTGCAGGGGAATTACAGGGCAGAAAGGTGGGAGTGGGTGGATGAGGGAACACCTTCATAGAAGCAAGGGGAGGGGGCAGGGGGGAGGGGGTTTCCAGTGTGAAACAAGGTAAAGGGATAACATTTGAAATGTAAATAAAAAATATCCAATAAGAAAAGAGAAATGCATCATTTAATTCCAAATTACTTCATAAATTTAAAATCTAACAAAATGATATTTAAAATTAATCTGAGCTTTCTCAAGTGTTTTATAAAATTATTTTTAATTATGTGAGATAATGAAGATTCTTGAATATTACTGTCAATTAAATAAAATATAAATGTCATAAAGGAATTAAAGTTCAATAAAATGCATAATGCAAATGTTACTAATAAACACACCACAATGTTATGTCAATCAAAATATTAACTGCTTTGTAACAGAACACAAACTCAAAAATAAATCCTCAGAGAGAATAAAATTTGATACGTAATAAATGTGGTACTAGTAAACCAGTAATAAGAGGAAATCTAATTTCTTGTTTAGACAATAGCCTTACCCTAAATGAAACACTTGATTTGTATCTTAATTAATTACACTCTGTGCAACATTAAAGATTTAAACATGAAAGTTATATCAAGAACTGAAAATATCCTATAATATCCTTTTATGTAAAAGTACAAAATTTCCTTGAGAAACATTACAGATTGAAAACATATTAAGTTATTTTAAAGTTATTAGAATTTACTCTATTAAAATATAAAATATTCAACCACTAAATATAAATATGGGAGAAAGTCTTGAAAAAGATAATTGAGATTTTAAAAATTGACAGATTAATATTTATATGACATAATACATTTCTGAAACATAGTCCCAGGAATCCTAAATAAAGAAAATTTATCAAAAAACAGAAAACTAGACAGTGAGATTCAAAAGTTCATAAGTTTACTTCAAGAAAGACGTTGAGATTAATTAGCAGTTAGAAAATGTTTTAAAAATGAGACTAAGTATATATCACATCCCCACAATTATAAATTTTTAATGGTATTGAACATATTCTAGATTTAGGGAACATTCTTATATTTGCAACAAGAGTGCAAATTTGCATATCACTTTTGAGAGGTATAATCTGTTTTTGTTTTTTGTTTTTTTTAGGGAAATTATGCAATCACATCACTGATTACTTACATTTTCTAGTCATGGGTATGCCTCCAGTGGAAGTCCTATATCCATAATGTCACATTGATGGTGTTTTACTTGGTATTCTCCTGTATTTTTATTACCCATAATAGAAGGCAATTGCTGTTGAACAATGAGCAAATGATGAACTGGTGTATAGCTCAACAGATAAAATGTTTACTACACAAGCATAATAACCCATTTGGTCCTCTATATCCAAATATGTATATAGACAAATATTTAATACAAACACTAGGAAGGAGAGGGAGAGGCTCTATCTCAGAAACATGTGGACATTTCCCAAGTTTGAAAGCAGCCCAAGGTTAACCTCTGTCCTTCATACCCATTACATTTACATTCACGTTCACGAACACATGTATATGTACTAGCACACACACACACACACACACACACACACATACATGCAAAGAAAATATACAAATAAAATATATCATTTACATGAATAATGATAATTTAATCCACCAATGCAACAATTAGAAGCAATAAATAAAATCCATGTTTGTTAATTTGAATTGATACCTTACTGTTACTTTGTAATTACAAAATATAGATGAACACAATCACAGTAATTTGTGTCATACCCTGACAGAAAACCTGGTAAGGAGTAACTAAAGAGAGAAGGGCTTTCTTTTGGCTTCTAGTTTGAGAAGATACTATTCACAAAGGAGAGTATAGCAGCACATGTGTGAGGATGCCATTCATGTTGCATCTATAGTCAAGAAGCACAGAGTGAAGAGACAGTTGGGAAGATTCATTTCCTTCAGGAAGGCTCCACCTCCTACAAACAGTCCCCAGACTTCCCAATCAGCATCACCTGCTGGGAGCAGATGTTCAAACACATGAGTCTATAGCGTACATCTGACATGCCAATGATAAGAAATAATTACTACTCATAATACTGAGAAAATTTCAAAACATGCCAGTTGAGAAGGAGAAATCCCACAGCATCTCAACCCTAGACAAAAACAAGACAAAACAAAACAAAAACAAAAACAAAAACAAAAACAAAAACAAAAACAAAACAAAACAAAACAAAACAAAAAAAACCCTGCAAACTTTAATGATTGCAGAGAGAGGGAGAACTTCCCTCTCCCAGGGATGGATGCCCTAATTGGTTTTTCAATGCAAAGTGATGACCCTGATATTATATGGCTATAAACAACAAAATCAGACTCAGCAGTTATTATTATTCATGTTTTTTCATTCATGTGTGTGTGTATGTGTTTGTATATGTGTGCGTGAAGGAGAGGGGGGAGGGAGAGAGAGAATGTATTAATAAAAATAAAAGAAAAAGAGACCATTAATTTAAAAAAAATGGGGAATGGGAGAAGGGTTGGAAGGCAGAAATGTAAGGGAGGAAATTAATGCTTTATTTTAATTTAAAATAGGTTTAAAATAAAAATAGAAACATAACTATCTTTATTCTACAAAGCATTGAACTATTATGCATAATGTATTTTTCTTGAGAAGCTAGAGTTTCTCAAGAACAAAGAGAAACATCCCAGTCCTGGCAACACATATGCTGTAGGGATCAGCGATGGAGTAATTACATGCATGATATGTACTCATTGATAAGTGGTTATTAGCCAAAAATACAGAAAACCCATGACATACCCTACAGAGCCCCAAAGAAGCTAATAGGAAGGAAGGTCAAAGTAAGGATGCTTGAATCCCACTTAGAAGGGGGAACAAAATAATCATAGGAGGTAGCAGATGGAAAGATGGGAGAGGAGAGGAGGAGGGGGATAGTGCAATAGGATCAGTTATGAGTGGAGTTAGGAGAGAGGCCCAGAGGACTAGGAGAATGAAGGGAAATATGTAGCTATCAGTGATGGTGATCTCTGGACATTCCAGAGAACTGAGATGGGGGAGGCTCCTGGGAGTCGATGGGGGTGACCTTAACTGAAATGCCCAACAGTGGAGATATGGAACCTGAAGAGACTATCTACAGTAGTTAGACAGGACCTCCAGTGGAGGGAAGGGGATACAAAACTTATGACCCCAAACTTTCCTGTCTAAAAAAAAAAAAAAAAAAAAAAAAAACAGGGAAAAAGATGGAGCAAAGACTGAAGGAATAGCCAACCAATGACTAAGCCAACTTGAGACCCATACCATGAGAAGGCACTAATTCCTAATACTATTAGTGATAGTATGTTGGGCTTGCCGACAGGAGCCTACCATAGCTGTCCCCCAGTAACTGACTGAGTCAGATGCAGACAATCTTTGGACAGAGGTCAGGAACCCCTATGGAAGAGTTAGGGGAAGGACTGAAGGCTCTGAAGGAGATGGCAATCACATAGGAGGACCAAGTGTCATCGAACTCAGTTCCCTGGGAACTCCCAGAGGCTGAGCTACCAACCAAAGAGCATAGAGATGGCTGTCTTGTCCCATCTCAGCTGGAGAGGATGCCCCTCATTTTGCAGTGATTTGTTGCATCAGGGTGGGAAGATACAGTGTGCACTGTCTCAGAGGCAAGGAGGTAGGGAATGAAGGAGGGACACTCTGAGGGGGAACTAAGAGGGGAACAGTATTTGGGATGTAATTACATAAAGTAAAAGGAAAATAAAAAGAAAGAGAGAAAGTAAATAACTCTGAGGAGTAATGAAGAAAGAAAAGACTGGGCAGCACATATTTACAACATCAGCTTGCAAAATAGTGAAATGTGGAGGTTCCATGTACTGAGGTGTCAGGTTTTACAGACAAAGATGTAGGCCAATTGTAAAAGTGCAGCTGAGTTTGAACAGGAGAACCAGAGAAGTGACATCTGATTGTGTCACATAGTATTAAAATCCATTTCAAGAGCAGATTTACAGGCACTAAGGTGATCTATGCTTCAGTGTAGGGAGCTATGAAGATACAGAGTATAAAGACAGGAATGTAGTAAATCTCTTCAGATCTTGAAGAAGCTTTTCTTTGACGCAAAAGAACATGGCAGTAGTAACTGGTGAGGAACTTGTGTGCCAAAATGAGACTTGTAAACGCAGAGGAAGAAAGAGTAATCACAAATACACAGTATTCAGAGAGAGCTCTGTTATCCCAGTTAGGATTACAGGATTAGCAGTAGGGTTAGCAGTAGCTGTGGAGAAAGGCCACTTTGGACAGAAGCCACAGCCTGTATATATGGATACAGAGAGGTCAGCAGATTTGGGTCAGGAAACAAGAGTTTTCTTAACCAATCCTTTTGTTTTATATTGTGAGACAAAGCCACCAGCTATAGTATGGATAGATTGGCAAGGGTTATGCCTATAATTTTATTACCTACAACTTAGAACACCAGGGATTAGGTCTAATTATGTTAATATGTAGTGAAAAATATCAAAAGCTTCATTTCCTTCCAACCATAGATTAGAACCTGAAACTTAGGAGACAACTAGAAAAATTTGTTTACAAACATGATCACTGGAGCATTACACAGACAGGATTAGCAACCATAGAATCTGCTTTGCACTTAAAGAGTTGCTTCTGAGTTATCATAGAGAAACACTAGCCTTCAAACAATTGAAGGAAAAAGACATTCAAAGCCCAAACCAAAATGTTCATCCTGGAACAGTCATAAATGGGTCACTGTTCCTTCTTGTTATGCATTTATATTATGAAACCAATGTAGTACATGAAAAGTTAGCATCAGAAGCTGGCAAATAATGGAGAAGAGATTGGGAATGGGAATGAGAGCATGTGAATGCATTCCACCCACATGTATGGTTGTTATGCCTGTGCTTGTGGAGTCAGGTGTGTACCCGGTGATGAAACATACAGATTTACCAAAGCTGTTTACAGCATCTGACCATAGAATATGCTAAGGCTTAGAGAGATGGACTCTAGATTCTTAGAAGAATATTATGCTTATTGGAAGTAAAGGATCAACTGAGATCACATGTTCCCTAGAAACTCTTTCTTTCCACATCTGAAACACTATTTACAAGAGGAAATGTTTCATGCCTGAGAGTATCTAGTGCCTAGGGTCATGAATGTGCATAAGTACTGGGAGTTTCAGGGCTTGGTGGCCCTTCTGAATTTTCTTTTGGATGCCAAGTTGTGATTAGAAAATGCTAATGGGAGATATCAATATTATGGTTCCTGAAAAGCCATTGCTTGCAGATGGCATTTGTCTATGCTGTTTATAAGAATCTGTGAGCTATTTTTATTTCTTTTGATTCAACATTACATTTGCTTATAACTATTTTTCATATGACATAGAGATAATTTTTGAGTTAGCCTGAACCAAAAGAGACATATTCTGAACTTAGATTAAAAAAAAAAAAAAAGAATTGCAGCCAAACAGTCACATTTCAGACTCCGTGACACTCTGCATATGTCATCAGAAAGTGTGTTCTACATACTCATTGTCTTAGTGTTTCTATTACTGTGAAGAGACACCAGGACCATTGCAGGGCCGAGGGTGTGTGGGAAGAGTATGGCCATGTCCCACCAGAGTTCTGGTGCTCTGGGAGGGTGGACACGGGAGGACTGCCAGGTGCTTTCCACACAGCCCAAGGTGGCCATCTGGCTGTGTGAAGCCACTGACCGCACTCAGCAGGGGCTGGACCAGGGGAAGCCCCCAGTACCAGCTTCTCAGTCTTCAGTATCTCTCGCTGGATAAGGTAGAGGAGCTGAGAACAGAATAGGAGCCCCAGGGCAGCACTTGGCCCAGAAGATAAGAAGGAAGGGGGAGAGGGAGGCACTGGGTGGTTCCCACACAGGTTACTAGGTGGAGTCTTTAGTCCGGGCCTTGATGAACAGAGACAGTCTATGGTTTTAGAGCTTTATTGTAGGAAGGCAGCAGGAAAGAGAGAAGATAAAAAGAGTGAGAGAGACCAGCCATGGCCAAGAGGAGAGAAGGGGGAAGAGAGAGAAAGAGAGTTAGAGAGTAAGAAAGGTGACGGCTTAGAGAAAGAGAGGCAAAAACTTAGAGAGAGTGAGAACTTAAAGAGTGAGGAGGGGCCAAACAGCCCTTCTTATAGTGGGCTTGTTATCTTGCTGTTGCCAGGTAACTGTGGGGAGGAGTCTACCCAGAATGCCAGAATGACATTGTCTACATGACTGCTAGCCACATGCCTCTCTTGTGGGGGATATGGGCGTGGAAACTTCAACAGGATCCAGGGGTCCAGGAGACATGATTGAACGCCTACTGTCCCATATAGGAGGAAATTACCACCCATCAGGTACCAACGGGGTCCAAGACCTCAGCTCAATTGGAGACCAGGCTGTCTTCACATAGTCCATTGCCCCACAGACCATGACAACTATTTTAAGGGAAAACTTTTGATTGGAGGTGGTGGCTGAACTTCAGAGCTTTAGTCCATTTTCATTGTGGCAGGAAGCACGATGACATGCAAGCATATGTGGGGCTGGAGAATAAGATGAGAGTTCAATATCCATATTAGCAGGCAGCAAGAAGAAAGATATAGAACCACTAAGCCTGCCATGAGCTTCTGAGATCTCAAAGCTCAATCCCCAGGGACACACCTCCTCCAACAGACCCACAACTACTTCAAAAGCCAAACCACCTTATAGTGCCCCTCCCTATGGACCTACGAGGACCATTTTTGTTCAAAACACTATACTCATATTTTCTACACAATACTATACAGTATTATATGTTCTATATAATTCTATATGTTGAATCACATTTATTTTCAACAATAATTACATATTTGTGAATTATTCTGTCTTGGTTGAAAAATAAAATGTAGAACCTATTAATACTATTTTGAGTATTATTACAAAAATAATTACCTCCGCTTTGCAATTACACATTTTCCTTGAATCCCAATTATTTCTTCCCCAAACTATCCAAATGTATGCTATATCAATTTTCTTTCTCACCACTCATTGCATATGAGGGCCAAAGTAAATAACCCCAGCTCACTGCCGCATGTTCAGGTCTTCAGCCTGGGTGCAGCAGGCCCAGGAGAGGCTCTTCTCAGAGCTGGTTTTCATTTCAAACCCACATCATTGTCCTTGTCATAGTTTGGTGTGCAATATTTTCAGGCTCAAGACAGACATCTGTTATTGTAGCTGTCTTTCAAACCACTTTATATTTAGATGTACTTTTAAGCCTCCAGGGCCAAAATCTTGAAGAATATACAAAGTTAAGGGAAGGAGCACTGTTGAAGTCTTGAAGGGCAAGACATAATTGCCATTTCACTAAACCAGCATAATCCCGCACAATCTAAGCACGTGTCCTTATTCCCTCAGATAAATATAGACTTAATTCTTTGTGGCATATGTGTTTAAATGAGTGTCTTGATTCTTTGTGAGTTTTGATTAGGAAGGGAATGCCGGGTGGCTGTGTCTGCTTGGTAGGGTTTGCAGAAGTTGCTCATGTCAGCTGGAGTCGGAGCCTGAAGCAGGGCCTTAGTCTTATGTCTTAATGTCTAGAAAGAGTTGTGACACAAGACTGGATTGATAAGTGTCACCACTGCTTCTCTGTCTCAAAAGTTATATGTGTATGCAAAACTTTTCATCATTATTTTTGGCTAAGTGATTTTTGATAATAAAAGTTACTAAATAATTTAAAAGTAGAAATTCTTTTTAAATTCTCATTCCATTTACATTAATACACAATTGATCAATTGCCACAGCATTTGCTGGATGAAAGTACCCTTCATCCAGAGCTACCTACTAACAGTGAGCAGGCAATGTCAGCAACAGACAATGTTGGATTCACTCACAGGAAGTTAACAGTGCAGCCATGAAGGAACAGCTCGCCTTCTATGCCAAGTCTACTTTGTTGTTGTTGTTGTTGTTGTTGTTGTTGTTGTTTTCTGTTTTCACTTTATTTTCCTGCTCCCAGATCTGGAAACAACAAGATATACACACAGCACCCCAGCTTTGAGCCATATTTTCTGTTTCATTTTCCCCCAACTCACCCTAGGCTCCCTGCCCTGGATAAGAAAGCAGAATCTACAAGGACCCACCATCTTTGTCCCTAGCCGTAAGAGCCATCCTGGGAAGAACGGAAGGAGTTCCAATGAGAGATGAGAGTTGCTTCAAGGTCATCTTCCCAATATGCCCACTGATTTGATCAGATTTGGGTGGTGTGCTGGCCATGAGCTGATGGCTGCAATGTCTCCAACTGACTGAGAAAGACAAGGATGTGAGGCTGCTGCTGGGGATCCACAGTCATTATAGAAGCCAATAGCTGTTGCAATGCTGAAGAATGCCTGAGGCTTTGTGGGATGCTGTGTTCATTCTGCACAACAAGGGCCACACTATCACCCTTCTGGAACACCATATTGTAAGGGCCTTCCCCAAACATCATGGCATAAAGCACACAGCCTAGAGACCAGACATAAGTCTGCTCATCGATGACATAGTGGCTTTGCACAGAGAAAGTTCTGGTGTCCAGTAGGAGATGGTGCACAGCTGGGCTGCCCAGTGCTGGAACAGTATCCCCGGAGCTGTAGATCTAGGGCCTGGTGAGAGCCCTCCACTTGAATGCGTGCTTGATTCATTGAACCCAAGTCCATTAAAACTGGCTGCCCCTCATCACCAAGTAAAATATTGGTGGGCTTCAGGTCCCTGTGTGCATAACCTTTGGCATGAATGGCCTCAAGGCCTCTGCAGATACCCATCAACAAAGGTACAATTTGGTCTTCAGTAAGAAAGTTGCCTTGGTCCTTCAGCCTTTCTATTTCATTCCACAGTGTACCTCTCCCTCCATCAGTTTCTGAATGAAGAAGTAACGCTTATTGTCACTGATGACAGTTCCCCGGGAGCAGACACACAGTTCATGGCCCATAATGTCTCAGTCATCCTCTTCAAGGATGGTCTTTCTTCCAGGGAGAGTGGGCTCTTCCAGGCGATGGGGTGGGGTGCCGGTGGATCATGTAGGCCACTTCTTTCAGCCCCGGCCCATCTTCGGCCAGGTCCAGCTCTCGCACCTGTCAGGCATGAGGTGGCAGCACAGGCGGTGCGGGACTTGAGCCCACCTCTGGCCGAGTCCACCCTCCGTCGCTCAGGAACTAGCACAGGGTCTGCCAATACAAACTCCACACCGACCTGGCTCCAGCCTCGCCCCCCCCCCCAAAAAAAAATCATCTGAGTTCTCAAAAGTGTGTGATTTTCCAGGTGGAAATGGATCTAAAACAAGTTATGTAATTACTACTTAGCCAATGTCTTTGGGAAGTTTAAAAATATCACTTAGTATATAGCATGAAAACCTCAAGCTTCATCACCAAAGCAGCGTTTTCTTTCTCTTCTCTGGTACAAAGAACATACACGTTCTCTCTTGCTTTCAAACTAAGCATCTCTGCTGGTCAGCCAATTTGTATTCAACCATCTCGGTAAACAGAGCATTGGTTTGGTGCTATTTAAAAGAGACCCACTAGGTTGTCTTAAAAGGGAGAAGGGAACAGATACAGACCCCATTTTCTGGAATGTTCTCTACCAGACAGAGTACCTAGACATTGTTCTGCAATGGCAACCTGGAAAGAAGAAAACTATTAGAAGAATGGATTGGGTCATAGAAGGTAGCAAGGAAGAATCAACTATGATCACAAAACTATGAGTCAAAGTACCACATTTTTAATTCAACAATTTTAAAAAATAATTTAAAATATATTAAACTTAAAAAAAAACTAAATCACAAACACTTTCAGAGATGACAGATCTTCAAGATGTTCACGCAACAGTCCTTAAGTCCCCCACACCCAATTTCAGAATGTAAGAGCAGGCTACATGCGTGATTCTGCCCCCAGTAAGTCCTGTGATGGAGGATAACAGATGGAACACTTGCTAATAATGGCCACAGCTGTGGCAAGGCCAGCATAAAAGAGGAGAGAAATCATTACATTCCAAGTAAGCACTTCTAATTATCCGTTTCTTTTTAATATGAGAAATGGTACTGCATCCAGCCTTCTAAACATTGAACACAAAGCAGATTTATTTTCATTTATGACCTCAAGATGCTATCTGTCCCATGCAGAGGCCCCCGATTTCCTAGTATTATCAGTGTATTTTTATCAGTACAATGTGCTTAGTGTCTAGAACACATGGTCACAATGTACCTTATTAGAGCTATTTCTTCTAATGCTGTGACTGTGGATAGAACAGAAATAGAAGTTTGAAGGAAGCAGTAATTCTCCCAGATAATTTTCATTCTTTTCCATTGATTTGGCTCTATTATTCCAACCACTGAAGCAAAGTAGGGTAGTGAAAAAAATCAGAAAATTGCAGATTTAAAAGCAAGTTCTGTCATAAGATACTGAGGGATGTTTGTTTAACTTCTCAGAGATGAACTTTGAAGAATATTAAGTTAGATTCCTTAGAATTTCAGTTTGGGGATTTAAGAGATTTCTTGTTAAATTACTACTAATGGGACAGATAGAAAATACTTCTCACACAATGATTCTCACACATAAGAATCAATATACTTGATGGTCCTTCCTTCTATCTCAGCCCCAAACTTTGTCTCTGTAACTCCCTCCCTGGGTATTTTGTTCCCCATTCTAAGAAGGGACGAAGTATCCACAATTTGGGTATTCTAAGTTTCTGGGATAATATCCACTTATCAGTGAGTGCATATCATGTGTGTTCTTCACTCAGGATGAAATCCTCCAGATCCATCTGTTTGCCTAAGAATTTCATAAATTTATTGTTTTTAATAGTTGAGTAGTACTCCATTGTGTAAATGTACCACATTTTCTGTATCCATTCCTCTGTTGAGTGACATCTGGGTTCTTTTCCGCTTCTGGCTATTAAAAATAAGGCTGCTATGAACATAGTGGAGCATGTGTCCATATTGCAAGTCGGAACATCTTCCAGCTATTTTCCCAGGAGAGGTATTGCTGGATCCTCCAGTAGTATTGTGTCCAATTTTCTGAGCAACCACCAGACTGATTTCCACTGTTTGTACCAGCTTGCAATTCCACCAGCAATGGAGGAGTGTTCCTCTTTCTCCACATCCTCACCAGCATCTGCTATCATCTGAATTTTTTATCTTAGCCATTCTGACTAGTTTAAGGTGAGCCTGTTTATCCTTTGTGTAGAGAAAGGCCACTGATTTGTTTGAGTTAATTTTATATCCATCTACTCAATGGAAGCTGTTTATCAGGTTTAGGGAATTCTCTGGTGGAATTTTTAGGGTCACCTATATATACTCAGGGATCTATCCCAGAAACAGACACCAAACACAGACACTATTTCATATGCCAGCAAGATTTTGATGACAGGACCCTGATATAGCTGTCTCTTTTGAAACTATGCCAGTGCCTGGCAAATACAGAAGTGCATGCTCACAGTCATCTATTGGATGGAACACAGAGCCCCCAAAGGAGGAGCTAGAGAAAATACCCAAGGAGCTTAAGGGGTCTGCAACCCTATAGGAGGAACAACAATATGAACTAACCAGTAAGCCCAGAGCTTGTGTCTCTAGCTGCATATGTAACATAAGATGGCCTAGTAGGCCATCAGTGGGAGGAGAGGCCCCTTGGTCTTGTGAAGTTTGTATGCCTCAGTACAGGATAGGTCCAGGGCCAGGGAGCAGGAGTGGGTGGGTTGGGGAGCAGGGTGGGAGGAGGATATAGTAGACTTTTGGGATAACATTTGAAATGTAAATGAAGAAAATAACTAATACAAATACAAATAAAAAAGAATCAATATTCGTTTTGATGTTGACAGCTTTTGTCATCTCTGTTTCTGTTAAAATGTATTTAGGAATTAAAAATGGCACTTTCTTCTGTGCACCTACTTGCCCCCTGAGAAGTTTTTGGCAATAGGCAATAGGTGGACCTCAGTGAGGGCAATCTTAGGAACAGATTAAGAAGAACAGAAGCTGCAAATCCCCTTTCCTTCCTTTTGATGTTTGTAATCCTGCTTCTAAAACAGCAGAAAGAAGTACACAGCCAATTGAGGAAGCTTTTGGTAAGGATTCTCTGTCAGGTCAAACAAACCCTTCCAGAAGTGGAGCTTTCCTACTTACTGCAGAAAGTCCTCCTCCTTGTCAATGAAAGCTCTCCAATCCCATTTCCTTAACCACAAGTGGGGACCATGGAAATGAATGCACTATTTGCACACTATCTGAGCATTTGTTCCAATATTTATTGAAATTTAACTTTCTTTCTTTAAGAGTTATCCACTAAATTATTCATCACAGTTATTAATTGGACACATTTTTTGGAGAGGTTTAAGTTGGGAAATCTTTTCAGGCTTTAGATAATAATGGCAATTTGGAAATAGAGTGACAAGGACTATCTCTCTTTCTGTAGCTGCTGCTTCACTCTTGTGCTTGTTTTCTTTGCTGTGAAGAGTTTTGAATTCCATACGATCCCATTTATCAATTCTTGAGACTAATTCTAGTACTAATAAAGTCCTCTTTTTGGGCTGATGTCTTGAAGTGATTTGCCTATTTCCTTCTAGAAGTTCCAAAATTTCAAGGATAATATTTTAAGTTCATTTTTGTGCATAGTGGAAGATACATATGTAATTTTACTCTTCTTTATGATCTCTCTTTGTCCAGCAACATTTGTTGGAAATCTATCTTTTCTGCATCTGTGTTGGATGTATTTGTGAGAGATTAGGTGGCTACAGATATCATTCTTCCGAATCCTCTGTTCTAATAGAACTGGTCTATGCTTCAATTTTTCTGCTGTTTTGATAATATGTTATAATAATAAACTTGAGAAAAAGATCATGATGTTTCTAGCACTGTTCTCTTCATCTACTACTGCATTGGCTATTCAGGTCTTTTAGGTTTCCGTATGGTTATTAAGATTGCTTTATTCTACTCTTGTGAAGGATGTCAGTGGAAGTGGGAAGGGGATTGCATAGAGTCTTCAACTTGCTAACAGAAATACAGCCACCTTTACGGTATCAATGACATCACTCCATGAGCATGAAGGATTCGCATATTCCAATATTGTATTCTATTTAATTCAATTTTCACCCTAGAAGTCTTTCATCTCCTTGGTTAGGTTTCTTCCTACATATTTTTGAAATAATTATGAATGGGGATTTTTTTCTTGCTTTCCCCCAAATTTTATTACTGGTCTATACATAAGCTTTTTATTTGCATGTTGATTTCTTTCTTGATACTTTGCTGAATGGGTTTTTCATGTTGGAGAGTGTTCTGGTGACGTCTCTTCTGAGGTCTTTTCAGTATAGCCTTATGTTATCTAATTAAGGATTTCCTGATTTCTCTTTCTCCCAGTGGTATTTCTTTTATTTCCTCCTTATATCTTGTTTAAGACTTCAAATACCACTACACTGAGTAAACTTAGAAAGGACACATTTGCATCATTCTTGATTTTAGAAGAGATGATTCCAATTTTTTCTCACTCAGTATAGCACTGACTTTTGTCATGTATATCCCTTAAAGAATTGAATTATGTTCATTCTAATTACGTTTCTTTGAGGATTTTATCATGAAGGGATGTTGAGAATTCTCAAAAACATCCTGTCTATCTATTGTAATGATTATGTTCTCTCTCCTTTTAGGTTTACTTACATGCCGCATGACATTTATTAAGTTGTATATATTAAAACATTGTGCAGACTGGATGAAACAAAGTTGATTATGGATTATGCTCTTATGAATGTGGATTTTTACTTAGTTTGTAAGAATTTCATGGAAAAAATTACATCTGCACTCAACCAGTGGCCTGGTTTTCTTTTTGTCCCTATCTGTATACAGTATAGTTATCAAAGAAATAATGATATAACTGAAAAAATTGGTGAAGCTTATAGAGTTTATAGAATAGCTTAGAGAACTTTGATGTTCACTCTTAAATGTTTGGTCAAATTTACAAATCAATCTTTCCACTTCTGGACATACCTATTTTGGGAAACGTTATCACTGTTTCCATCTCTTACTTGTTATGGATCTGTTTGTTGTTGTTTGCAATTCTCTGAGATAATGTTGGTAGGTTACAGAACCTGGTTTCAAATCATTCCCAAATTATCTTCTACATTTCATTGTTGCTTTTTAAAACTATAATTTTATTAATTTTAGTTTTCTATTTCTTTTGGTTAATTTGGATTGGATAGTTCAATCTTGTTTGTTTCTTTCAAAGATATGCATTCCTTTTTGATTATTTTTATGTGTTGTTCTTTTAGTCTCTATTTCATTGATCACTACCTTGATGCTCATTAATTATTTCTTGCCACCTAACTGTTTGGATATGGATTCTTCTTGTTTTTCCTAAGATTTTGGTATAAACAATGTACTGGATAGTTTTATGCTAACTTGACACTAAAGTCTTGTGAGAGGAGGAAGCTTCAATGAAGGAAAATGTCCCCAAAATAGCAAGCTGTACACAAGCCTGGGGAGCATTTTTATTAGTTAATGATTGACGGTGGAGGGGCTGTCTCATTGTGCATGGTGCCATCTCTGGGTTGGTGGTCCTGGGTTCTATGAGATAACACTCTGAGTGAACTATGAGAGGAAGCCAGCAAGCAGTACTCCTCCATGGCCTCTACATTCACTCCTGATTCCAAGTCTCTGCCCTATTTGAATTCCTGCCTTAGTTTCTTTTGATGATAAACTGTGATATGGAAGCATAAGCCAAATGAATCCTGTACTCGTCAAGGTGCTTTGGTCATGATGTTTCATCACAGCAATAGTAACCCTAGCAAAAGTAGTAAGTTATTTATTAAGGTATGCTCAAAATTTTAATATAAATACTCATCACTGTAAACTTGCATTTTAACTGATTTAGCCATAGGAGAGAGGTTTGGGGGAAGTTATATAATTTTATTCTCTTGACTATAAATTTCTCCAGAATTTCCTATCTGATTTCCTCAATGAAACATTGTTCATTTAAGGTTGTATTTCTGGACTTGACATGATGGTAAATGCCTTAAATCTCAGCATTCAGGAGACAGAGGCTAGAGGCCTTAGTGATTTTAAAGCCAACCTACTCTATATAATGAGCTTCAAGCCAGACAGCATAGATAGATAGATAGATAGATAGATAGATAGATAGATAGATAGATATTAATTAATAAAAAGACCCTTTTGTTTTTATTTCTGTACCTTAATTTCTGTAGTTTGACTTGTTCTTGATTCCTAATTTTATTCTGTTTGGGTCCGATATAAGGTAAATAGTTATCTTAATTCTTATGAATATGTTAAAATATGCTAGGTGGACAATGTCTAACCTTTACTTGTTTTAATTATATATTTCATATATGATTCTATACATTACATTCAATATAAATAAAAAGACATCCAATTTCCATAGTTCTGTATTTCTCTAAAACCTGATGATAATATCAATACAGAGATATTCATGAACTTTATATAAAGTATATTTTTCTCTTGAGCCAAAAATATTCTTTTTTTTAATTAGAGAGTTTCTTCATTTACATTTCAAGTGTTATCCAAAAGTCCCCTATATCCTCCCCCCGTCCTGCTCCCCTACCTTCCCTCTCCCTCTACTTGGCCCTAGCATTCCCCTGTAATGGGGCATATAAACATTGCTAGACCAAGGGCCTTTCTTCCCGAATAATGGCCAACTAGGCCATCTTCTAATACATTTACAGCTAGAGACATGAGCTCTGGGGGTTCTGATTAGTTCATATTGTTGTTCCATCTATAGGGTTGCAGAACCATACAACTCTTGGGTACTCTCTCTAGCTCCTACATTGGGGACCCTGTGTACTGCCCTATAGATGATTGTGAGCATCCACTTCTGTGTTTGTCAGGAACTGTCAAAGCTTCCAAGGAGACAACTATATCAGGGTCCTTTCAGCAATGTCCTGCTGGTGTATGCAGTAGTGTCTGCATTTGGTGGCTGATTATGTGATGGACCACCTGGGTGGGGCACTCTCTGGATGGCCCATCCTTTCATTTTAGCTCCAAGCTTTGTCTCTGCACATGCTTCAATGTATATTTTAATCCCTATTCTAGAGAGGAGTGAAGTATCCACGCATTGGTCTTTCTTGATTTTCTTATGTTTTAGAACTTGTATCTTGGGTATTCTAGATTTCTGGGCTAATATCCGCTTATCAGTGAGTGCATATTAAGTGACTTCTTTTGTGATTGGGTTACCTCACTCAGGATGATATCCTCTAGATACATCCATTTACTCAAGAATTTCATAAATTCATTGTTTTTAATAGCTGAGTAGTACTCCATTGTGTAAATGAACCACATTTTCTGTATCCATTCCTCTGTTGAGGGACATCTGGGTTCTTTCCAGCTTCTGGCTATTATAAATAAGGCTGCTATGAACATAGTGGAGCATGTGTCCTTGTTATCAGTTGAAATATCTTCTGGGTATATGCCTACGAGAGGTATTGCTGGATCTTCTGGTAGTACTATGTCCAGTTTTCTGAGAAACTGCCAGACTGATTTCCAGAGTGGTTGTACCAGCTTGCAATCCCACCAGCAATGAAGGAGTGTTCCTCTTTCTCCACATCCTCGCCAGGATCTGCTGTCACCTGACTTTTTGATCTTAGGCATTCTGACTGGTGTGAGGTGGAATCTCAGTGTTGTTTTGATTTGCATTTCTCTGATGATTAAGGTTTTCGAACATTTTTTAAGGAGCTTCTCAGCCCTTTGTCATTCTTCAGTTGAGAATTCTTTGTTTAGCTCTGTACCCCATTTTAATGGGGTTATTTGAATTTCTGGAGTTCAGCTTCTTGAGCTCTTTGTAAATATTGGATATTAGCCTCCTATCAGATTTAGGATTGGTAAAAATTCTTTCCCAATCCATTGGTGGCCTTTTTGTTTTATTGACAGTATCTTTTGCATTACAGAAACTTTGCAATTTAATAGTGTCCATTTGTCAATTTGTGATCTTACAGCACAGGCCATTGGTGTTCAGTTTAGGAATTTTATCCCTGTGCCCATATCTTTCAGGATTTTCCCCACTTTCTCCCCTATGAATTTCAGTGTCTCTGGTTTAATGTGGAAGTCTTTGATCCACTTAGACTTGAGCTTTGTACAAGGAGAAAGGAATGGATCAATTCGCAGTCTTCTACATGTTGACCGCCTCTTGTGCCAGCACCATTTATTGAAAATGCTGTCTTTTTTCTACTGGATAGTTTTAGCTCCCTTGTCGAAGATAAGGTGACCCAAGGTGTGTGGGTTCATTTCTGGGTCTTCAATTCTATTCCATTGGTCTACCTGTCTGTTTTTATACCAGTACCATGCAGTTTTTATCATGGTTGCTCTGTAGTACGGCTTAAAGTCAGGCATAGTGATTCCACCAGAGGTTCTTTTATTGTTGAGGATAGTTTTTGCTATCCTAGGTTTTTTATTATTCCAGATGAATTTGCAGATTGCCCTTTCTATCTCAGTGAAGAATTGAGTTGGAATTTTGATGGTGCTTGCGTTGAATCTGTAGATTGCTTTGGGCAAGATAGCCATTTTGACTATATTAATCCTGCCAATACATGAGCATGGGAGATCTTTCCATCTTCTGAGACCTTCTTCAATTTCTTTCTTCAGAGACTTGAAGTTCTTGTCCTACAGATCTTTCACTTCCTTAGTTAAAGTCACACCAAGGTATTTTATATTATTTGTGACTATTGTGAAGGGTGTTGTTTTCCTAATTTCTTTCTCATCCTGTTTATCTTTTGTGTAGAGAAAGGCCACTGATTTGTTTGAGTTAATTTTATATCCAGCTACTGCACTGAAGCTGTTTATCAGTTTTCGGAGTTCTCTGGTAGAATCTTTAGGGTCACTTATATATACTATCATATCATCTGCAAATAGTGATATTTTGACTTCTTCCTTTCCAATTGGTATCCCCTTGATATCCTTTCATTGTCGAATTGCTCTGGCTAGGACTTCAAGTACTATATTTAATAGGTAGGGAGAAAGTGGGCAGCCTTGTCTAGTCCCTGATTTTAGTGGGATTACTTCCAGCTTCTCTCCATTTACTTTGATGTTGGCTACTGGTTTGCTGTAGATTGCTTTTATTATGTTTAGGTATGGGCCTGAATCCCAGTTCTTTCCAAGATTTTATAGCCACATTCATTAAAGAAACTTTAGTAAAGCTCAAAGCACACATTGCACCTCACACAATAATTGTGGGAGACTTCAACATCCCACTCTCACCAATGGACAGATCCTGGAAACAGAAACTAAACAGAAACACATGGACACTAACAGAAGTTATGGAACAAATGGATTTAACAGATATCTATAGAACTTTTATAGGATTTTGTTTTCCTATATGGAAGAAGAGTCGTGGAGTACCATACAGGAGGTTTTAACTGGTATATTAACCAGTGTTTTGTCGGAAATTGTCTATGTTTTTCTAACTTCAATAGGGTACGTAGGATTGTCTAGTGGTGCCTGATTCCGACTAGAAGTTATTGTCGTCTTTATTATCTTTCGGTTGAAAGTGTACCTAACTGAACAAAACTCTACTCTGTGATACCTTGGTCAAGGAAAAAATAAAGAAAGAAATAAAAGACTTTTTAGAGTTTAATGAAAATGAAACCACAACGTACCCAAACTTATGGAATGAAAGCAGTCCTAAGAGGAAAACTCATAGCCCCGAGTGCTTCCAAAAAGAAACTAGAGAGAGCACATACTAGCAGTCTGACAGAACACCTAGAAACCCTAGAACGAAAGGAAGCAAGTTCACCCAAGAAGAGTAGACTGCAGGAAATAATTAAACTCAGAGCGGAAATCAACCAAGTGGAAACAAAAAGAACTATTCAAAGAATCAACCAAACCAGGAGCTGGTTCTTTGAGAAAATCAACAAGATAGATAAACCCTTAGCCAAACTAACTAGAGGGCAGAGGGACAGTATACAAATTAACAAAATCAGAAATGAAAAAGGAGATGTAACAACTGATCCTGAAGAAATCCAAAACATCATCAGATCATCCTATAAAAGCCTATACTCAACAAAACTGGAAAACCTGGATGAAATGGACAACTTCCTAGACAGATACCAGGTACCAAAGACAAATCAGGATCAGATTAACAATCTTAACAGTCCCATTTCCCCTAAAGTAATAGAAGCAGTCATTAATAGTATTCCAACCAAAAAAAGCCCAGGACCAGATGGGTTTAGTGCAGAGTTCTATCAGACCTTCAAAGAAGACCTAATTCCAACTCTCCTCAAGCTATTCCACAAAATAGAAACAGAAGGTACTCTACCTAATTTGTTCTATGAAGCCACAATTACTCTGATACCTAAACCACACAAAGATCCAACAAAGAAAGAGAACTTTAGACCAATATCCCTTATGAATACTGATGCAAAAATACTCAATAAAACCCTCGCAAACCGAATCCAAGAACACATCAAAACAATCATCCATCATGACCAAGTAGGCTTCATCCCAGGGATGCAGGGATGGTTTAATGTATGGAAATCCATTAATGTAATCCACTATATAAACAAACTCAAAGACAAAAATCACATGATCATCTCCTTAGATGCTGAGAAAGCATTTGACAAAATCCAGCACCAATTCATGAGCCAAAAATATTCTTACTGTTTATCTAAGGATGCTTTAAGTATAGAATTATAAGACACGTCTATTCTAATATGTCTGCAATATGTAGTATAAGGTGCAAACATTTTTCTGCTACCGGTGGTGTGGTAAGAAACTTTAGACTATCCAGAAATTGCAATAAAAGAAGTTTGAAGTATGAGCAAGAGAACATTAACAGACCTGGAATATCCACATACTTTAAGGCTAAGTTCACCAGCCATTCTGGCAAGCCTTTGACAGTATACATTGGCTAAGTTATTTTGGGTGTGATGAGGGTCAGAAATATCTCAAGACAATATGTGAGGGCTGAAAGATCAGTGGACAATACAATGTGTCCATTTTCTCTTGTTTCTAGAAGGAACATAGGATCTGGGTGACAAGAAAAGAAACAGGAAGTGAAAAAAGTTATAAAGATGGAGTCACTGAAATGTGTTAGGCTAGCTTTGTCTCATGGACAAACATCTCACACAACCATACCAAAGTTTTCTCATCAGAGACTACCTGATTTGAACCAGTAGTTTGAAACATGAACTTTAGTATTATAGGGGGGCTGCAATAAATCAACAAATCCAGCTTAAACAGACGTTGTCATTTGAGATATATAAAGATTATGAGAGATCCCCAGTCTTCTATACAATGGCAGGATGGATATCTGAGACTAGCAATTTGTAGGCTCTATGTATTGCTCCACAATGAGGAACGTTACAGCAAAACAATGCAATCTCCAGGGAGCAATGGGGCCTGAGAAGGGGGCTTGTAGAATGGAGAGAGTCATAAGGTTGAGAGGTGGCAGTGTTTTTCATTCAAAAGTCACAATCCTGCAAGAGGGCAGAAAACTGATTTCATACACCCAACCACAAAATAGGAATGAAAATGCACAACTTGAAAATGGCGCCCTCTGTAGGAAGATAAAAGAACAGTGGACCCGATCATAAACAATGGCAGATTGAGGCAAAGTTTGGTGAGGATGTTTTGTTTTGTTTTGTTTTTGTTTCTGTTATGTAAGTCATCAGAGACTTAGTACTGAACACCACCTCCAGGTCCTTCACTAGTTCAACTCTTCATTCAGTTTTCTTGCTAGAATTAGGTAATTTCTATGAGGAAAAACAGGATTCTAAAGGAGGAAAAGCAGAAAATCAATTCCCTTTTCATTATTTCCTGGTCTTTTACTTCTAGCCAAGAAGCTGATTTCTGTTTTTAAATCATAACCTCCTGGCTTAATGTAGTAGAAGAAACACTTTACTCTTCCTTGATCATAATGTGTGGATGCCATAGAAACCCTTCATTATCCCTATCCACCTGCTCACTTGCCTATTTTTGTGTGATATGTGATTCATCCTCTAAGAATGGCCTGCATCTTTGCAGCCTCCAGAGACAGTGCAATCAAAGCCTACCCACTCCTGTGTAAAGCACAACAGGGGTCCATCTCCTTAACCTGGCATCCAGATGGACTAGAATATTCACTGGAGGAAAAGCGGAACCAAGTCCATTACAAGAGAGCAGACCGAGAGGTCTCAGGGGTGCCTCAAAAGAAACCAAGAACCTAAATACATTTGAAAACTAAAGTGCAGTGCAAATCAATACTTTTGAGCTTACAGCTCAAGGTTATTCATTCAGCCAAGACCTCTTGCACATTTCAAGTTTCTTTGCTTTAAGTTCAAAGAGTTCATGCATTTGAAATTTAGAAGTAGAAAAAGGTCAAATTTTACATTTTCATAGAAGGTTGTATACCTTTGGAGTAATCGTTATTTAGGATTGTATGTTTTGTACCATTTACTCTGAACTTAATGTTTATTCTGCTTTGTCCAAGAATTGGTGGAAAAATTGGAATGTTTCACTGTGTTCCAGAGCTCATAATGGTTATGCATATCCATCTCTTTGGGATGCTCAAATCCTATCTTTTTTATAAGTCAATTTTAAGTCATATGCTTTACATGACTTGCTCTTTCAAATGAAAGGTGCTTAGAGAACAAGGGAAGAATAAATATTCTTCTTTGGATAGGGACACAGATTTCACAGGTCAGAAATCAACCCTCATCCCCTGCCCAGAGCTTTTCCGATATCTGGAAATGCACTTTCTGGGATAATAACATACTAGCATACTTCACCTGCTAAAATATCAGCACAGATGATGGTTTTCAGAATAGCAAAAACTAGAAAAAGAGCTGCTCGGTAATAAGACCACAAGAGCTTTGTCTTAAAGACAAAGTACCAGGGATTAACTGTGTTTTTGGCTGATTCTAAGAAACAATGAGTGCTGCAGGAAAAGAGTTCAGTTGCTTGCTAGGGGGGAGACAAGGAAGGTATATGTGAGAGGATTGAGAGAACAGAGGTATAGTTTGATGTAAAGTGAACAAAGAAATTAATTTATAGAAAAAATAAATAATAATATAAAACAAGCAGAAACTAATGCCTCCTGGACTTTAAGTCACAGCGAATCAGCTAGACCGCAATTTCTTTATCTGTAAACACAAGAATGGACATTGCATTTGCCTTGTAGCATTCTGAGTGATAACTAAGCTGCAAATACATGACAGACCAGAACTTGGTAACTAACGCCTGAATATCACCATCATTTTACCTATCAGTAGAATCCACACATGCACCCAAACCAGTAAACCATTGTACAGCAAAGTTTTTAATATGGGCATAAAACCTAAGACTAATCTGTGGCCAAAAATGAAAATGACAGTGGTCCAAGAGAAAGATGATGAGCTAGAGCCAAAGAAGGCATATCAAAAGCTAGATTTAATGTTTAGACATGGTTAGACTAGTGGTTGGAAAACCTGAGGTGTCAGCCATATGTCACAAGATTTTGATGAATAACAATGGCCTTATTTTTGTCAGCCTGATCATCTGCTAAATATCATCCTGTCTCATAGAATTGTTAGAAGGGTTTAACAATTTAGTAAGTAGACAATACTCTGAAAATTTTAACACACAATAGAAATAATTGCAATAGCTAATATTTATTAGGAATTTAATTTTTAAGAACCTGAAAATTGTTACAAACTTTCTCTCATACAAATAAATTTGTCATTTAGAATATTGCTATAAAATAATGCCACAATTCTCCAATATTAAACAAATGAGTTCTTAATTAGTTAAATGTCATGTAGATGGCTATGAGGGTAACGCACTACGATTTCAATGCATACTGTCTGTTCCCAAATCCTAGATTCCATAACTTCTCTAACTTGTCTGGAAATAATTAATTCACTGACTGACAGCAAAGTATGTGCTGAGCATAAATACTATGGTGCTATACATCAACCAGAACAATGGAAATTCAACTCTGAGCATGAGTAAAAATATCAATACAGTTGCCCTGTAGGTTCCCTTTTGTACTTTGGAAGAATAACAAATAACTACCATGTCAGATGATAGAAGGTAAAGAGGGTGAAATAGTGCTAGCTCTTCATTATGC
Organism: Mus minutoides; assembly: GCA_902729485.2. Taxonomy (NCBI): domain Eukaryota; kingdom Metazoa; phylum Chordata; class Mammalia; order Rodentia; family Muridae; genus Mus; species Mus minutoides. The sequence continues at coordinate 899,378 of LR750000.1, forward strand.
ATTGGAGGATTCAACCAGCCAAAATATGCAGGGAAAATTTTGTGTCTCTATTAAATATGCAGCAAGCTTTTCTTTTCTTGTCATTATCCCTTCAGCAACAACATGACAATTATTTGCAGAATACTGCATTGTGTTAGACATTACAAGCATTTGGGAGATGATTTAAAGTACACAGGAGATTATATAGATTATACATAAATACTATTATTATAGAAGGGGCTTGTACATCTGCAGACTGGAGTATCACCAGCAAGTTTGAACCTTCCTATTCCAGGTGATCTCTGTTCACCTAGTAACTAACCTTATAGAAGAGATTTCATTATCCCAAAATCTCAACCTTTATCTCTAAAATCAGAGATCCAAGACCTCATAGAACTTTAAATTTGTCTTTTATAGAATTATTCAGCAATGGACATGGGAAATACAGTTTGTTAGTGAATTAAGGTTTTTTTTCTCTTTGTTTTCTAATGTAGGTAGCTGTCAAGTAAGACTAGCCTGTAATTTATGAAAGACTTGGATAATGTTTTCAATATAATATATTTATCTTCTCAATAAGAAAGGTCAGTTTCCTCAGATTCTAACAACATCTAAAAGTATCCATCTAATTAGACCCTTAAAAATAATACATTTTACCTACCTGTCATCTAACTTTCCACGGCTGAACTTTCTCACAAATAAAAAAACAATTACATAGCAACTTAGAAAGCAAGAATACAAAATGCTGATTCCATTGATTGAAGGCAGCAGAAAGATTCAATGGAATTCAGCAATTTTATCAGTTATGTCCCTTGGTGTCTACAGAGTCAGGAAAGTATCCACCTATAACTTTGATTCAACCACCTGGAATAAGTCAATTTTACTGAATCTGAATGACTACAAAACCCAGTAATTTACTTTAAGTTTCTGTTTGCTTTAGAGTATGGTAGACCCATGTACAAACAAGTCTTAAGTAAGATGCTTTTCATCACATATGTACAGAGCTAGTGAGGTAAGTATGCTGTACAGACCACCAATCACAGACATTCTGCCCATGTGAAGCACCGTAGTTGGATAAAGGTTGTTTGTTTGTTTGTTTGTTTGTTTGTTGAATAATAAATGGAGGTTTGGAGCACTCAAACAGTTCCATCACTGTCCTAGATTAAAATGTGGTTGAATCTGTAGTAGAAAAAAAAGAGGAGATAGGCTCGGGGGCTCTGATCAACCTTTTCATGGCCCATCCCATGTTAATACAGTACTATGATTTAAGAGTCAAGAATTAGGTTCAAATCCCAACTTTATTTCTCTGAGCAGCAACTTGTGACACAGTACACAACTTTCTAGAAAATAATTTTCTCAACAATAAAGAGATTACAAAAAGTAAGGAGATTGGAGAGATGACCCAACAGTTAAGAGTACTGCCTGTTGTTTCAGAAGAGATAAATTTGATTCCCAACTCTATAGCAGCTTACAACCATCTGCACCTCTAATCCCAGGGGATCCAATGCCTTCTTCTGTCCTCTGCAGGTACTTCACAAACATGGCACATATATATAACATGCAGAAAATATGTCCATATATCTAAAAATAAACAAGTAAATTTCATTTATTAAAACCAAATAAAGAGCTTCATAGAGGTCTTGGAAGAAAAACACAAGTTAGAAAATGAGTTAGCCAAATTCCTGTGAATGTCATAGGAGACATAGTAGTAAAATAATTATGATGTGAAATAAATTTTCTAAAGCCATAAAGCAAATGTATGCCTGGCCAAATGTAAGACTACTTTCCAGATGGGGATAGAATATACACCTTCAAAAGGGAAGCAGCATTTGTTTATAAGCTTAAAGAATGTAGTGAATGCCAAAAGGAGGGTTGATTATAGGATATTTGGGGTAAGGAATGGTTTAAAATAGAGTATATAATACATTTCAGATAGAGTTCATGTTAGCTAACTCAGTTGCGATGTTGGAGATCATGAAACATTAACTAAAATTGACATGACACATTTTCTATGCATTTTCTAAGTGCATATTTCATCAGTTCTCAAAATGTCTCATGCTACCACTCCATCTTACATATGAAGAACAAGGGGCATAGTCAAATTTCAGGCAGCATTTAACAAGGCTATGACTATGATAAATTAGTCGCTGTTCAATATATAATCTCCTAAACTCTAGACTTAGTTACCTTCGTAATAGCAAATGACAACATTAAACTTCTAAGGAATCCCAGTATTAAAGGGGTCATCAAGAAAAGGTAAGGTTTGACACCATATGACAGGGTCAGACTCCCTGGTGAGGAGGCCCCAGACGACCATGGGTTGAATTACAATGGAGATCCAGGATATTGGAGATGATGGAACTGTAAACTGACCACCAAGGATAACACCAAGTGTGGCTTAGAAATGGCTTGAGCATATAAGGCAAGCTATATATACATATAAGGCAAGCCATGTATAGATGACAGAACTGGAGAAGTGAAGCTACTCAAGCTTCTTGGAGCTCAAAACACCATGAGTCCAAATAATCAGATACTGGGCTATAAGATTTGGACCTACACTGCTGAACTTTGGCTTTGCTTAAGTGCATTTGTTTTTATACCTTGGTTTTTCTCTTTTGTAGTATGATTTTTTTAAATATTCATATTAAAGTTAAATGATATTAAATATTTAACTTGTTTTGAGTTTTATGGAATCCCACAGTTAAGAGACTTCAGATATTTACAAGAGATTTTGAACTTTAAAAGTGTTTAAATTTTTCAAGGATTGGGAAGCTTGTGAAGTTACAACATTTTCTATATTGTGTTTTAATAGTGATGTATTCATGCGTCAAATGTATAAGGGGTTGATTGTATTAGTCACTTTTAGTCAACTTGACATGAATTATAGTCAGCTGAGAAGAAAGAATTGCCTCTACTGAGAATTGCCTCCCTCAAAATGGCCTGAGGACTTGTGTTTGGGGAATTTTCTTGAGTAATGATTTATATGGAAGGGCACAGCCCATTGTGAGATATGCTACCCTGGAGTAGGTGATCCTAGGCTGTATAAAAAAGGTACTTTTGCAAGCCATGGAGTGAGTGTTTCTCCATGATTTAGGTTCTGTCTGCTGATTTCTGCCTTGAGTTCTTGCCTTAACTTCTCTCAATGATGGACTGTGATATGGAAGTATAAGCAAAATAAACCCTTCCCTCACCAAGTTCCAAGTGGTGTTTTCCACAGCCAGAGAAAGTAAACTATAATACCATTATTTTATCTGAGATATGCAAAAGGTGGTCCTCGGAGATCCATTTGAAAAAAAAATCATACATGGCATCCCAGTTTATACTTATGCCTATTCTTTATTCTAAGTCTTTTAACCTTTAAAAACTGTATCTTACACACACACACACACATGCACACATATGTGTGTGTTGTGTATATGTATGTGTATGCATATGCATATGCATATGTATACATATATGTATATGCCAGTGATGCACAAAAAATGACTGTTGGAAAACATTTTCATCTTAACATTGATTCTTGTATCCAAGAGGACATATTTCTGTGTTAAAATTGAGTGTCTAAAAACCATTGAAAAAACTCTGAGATAATATAGAATTTATATAGGTTTACCACCCTCTGCTCACTATATATATTTAGATTAGACTAAAAGAACACCAAATCCTGCTACAAAACCACTGCCTTCTAGATTTCCCCAATTACTTTTAGATGTCATTTAACTTGTTCTTCTACATTTTATTTGTGCTATAAATGGAAAGGTAGATTCAAAGACTTGACTGTGTCAAGTTATATGTTTAGAAAGCTTCACAGGAGGTGCTAAATGCCTCATTTACATCACATCAGGAGGCACATAATGTGGCATAAGGTCACTAAGTGATGCTGAGATTAATCTCAGTTAAGCTACTGATAGAGCTCCCCACTGAACCTAACTTATATCCCTCATGACTAGCAAGTCATATGTAAAGTGATAATCTTAAATAATATTTACTTTATGAGAAACTTCAAATAATTTTGATACACTATTTGATAATGATTTTCTGAAATGATTGTTATACTGGGATGTATAAAATGGCCATATTTAAATTCAGTCCCTCTTTTGATATTTGTATAAAAGATATTTGCTCAAAATACAGATGTTTTGTTATGTTGAAATGAAAATGTATTATGAAATCAATTTATTTCTCCTTAATTTACATTTCCAGATATTCATTATTTAAATTAATGGGGCTCATTATGATATCTTATGTACAAATATATCATACCTATTGGTCATGTCCCCCCCCATATTTTTCTTTTTTCTTTTTCTTTATCTTTTTCTTTCTCTCTTTTTTTTCCCCTTTGGAGAAAGGGTTTCTCTGTATAGCCCTGGCTGTCCTAGAAGTCACTTTGTAGGCCAGGCTGGCCTAGAACTCAGAAATCTGACTGCCTCTGCCTCTGCCTCCCAAGTGCTAGGATTAAACGCGTGTGCCACCACTGCCTGGCCCCATATTTCTATTTTGTAATTCTCCCCATCTCCACTCTCATCCTCACCCGGGATATCCTGCTAATTTCTTTCTGCTCTCCTTATTATCACATTCTCCATCTCTAAGCATTCCAATTACATACTGCTAAATGTTCCCTTACTGATTACACACATGAGTGAAAATGTTTTCCTCCACTTCATCTAACTTGTTTCATTAGATTTCATATTCTCTGATTATGTCAATAGGTTAATAGGTTAATTGTGTCAATAGGCATAGATTAATATTTTTTACTCTTCTTTAAATTATCAAATTTCTGTCCTTCCCACTAGTGTAGAGTAAAAGGAGGTTTCAGAGACAACTATAAGAGTCTTCTCCAATTCAGTAAGAGTAAAACCTGCATGATGACAGGAGTAGACACAAAGGAAAAGTAGGGACATCTCCACCGGGTGTCAGGGAAGCTGAATAGGGAAGCTGGCCTTCTCTTGTCCATATATCAGGAGATCCTCTTTACTTTGGAGTATAAATGAAAACAATCTAAAGCAGAGCATTTAACTTGGATTTGGAGACAGCATAATACGGGCATGTTTAAGGATCATAGGGATTTGCTCAATATGGCAAGATTCAAAATATCTCACCTGAAACAAAGAATTAATATACACTAGTACCAATGCAAAAAGATATATTTAGCTAGGTGATGGTGGTGCATGCCTTTAATCCCAGCACTTGGGAGGCAGGGGCAGGCAAATTTCTGAGTTCGTTGCCAGCCTGGTCTACAAAGTGAGTTCCAGGATAGCCAGGGTTATACAGAGAAACTCTGTCTTGAAAAAAATCAAAAACAAAAACAACAACAACAACAAAAAACAAAACAAAACAAGAGAGAGAGAGAGAGAGAGAGAGAGAGTGAGAGAGAGAGATAGATAGATAGAGAGAGAGAGAGAGAGAGAGAGAGAGAGAGAGAGAGAGATTTAAAGTATGAAGCAATGAATTTGGTCCCTAGAATATGTAAAAGGCCAAGCACAAATGTTTGCAATCTCTGCTTGGGAATCAGAGAGAAGAGGACATCTGGGGCTTCTTGGACAGCCAGTCTAACTAAATCAGAAAGTCCCAAGTTCCATGAAAGGTCCTATCACACACACACACACACACACAAAATAGCAAAGCAAGAAATTGACGAAGATAACAAATGTCTAGTTTTGGCCTCAACATAATGTGCAAGGAGCTGGAGAGGTGATTCAGCAATTAATAGCACTTTTTTTTTTAAACAACCCAGCTTTGATTCTTAGTCACCATTTGACAGCTCACCACTATCTGTAACTCCTATTCTGGGATATTCTCTGGCTGTGGTGGGTATCAGTCATATGCATGGTGCAATAAATATATGTGGACAAAAGAACAGAATGAGGTTTTAAATATATTTAAAATAAGTTTTCCCTGAAATCTTCCAAAGTAGGAAACAGTTAAAAACCAATAGATTAAAAAAAAATCTATGTAAATCTCTAAGAAAAATGAAGCAAAGCAATCAACATCAAGGCAGGAAACAATCACCTTAAAGAAATAAAGACAAATGAAGTATTTAAAACCACTGAAAATATGATCCTTTACGTGAAGGGAAAATTAGTTAAGTGGTAATGGAATCTGGATGTACATAGTAGTTTTCAAATGCTGAAAACAACTGCAAAAAAAAAAAAAAATCACTCATCAATAATGGTGAAATCAAGATATTCTTTGTTGAAGAATCAGAAAAGTCTTCCAAGTTGTCCTTAAAAAACAAATGGCTAAAAGAGGCCTTTCATCAGAAAGAGAGTGATAATAAAGAGTATCTGGCAAGCTGGGAAAGAAACAAGCTCTCTGAAAATATGATTTTCATTGATTACAATAAGATTTTCTTCTGAGTTTCACTGCAGAAACCTAGTATCATTCAATGTGGTTCTAAGTGTTTGTAGGGAAAATAATTACAACAGTTGTGAGTGGGAGAAGATAAAAAAGATGTGAAGGGATAAGAGATTTCAATATATCGGTTAAGATGTTAAAATGATGCTAATTAGCTTCTAAGAAATCATTTGTCAATGATCATTCTTAACTCATTTGCTAACAGTGGCACACAAAGATATGCACTTTCTAATGAACTAGAAAACAAAGACTTTAAGTCTAAACAAAAGCTACATCATTCATTAAAAACGAAATAAAAGAGGCCCTGGTTTTAATCACAAGGAGAGAGGCAGAGGCAGACAGACAGACAGACAGACAGACAGACAGACAGACAGACAGACAGACACAGACAAGCAGACATATGGAGACAGAGATGAGTTGATGGGTTGCATAAGAATGGTCACCCATAGCCCAATATATTTGACTGAATAGTCATCAAGGAGTGGCACTACCTGAGAATTTGGTGGTGTAGCCTTGTTGGAGGATGTATCACTGGGGTGGGTTTTGAGAATTCAAAAAGCCCATGTCAGGCCTATTCTTTTCTTCCCAATACCTGCAGATCTTAACATATAGAATTCTCAGCTACAGAGGATGGCCTAGTAGGCCATCAGTGGGAGGGAAGCCCTTGGTCTTGTGAAGATTATATGTCTCAGTACAGGGGAAATGCCAGGACCAGGAAGTGGGAGTGGGTGGGTTGGGGAGCAGGGCAGGGGGAGGGTAAAGGGGATATTTGGGATATTAATTGAAATGTAAATGAAGAAAATATCTAATAATAAAAAAAGAATTCTCAGCTACTTCTTCAGTACCTGGACTGTCTCTGTGCTGTCATGCTTCCCACTGTGATGAAAATAGACTAAACCTCTGAAACTGTAAGCAAGCCCCAAATAAGTGCTTTCTTTTATAAGAGTTGCTTTGTGGTCATTGTGTCTTTTTGCATAATGTATTATTATGACTGATTCCGTCTCTGGTTTGTTTGTTTTAGTCTCGATTTTCATCTTTATTTTATTCTTCGTCTCTTGTAATTGTATAACTACTAGGAACTATCTAGTTACGAGATTGATAGGGGTCATTTTACATTTCTTATTGACTATTTTAAACAGAGTTGTGACTAAACAAAAGTCCCTAGACAGGAATTAATAGCTGAAATGGGTTAAAATTGAAAGAACAGAAGATGAGTACCTGAGAATGACATCAGTGTGGACAGGATAATCACAGCATATCATATAACATTTTCTTTCTTTTTTCATTGGATATTTTATGTATTTACATTTCAAATATTATCCCCTTTCCTGATTCCACCCTCCAGAAGCCCCCTATCCTATACACCCTCTTCTTGCTTCTATGAGGGTGTATCCCTAAAATATACACCCACACCTGCCTCCCAGTCCTCAGATTTCCCTATACTGGGGCACCAAGCCTTCACAGGACCAAGGGCCTCTTCTCCCATTGATGCCTGACAAGGCCATCCTCTGCTACATATACAGCTGGTGCCAAGGGTCCCTCCATGTGTACTCCTTGGATGGTGGTTTAGTCCCTGGGAGCTCTAGTAGGTTGATATTATTATTCTTCCTATAGGGTTTCAAATGCATTCAGTTCCTTCAATCCTTTCTCTAACTCCTACATTGGAGACCCCATGATCAGTTCAATGGTTGGCTGCAAGATTCTGCCTCTGTATATGTTAGGCTCTGCAAGAGTCTCTCAGAAGACAGCAATATCAAGCTCTTGTCAGCATGCAATTCTTGGCATCACCAATAGGGTCTGCATTTGGTGATTGTATATGGGATGGATCTCCAGGTAGGGCAGTCTTTGGATGGCTTTTCCTTCAGTCTCTCCTCCACACTTTGTCTCTGTATTTGTTCCCATGAGTATTTTGTTACACCTTCTAAGAAGGACCAAAATACACACATTTTGGTCTTCTTTTTTAGCTTAATATGGTCTGTGAATTGTATCTTGGGTATGATGAACGTTTGGGCTAATATCCACTTAACATTGAGGGCATACCAAGTATGTTCTTTTATGATTGGGTTACCTCACTAAGGATGACATTTTCTAGTCCCATTCATTTGACTGAGAATTTCATGAAGTAATTGTTTTTAATAACTGAGTAGTACTCCATTGTGTTAATAAACCACATTTTCTGTATACATTTTGCTATTGAAGGACAACTCTGAAGAAAGAAATCTAAGATGGGAGGTCTCCTGTGCTCATGGATTACCAAGATTAATATAGTAAAAATGGCCATCTTGCCAAAAGCAATCAACAGATTTAATGCAACTCCCATCAAAATTCCAAATCAATTCTTCATAGAGTTAGAAAGAGCAAATTTCAAATTCATTTGGAATAACAAAACAAAAATCAAAAAAAGAAAAACAAAACAAAACAAAAAACAAGGATAGCAAAAACTATTCTCTATAATAAAAGAACCTATGGGGAAATCACCATCCCTGACCTCAAGTTGTACCACAGCGCAATTGTGATAAAAACTGCATGGTATTGGTACAAAGACAGTCAGGAAGGTCAATGGATGTTAAAATGATGCTAATTAGCTTCTAAGAAATCGTTTGTCAATGACCATTCTTAACTCATTTGCTAACAGTGGCACACAAAGATATGCACTTTCTAATGAACCAGAAAACGAAGACTTTAAGTCTAAACAAAAGCTACATCATTCAAGACTTAAAGACTCAGAAATAAGCCCACTCACCTATGGTCACTTGATCTTTGACAAAGGAGCTAAAACCAGTCAGTGGAAAAGAGACAGCATTTTCAACAAATTTTGCTGGCTCAATTGGCAGTTGGCATGTAGAAGAATATGTATTGATCCATTCCTATCTCCTTGTACAAAGCTCAAGTCTAAGTGGATCAATAAACTTCACATAAAACCAGATACACTAAAACTAGTAGAAGAGAAAGTGGGGAAGAACCTCAAATACTTGGGCACAGGGGGAAAGTTCCTGAACAGAACAACAATAGCTTATGCTCTAAGATCAAGAATTGACAAATGAGACCTCATAAAATTGCAAAGCTTACATAAGGCAAAGGAAACTGTCAATAGGACAAAATGTCAACCAATAGATTGGGAAAACATCTTTACCAATCCTAAATCTAATAGAGGATTAATATCCAGTATATACAAAGAACTGAAGAAATTAGACTCCAAACAATCAAATAACCCTATTAAAAATGAGGTACACAGCTAAATAAAGAATTCTCAACTGAGAAATCCTGAATGGCTTGAATAGCACTTAAAGAAATGTTCAACATCCTTAGTCATCAGGGAAATGCAAATCAAAAGAACCCTGAGATTCTACCTCACACCAGTCAGAATGGCTAAGATCAGAAACTCAGGTGACAGCAGAGGCTGGCAAGGATGTGGAGAAAGAGGATCACTCCTTCATTGCTGCTGTGATTGTAAGCCAGCACACCACTGTGTAAATCAGTCCAGCAGCTCCTGAGAAATTGAACATAGTATTACCTGAGGACCCAGCTATACCACTCCTGGGCATATACCCAAAAGATGCTCCAACATATAACAAGGACACATGCTCCATTATGTTCATAGCAGCCTTATTTATAATAGCCAGAAGCTGGAAAGAACCCAGATGTCCTTCAATAGATGACATTTAATAAATGGAATGAAAATAACAGAGAGAATGAAACTCTGGCTGATGTGCAAAAAGCTATAAAAAATATCTGAAAGGCATATGTGGCAACCAAAGGAAAAGAAGAAAGGAAAAGATAACATAGCAAGCTTTAGAAATTCTAATTATTGTCAAGTAAACAGCCAGAGTATCTGAAAATCAGTAACACCAACACTCATGAAGAAGTTATCAGATTGGCATTGACACCTGAAATCTACAGGTAGTTTTTATTTTCGGGGAGGGGAAGGGCAAACATCTAATCCTCTTCGCATGCAGACACTAGGAAGGCAGAGTAACTCTGGGAACACACAGTGCTTTGTCATGGGTGCTACCATAATTCAAGGTTCAGATTCAAGGTCCAGCTAGGGAAATCATTCTTTATTTATTATTGTATTTCAGATTCCAGATGCTAGAAAGATTTTCAAGGAGAGAGCATGTTCTTTCCCTACCTTCTTAGTTCTTTATATGTATTCAAATAATAAATAATGAATTTCTAAGATGGAAGTATTTTTGTCAAGTAGTAGAAAATGTAAGTGAAATATGTTTTCCCAGAATCAACAGAAATAATAGACATTCTCAGACAGCAATCTAAAACAAATCAAAGAAAGAAGTATTTGGTAGCAGGGTATTATAAAGGGTTATCTATAATCAGAATGGTCATATGTGCTGCAAGACACATTTTTTATGGTTTATGGAAAGGAGAATAGATTAAATTGACAGAATGCAGCATGCAATGATGGCTATACCTGAAGGTTAGGGTGGCATATTGACACCACTGCTTTTATTTGGGTTTTAGGACATGCAGGAAATAGTAGTAAGAGGTAATTTTAAAAAAATTTCTTTATGGTTTCATTAGGACGTGTAGGAAAATCCAGGCTGAGATAAAAAGCATATAGGCTGAATGTTCAGAAGTTTGTGGTAAGTAGCCAAAAATGGCTACCTGGTAAATGGATCTCTTAAAGTCATAAAAGATAGAGAATCATCCACAGTATAGGTCTTTGCCTAAAACACTAAGAAAATATAAAAGCTGCAAAAAATATCAGCTTCCATTGTATAAAAACTGTCCACAAGAAAGCATATTGCAAAAATGTATGCTGTATACAGCAGCAACACAAATGCACAGAATGCAAAACCAAACTTAATGGTGATTATGAATGTCCTTTTAGAAAGGATGTGACTTGGGTAGACAGCTTAGACTCTGCTCTATAGCATCAAATCCATTCCCTACATCTCAGTGACTTAGAGAATCAACACACATACATTTCTCTCTCAGGCTGCTCTGATTATCCTTTTCTGAAAGTCCAGGCTTCAGGAGCCAACAAAATGGATTCATTTCCATCGGCACAAAAAATAATAATAGTAAAAAAAAAAAAAAAAAAAAAAAGCATGTCAGAACCATAGGTCTTAAGGTCACTGCTTTGGTGTGACAGTGCCATTTCTGGTCACATGTTCTCAGTAAAATGACTTTCTAATATTAGTGGAGCAGCGGTAAGCAAATATGTCATGAAATTGGAGATTATTCACACTCAATTCATGTTTACATGTTTTTGATAACTGTTATGACTGAGAAAGTTATTTTATAGGAAAAACTATATAATTAACACACATATTCACACATAAGTTAGAAAATCATTTGCTAAATATGTAACACAAAATTGTCATTACTTAGTGACCAAACCTTCTTTTATTCTCATTGTTTAAGTGATCATTTTATTAACATTGATTTATTTCCTTGATGACATGTGGTTCAGGGTTCTGCCTCTCCTCCAGCAGTGTCTGGATGTCACCAACACTCCACTTACGGAGGGTCCAGGGTGGGGAGTCCTCAGTCCATGTTTTTCGTCAGAGCATCAGAGTGCAGCTGTATACCAGGCAGAGGGGAAAGGGGAGTCTGGGACACGCAGGATTCTTGTCCAGGTGGAGAATGAGTGCCCAATTCTGATGGGGCAAAAGAAAAGGCCTTGTTTGAGAAACTTAGTGACACAGCTACTTCAGGCAAATGCCTTCTTCCCAATGGCAATCTCTGATGAGGCAGCTTGTTCATATTTCTTCATTGGGGGATAAATGTGAGTACACAGGCTTTATTCAGAGAAAACCAGGGATTATATAATTTTGGGGAAAGGTGTGAGAATATCTAGGAAATGAAGGTCATTGACTTAAGGCTAATGCTGATGAAATACCTCATTAATATGGAGAGGCATTGTGTTGTGCTACATGACTGAGTGACAGGGCACACCTCAGTTGGAAGGTGTAGTTAGGAGTTTCAGAGTAGGCATTAGATGCATGGAAGGAGCAACTCCACTCCTGCCATCTCAGATCTCTGAGATTCCCAGAATTTGAGCAAGTTCTACCTCACCAGTTCTTTTTTTTTTCCAATTTTTTAATTAGATATTTTCTTCATTTGCATTTCAAATGATATCCCAAAAGTCCCCTATACCCCTCCTCCACCCTGCTCCCCTAACCACCCACTCCCACTTCTTGGCCCTAGCGTTCCCCTGTACTGGAGCATATAAAGTTTGCAAGACCAAGGGGCCTCTCTTCCCAATGATGGCCGACTGTGCCATCTTCTGCTACATGTGCAGCTAGAGACACAGCTCTGGGGGTACTGGTTAGTTCATATTGTTGTTCCACCTATAGGGTTGAAGACCCCTTCAGCTCCTTGGGTACTTTCTCTAGCTCCTCCATTGGGGGCCCTGTGTTCCAACCAATAGATGACTGTGAGCATCCACTTCTGTATTTTCCAGGCACTGGTACAGCCAGTTCTTATCTGTCTGTTGGCACAGTTTATGTGTCCTACAATGAGGGGTTAAGACAGAAATGTTAACAATCTTATAAGTGATGGTGCTGATTTAGTTTAGAGGGAGGAAATTGAAGGGGAAAATAATATAATTATATTAATAGTGATCTCAAAAATTAAAAGAAATAATAAAACACAAAAAACAATGAAAAAGTTTTATGTATTCTATTTTGCACATGAGTGTTTTACCTCCATGCATGTATGTGCACCACATGTGTGTTGGGCATCCACAAATTGTTTTTAAAAAGTATCAGATCACCTGTAACTGAAATTATGCAAAGTTGTAAGCCACTACATAGGAGCTGAACCTCAGACCTCTGCAGAAGTTCTTACCACTACACTATCTCTCTAGCCCTGTATTATATGTAATTTTTGTTTTAAATTCTCATGCAAGATATCATACATTTTAATTTAATCTGCATCTCACTTCCTCCCCTACCATCACTCTCCTATTCCTGTGACCACTTTTATATCCAAACTTCAAGTGTTACGTTTTTAAAGCACTGAATGCAATTAATGTTGTCTGTATGTGCATGTGTTTAAGATTATCTACTGAAGTATGAAGGGCCAGTCATGTCTCACATTCCTAAAGAAATCTAATTCTTTCACCTGAAAACCCATCAATTATCATAGCTGTCACATTAGAGTTTACCCTCCATGCTGCTAATTTTCTGCATTAATCTTACCCAGGCTTTGTACATTCCATCACAGCCACTATGTGTAATCACCGTATTGTGTTCAGAAAACACCACTTTGTTATCATTCACCTTGTCTTGCTCTTAGAATTTTTCTGTCCCCTCCTCTAGGGCAATAGTTCAGTTTTTGAAAGAGGTATGGCATAGGTATCCCATTTAGACCTGTGACCAACACCTTGCATAGACCTGTGACCAACACCTTGCATAGACCTGTGACCAACACCTTGCATAGACCTGTGACCAACACCTTGCATGCTCAGCATCTAAGTCATTTACTTTGTTATTCTCCCACTGTCAGTACCTCTCATTGTCAGATGACAACTAACTGGACAGAAAGCGAATGTACGTGTGCCTTACTCCATCTTAAAATCAGTATGGGGCCTCAACATAATGATTACCTCATACCTTGTGTTTATCCTTCTCTCTGTGTGTTTGTTAGTGTTGTGATTAGTATTATTTTCACAAGAACAGCAATGGAATTACTCTAAAATTGCAAGAAAATTATCAACACTCCCACAGATAAATGGGTAATTATTATGAGTTGAACCATCAGAAATTAGGAAATATAAACAGTAAGAAAACACATGGAAAAATATCCAAGAACATTTGTAATAAAAGCATAAAATTTAAGCAACAATAATTTTTAATTTTATACCTATTAAATCAACATAAATCTAAATAACATGGCAAGCTATAAGCTAAAATGAGACACACAGCTTCACACTAATTCCTTCCCAGTAAATTGCAACATTGTAAATTAGTACTGTGTTGGGAACATAATGGCAATACATTTCAACAGCTGAGAGGAATTTATTAATTTTTGAACCATTAATCTAATTCCTGGGTATTTAATATTAAGAAATGATTTAATAGAAGTCCCATTGAAGCTACATATTATGCTGCCGACACTGGCATCAATTGAAATGTAGCTCTCCCATGACAACTATGTTCCTGGTTCCTCTCAAGTGAAGGTGCCCAATAACTGGCATGGCCCAGATGTGGAACGAGCATCAACCTGCACCTCTCCTCACAGCCCCAGCTGCCATTAAAAGAAATTGAGAGTGACTATAAGCTCTCCATGACTATGTCTTGGGTATCTTAATTAAAGTTCTCACCTTAGGGAATTATATTACTGATGGAACAGTAGTACCTAAGAAACTCATTTTGTGACTTACACGGTCAAACTACTAGCTTTGAAAAATAAGAGAGGAGAGAGAGAGAGAGAGAGAGAGAGAGAGAGAGAGAGGATCATATGTAACTAATCAAAGAAATTACTGAAAAAATACTTCCCTACTCAAAGAAGAAATACACACATTCATATATCCACAACCACCCCCACATACAGAGAGACACATACTCAAACATATACATACACAGACTCTCACAAAAAAATGCACTCACCGGCATACAAACACACTAATACACACATACACATACGAACACACAGTCATAAATAACCAAAAGAGAGGAGAAGTAAATTAAACGTTGCACTTCTGTTTCTGAATGTTCCTCAAAGGACCCAGGTAAGACAGGCACTCTACAGTCAGCAAGTTGGTACTTCTGGTGTTTTGAACTGAGCTCATCATGAATACACAGCTGACTAGACACTCTGAAGCAAGGTACACATTCTAATTTTAAACTTTTGGTTATTATCAAACTCCATCTTGGATCATCAATTGACTTAAATTCCAAATACCATCAGTCTAAATATCATAAGACATTGTACTACCACCCAGGCTCTATTAATTTTCCATTTCTGCATTTAGTGAAACTTGGTCCCTTGTCTAAAATGAGCCTAACTCTCATCTCCTGAACTAAATTCTTTCCTCTTAACATCTTCATTAGCTCCGACACAAACAACTCAGCCTGATAAATCTTCCTGTGTATTTCCTCCTTTTGTCTCCCATTAGCCTGTGTACAGCTTGTTAAAATCCTATAGAAATGCAGAAAATGCCTCATCTACTCTTTACACCTTTTTACTGAATGAGTTTCTTTGTTTTGTCATTTTCTGGATTTCTGTAAGAAGGGGTGGTGTGTGCCACCATGGAATTCTGCTTCACAAACGCAACGATTCTCCTCTAGGTAAGTTGTTCTAAGTTAACTTCTGAGTTCTTTCACAATATTCTAAATCTAACACTTCCCAGGAGAGTTAACTTGCCATTGTTCTCAACTCATGCTGGAAGATTTGAAATTTTAAACTGAAATGTAAACATGTCTTTCACTGCTAGGAAAGGCTTCAGCATAAGGGAATGTTAGCTAGGGTGGTGAGGTGGGAGTGCTTGGGTGGGGGAATGCCCTCATAGAAGCAGGGGGGCTGTGATAGGTGGTTTTCAGAGGGGAAACCAGGAAGGGGGATAACATAGGAAATGTAAATAAATAAAATTTCTAATAAAAAAATTAAGAAACCTTTGTCAGAAAAATTAAGGATGTTGGAAAGTAGGGTAATTATGAATGTATCAAAACTCAGAGATTTCCAGACAATTAGCTATTAAAAACATATATAACTTAAAGCTAGGAAAAAAAGAGAATAAATCATTATCTCATCATGGGGGTTAACTTTTAACATTCATTCAAACGTTAGGCAAAGACACCAATAAAGTTTATCATGGAAATATTTATTTTCAATATAAATTTTTGTCACTGCTCAGAACACAAGGAAAAAGATAAAGGAATAACCCCAAGCCTAAGGAACCTCAGAAGCTGACATCAAGGCCGTGGCTATGATGTTCAATAAGCTAAGTCACAATTCCAGACTCTACCTGGATTGAACATTTAGATCCAGCTAATGTCTACCGCTGAGGGAGTCTACTGGCCAAGGCATCTAAAAGTTGAAAATTTCTAAGATCCTCAGACTTCTTCAAGACTATGTATTGACTTCCCCATTCCAATTACACTCTATTGCAATGATATACACATATTAATATTTAGATCATTAATGATAAATTAAAGAAACAAACGCTAAATTTTATGATCTAATCAGTCTGGGAAGACTAGCTAAGAAACAGAGAAAATATCTTAATGAGAAAGCATAAATCATAATGGCATAAAATTGCAGTTGGAGGGACCAGTGTAAATAATTCCAAGTATTTATGAAGCATACAGTTCCTTTGAGATCTATAAATATAATGTGCCCTCAGATCTTTCTTTGATCACTTCATATATTCCTTGTAATGAACTTTATATCATGAGAAATAAGTTAGAGATAAATATAATGTGCCCTTAGATCTTTCTTTGATCACTTCATATATTCCTTGTAATGAACTTTATATCATGAGAAATAACATAGAGAAAGGCCTTAGACTAAAAATATCTCAGTTGAATGCTAATTAATACTCATCCTGTACTGGGTATATTGGTAGGAACTTTTAAATTATTTATTTTACTTTAAGGTTATAATATCATTAGAACATCCCCCTCTCCCTACCTTCCTCTAAACACTCCTCCTTCCTCTCTTTCAAATGCATAGCCTCTTTTCTTTCATTAATTATTATTATATACATATGGGTAGATGTATATTTTTTCTCAAAGACATAAATATAGTCCACTCAGTTTGTATGTTACAGGCTATGTATGTAGTCTCACCAATATAGACTGCCTAAACATCAGCTGAATCAGAACATCAATTGGCATACTAAAGTAAGCAGGAGAAGCCCAGCAGGCCTTAATCCTACACAAAGAACTACAAAGAACTAAAGGATACGAGACCAGATGAAATGGCCTCCCTCATGGAAAAGTACACTCACTGGTTATCTATTACCAAATGTCTGTGCCATCTGATTTTACAAAGACAGTCACCTGACCAATAGAGTGGGTGAGTTGTTCAGTTAAAAGAGATAAGGTCACAAGGGTTAGGTAGGCAGGCATATGTCCCACATAGAGTGGTTGTAAAAGCTTTCAATCCCACCAGCAATGGAGGAGTGTTTCTCTAAATCGGACATAGTACTACTGCTAGATACAGAATACCTCTCCTGGGCATATACCCAGAAGATGTTCCAAATTTAATAAGGACACATGCTCCACTATGTCCATATCAGCTCTATTTATAATAGCCAGAAGCTGGAAAGAACCCAGATGTCACTCAAAAGGGGAATGGATACAGAAAATGTGGTACATTTACACAATGAAGTACTACTCAGCTATTAAAAACAATGAATTTATGAAATTCTTAGGCAAATGGATGTATCTGGATGATATCATCCTGGGTGAGGTAACCCAATCACAAAAGAATTCACTTGATATGCACTCACTAATAAGTGGATATTAGCCCAGAAACCTAGAATACCCAAAATACAACTCCCAAAACACAAGACAATCAAGAAGGAAGACCAACGCATGGATACTTCATTCTTCCCTATAACAGGGAATAAAATATCCATGGAAGGAGTTGCAGAGACAAAGTTTGGAGATACGACGAAAGGATGGACCATCCAGAGACTGCCCTACCCGGGGGTCCATCCCATAATCAGCCATCAAACGCAGACATTATTGCTTACACCAGCAAGATTTTGCTGAAGGGACCCTGATATAGCTGTCTCCTGTGAGGCTTTGCCAACAGAAGTGGATGCTCACAGTCATCTATAAGATGGAACACAGGGCCCCCAATGGAGGAGCTAGAGAAAGTACCCAAGAACTGAAGGGGTCCGCAACCTTATAGGTAGAACAACAATATGAACTAACTAGTACACCCAGAGCCTGTGTCTCTAGCTGCATATGTAGCAGAAGAAGGCCTAATCGGCCATCATTGGGAAGAGAGGCCCCTTGATCTTGCAAACTTTATATGCCCCAGTACAGGGGAACTCCCGGGCAAAGAAGTGGGAGTGAGGGGGGAGGGGAACAGGGAGGGGGGAGGTTATAGGGGACTTTTGGGATAGCATTTGAAATGTAAATGAAGAAAATATCTAATAAAAAAAGAAAAAAGTCATCAAGAAAGATTTTGAAAAGCCTTTTCTATATCTTTATACTTTCATTCTAAGATTAAAGAAAATGAGAAAAATAAATAAATGTGCATTCATTAATACAAACCCACTTTGATAATCCACTTAACAGATTTCTTTATCCATTTTTCTTTGGTTATTCAGACCAAGCAAGGTCTTTGGACCAAAATCATGAGTTACAAATGTTCAAACTTCAGGAATTTTATGGTAATTCTTAAATAGCACCAAGATCATAAAGATAGTTTTTCAATTATCTACTTCATGATCTCTTAGCTCCTAGTCACCTGGATCTCAATTCATGGTTTCTTCTTTACTATACATTAAACATAAAAAAAAGAGAGCTAACAACTTACTGAATAGTTGTAGTAAATGTAACAGACTCATACACATATATAGGAGCATGGACAGGTGAACCAGTTCCTAAAGAGAGAGACAAGGATTAGCCTTCTGAAAAGATCTTATAAAATAAACAAAACACTAGATAAAATTCAGAAGTTCTGCTTATTAAAGTAGAAAAGCACTAAACATTCATGTTTCATTCATACAACTCCACTTTGAACTGAGAAGAGATAATGTTATGTCTCCCAGCCTCCAAAATCACTTT
Organism: Mus minutoides; assembly: GCA_902729485.2. Taxonomy (NCBI): domain Eukaryota; kingdom Metazoa; phylum Chordata; class Mammalia; order Rodentia; family Muridae; genus Mus; species Mus minutoides. The sequence continues at coordinate 918,418 of LR750000.1, forward strand.
ATGAGGACACACTGTTCTTTATTAATTTTGTACCCTTTATGAGAATAATATAGTAATAATGAGATGCTTATATCCTACATAAGAATTCAGTATAAAATCTTTCAAACTACTTTTTATATCATAAGATATGAACTGAAAATCACATGTAATGTGTCCAAGCATATACTCATATACACATGTAAACTTATAAAGACACAGATGTGTTATATCTCAAAATAATAACTACCTTAAAGTATGACTTTGGGTTTGTGCAATGCACACCTGTGTTTGAATAAAATATTTATCAGTCATTGCTCTTTATAAATTAAAGGATTGAGAAAGAGATTTTCTTGATTATAAGCATTGAATAGTTTTGTTATTTTGCTTTCACTCTTTCTGGAAAAGTTTGCCTAAGCATTTATTCTTTCAGTGATATGGAGCAGATTGAGATGGAAAAATCTCTAGATATGATAGCACAGCTTCATCAAATAACAGGGTGCAGATGCCTGGGCTTTTTTCCCCACAAGGGAAAGAAAACAACAGTCTTGAGATGAAAGCCTAGACAGTTGTTCATCAGTCTCTAATGTCCTGTGTGCAGAAATGTTAATGAGAAGTCTGAAAGCAGACTAAAGGCCTGAGCTTTCACTTCTGCTGAGCAATGGGCTAGCAACTGCCTGGTGGGGGCTCTCCCTCCCCTGCCTGAGAATTATAAGTCCCTCTCTCTCTCACTTCCTTAGCACTCAAAGGGCCATTTTCATCACATCTTCTAGAAATAACGTCCCAGAAATTGTTCCAGTTTCTCAGGATTTGCTTTTTAAAATGTGCTTTTGCCTTAATTGTTTTTCTACTGTGACTTCTTAGAAATAGTCCAGGGAGAGATAGTCATAGCAACTGTAAGGATCATGATCATGGAAACACTACTTCAGGGTGTCATCCAAAGAGTACTATGCACATATCATGTGTGTTTGGTCTCAAATTAGGACAGAACTCATAAAACAATCTCCTGAGTGCAAATATCTACCTTCTTTACTCACTAGTTGCAGGATTACATGTAGAATGAATGTGATTTTTTTTTAGACGAAGTAGTGTTATTTTAAGATTAGGATGTAACCATAAATTCTTTGCACATTCAACGTTTCTATCAGGGTATCTATTATATCCTTATGATAGTCAAACAATCCATGTATATAAACAACATTGATCTGAGCATAAAATAGTTTCTATGCCCAAGCCCTGGGGTAACTTCTTCTACTGCAATAGCTAGACTACTCCCAGTCTCTTCGTGCAACTCGCTGTTTAAAATTTTATTTTCTCTTATGTAGCTTTGCATGTCAGGTTAGTCATTTCCTTTTTTGTCTCCCAGGATGAAAGCCAGATATTTCTGTTCTAACTGATAACTGCTAGAGTTGAGACCCTAGGACACTAATCTGCACTCATCAAACCAAATGAGTTTTTAAATTAAGAAAATAACTAATGAGTTATTCACTTTAAGCTACTATCAGACAGAGGTGGCTTTGATTGACCCAAAAGAGCAAACATGAGCATCTTAGTTAGGATTACTACTGCTTTGATAAACACCATAAGCAAAGCAACTTGGGAAGAAAAGGGTTAATGCAGCTTATGCTTCCACATCAGGGTTCACCATCAAAGGGAGTGAGGATAGGAACTCAAGCAGAGCAGGAATTGGAAGCAGGAGCTGATGGAGTGGCCATGGAGTGGTTCTGCTTATCAGCTGGGCTTGCTCCTCATTGCTTGTTAAGCCTGCTTTCTTATAGAACTCAGGATCACCAGCCCTGAGATGACACCACTCATAATAAGCTGGGCCCTTCCTCATCAATCACTAATTTTAAAACATGCTCTGTGGGTTTGCATATAGGCTGATTTTATGGAGGCGTTTTCTTCACTGATGTTCTGTCTCTCAGATGACTTCAGTTTGTGTCATGTTAACATAAACTATTCAGCACAGTATGGATAACAGCACCAACAAGCATTCTAAACTTCCACACCATCTTTATAAATGACTTAATCATTTCTGACTTACAAGATAATTTTTAATTTCATATATAAGAAAGCCTACACATAAACCTCTATTAATCCAAAATTACACTAAATAAAACAAATGTATGTACTCGTATAGGCATTAATAGAGAAATGTATATATGTCATAAATCAATAACTATCTTCAAATATTGGTATGGATTTATGGAATGCCCATCTGTGAATATGAATAAGATCTCTGGACATCTATATAACTAGTAAGTTAAAGGTTGATTATTCTGAACAAATCTTATTGAGTCTGTTAAAACTGTGAAAGCTAGACTGAAATTTTTATTTAAACTATTGGCAGAATAGGTATAGAATTTCTATAAACTGCAAGATATATAAAGCCAAATCATTAATCATTACAATTTTCAACTTTCATGGAATTTATTTATTTATTTATTTATTTATTTATTTATTTATTTATCTTTTCACGATGAGCACTAGTCATATAACTACCCTAAACCATGAAGCAAAATACTTTTTTATATCAACCAGCACACAAACACTGCTTCTCACAATGTTTAAGTTCATAGCTTTCTGTTGTTCTAAGTCCACTATTTTAAGTATGTTTTCTTCATATTAAAATCCCAGTACATATGACAACTACAGAGAGAGGGAATAGATGCATTACAGTACTATATATTCACCTTCAGAAGTTATAACAATTACCTATGGAAATAAAATGGAATAAAATTTTAGCAGTCTATGTACAGTAAGTTTTTATTTGCTCTTTGCTGTGGGAAATGAAACAAGCACATTTCCAGAGTCCCAAGTTATACATTTATCACTTTCTTGTAGAGCAAAAGAGAAACACTCTTGTCACTACAGCTTCCAAAGAAATAAGTGAAAGTGCCAGCAAGAATTTGACCCCCTGCCTGGCTCACCACCAGCATTCAACTTCAAATTTAAAAGCAGGATTCTATCCACAACCAAGGGAAAAATGAAAACTTTATGTCTCCATTTAGGTGCCGGTGCTGAACTGAATGCATCATTTCTCTTTCAGGAAGTATTTCAAAGTGGGTGAAGGTGAACTAACATGCCCTTCGTCTGTAGAAACAAGAAATGTGGTACTTGTTATAGAAAACATATTTATCTTCACATACTCACATGAAAATAATATTCATTCCAAGATCTCAGAGTGCAAAGATATATAAATAAGAAAGGCTATTTCCACATCCACAGATCAATAGACAATGTTAAGTCTGGATGTAGAAGCCCAAGCCAAACATGCAAAGGGTAAAGGTGTGTCAGCCAGGTGAGAGGAGAAGGGAGGATGAGATGAATGAGCAGAGATTTCATTTACCCTCAGAGCCTTGCAATCAATCCAACAGTTTTCTATTATGAATCTGAGGTTCACTAGTTCTCTGACAGAGGTTTAGGTGTTCTTTGTTGCATTTCCTGACCAATGTATCTATGGTGTGATATGATTCCATCTAATTTATTTCATTATAAATTGTTATTGGATGCCTCTATGTGATTTTATGGAAATATAATAGTAAGTACCAGACAAAAGTAGAACCTATGGCATTTAAAATGGATTCAAAGACGTCTTTAATTAAAAGGAGGATTAGGCTACCAGGATTGAGGTAGCTATAAGGTGTATAGGAAGCCATATATGAAGGATTGACAGGCTCTACAGTTATTGGCTGTGTACCAGGCTTGAGACACAGCACAAGATCCAGTACAATGGAACAAGGGTGAACAGGGAGACCATCAGAAGAGGCACAGTGGCAAAGTTAAGACAAATGACATCTAGTCCACTGTGGCATCCCCCTCATTTTAGGGTGAAAATGAAAGAACCCTGGATGGTTGATGTAGAAGAAAAAGTGACATTTCCTAAAGCTAATCTCAGTAGAAAATTAAATCCCTGCTATGCTGGACATGGGTTTAGATAGACCCACAAAATCAATAAAGTCAGGATTAACTAGTTAAAGGATGTTTGATCTTACAGAAGCTTTGTAATTCTATTAGGGCTCAAGATCAATTCTTCATCTTACAGCACAAGGCATAGGAGTCCTGTTCAAGAATTTCCCCCTGTGCCCATATCTTAAAGGCTCTTCCCCACTTTCTCCTCTATAAGTTTCACTGTCTCTGGTTTTATGTGGAGGTTCTTGAACTAATTAGACTTGAGCTTTGTACAAGGAGATAAGAATGGATCAATTCACATTCTTCTACATCCTGTCAGTTGAGCCAGCACCATTTGTTGAAAATGCTGTCTTTTATCTACTGGATGGTTTTTAGCTCCATTGTCAATGATCAAGTGTCCATAGATATGCAGGTTCATTTCTGGGTCTTCAATTCTATTTCATTGATCTACATGTCTGTCACTATACCAGTATCATGCAGGTTTTATCACAACTGCTCTGTAGTACAGCTTGAGGTCAGGGATGGTGATTCAACCAGAGGATCTTTCATTGTTGAGGATAGTTTTTGCTATTCTATGTTTTTCGTTATTCCAGATGAATTTGCAAATGACCTTTTCTAACTCTATGAAGAATTGAGTTGGAATTTTGATGGGGATTGCATTGAATTTGTAGATTGCTTTTAGCAAGATGGCCATTTTTACAATGTTAATCCTACCAATCCATGAGCATGGGAGATCTTTCCATCTTCTGAGATCTTCTTCAATTTCTTTCTTCAGAGACTTGAAGTTTATATCATACAGATCTTTCACTTGCTTACTTAGATTAACATAGAAGTATTTTATATCATTTATAAATATTGTGAAGGGTGTTGTTTCCCTAATTTCTTTCTCAGCCTATTTATCCTTGTGTAGAGGAGGGCCTCTGATTAGTTTGAGTTAATTTTATACCCAGCTACTTTGGTGAAGTTGTTTATCAGTTTCAGGAGTTTTCTGGTAGAATTTTTGGGGTCACTTAAGTGTACTGTCATATCATCTGTAAATAGTAATATTTTTACTTCTTCCTTTACAATTTGTATCCCTTTTATCTCCTTGTATTGTCTAATTGCTCTAGCTAAGATTTCAAGTACTATATCAAATAGGTAGGGAGAGAGTGGGCAGCCTTGTCTAGTACCTGATTTTAGGGGGATTGCTTCACATTTATTTCCATTTAGTTTGATGTTGGCTACTGGTTTGCTGTATATTACTCTTACTATGTTTAAGTATGGGCCTTGAATTCTTGATCTTTCCAAGACTTTTATCATAAAGGGGTGTTGGATTTTGTCAAATGCTTTCTCAGCATCTAATGAGATAATCATGTTTGATTTTTTTTTTTGTTTGGTTATTGGTTTTGTTTTTTGTGTGGTTTTTTTGTTTGGTTTTGTTTTGGTGTTTGTTTGAGCTTGATAATGTAGTGCATTACTTTGATGGATTTCCATATGTCTAACCATCCCTGCATCCGTGGGATGAAGCCTACTTGAACATAATGGATGATCATTTTGATGTGTTCTTTCATTCGGTTTGCAATAATTTTATTGAGTATTTTTGCATTGATATTCATAAGGGAAATTGGTATACTTTCTTTGTTGGGTCTTTGTGTGATTTAGGTATGAGAGTATTTGTAGCTTCATAGAATGGATTGGGTAGAGTACCTTCTGTTTCTATTTTGTAGAAAAGTTTGAGGAGTATTGGAATTAGGTCTTCTTGAAAGGTCAGATAGAACTCTGCACTAAACCCATCTGGTCCTGGGTTTTTTGTTTGTTGTTTGTTTGTTTGTTTGTTTGTTGTTCTTTTGGTTGGGAGAATATTAATGACTGTTTCTATTTCTTTAGGGGATATGGGACAGTCTAGATTGTTAATCTAATCTTGATTTAACTTTGGTACCTGGTATCTGTCTAGAAAATTGTTCATTTTATCCATATTTTCCAGTTTAGTTGAGCATAGTCTTTTGTAGTAGGATCTGATGATTTTTAGGATTTCCTCAGTTTCTGTTGTTTTGTCTCCCTTTTCATTTCTGATTTTGTTAATTAGATACTGTCTCTGTGCCCTCTAGTTTTTCTTGCTAAGATAAAAACCTCAGGTGACAGCAGATGCTGTTGAGGATGTACAGGAAGAGGAATACTCCTCCATTGTTGGTGGAATTGCAATCTGGTATAACCACTCTGGAAATAAGTCTGGCAGTTCCTCAGAAAATCGAACATAGTACTACCTGAGGACTTAGTTATACCACTCTTGGGCATATACCCAGAAGATGGTCCAACATGTAATAAGGACACATTCTCCACTATGTTCATAGCAGCCTTATTTATAATAATCAGAAGCTGGAAAGAGTCCCAATGTTTCTCAATAGAGGAATGGATACAGAAAATGTGGTACATTTATGCAATGGTGTACTACTCAGCTTTTAAAAACAATGAATTTGTGGATTTTTTCTGCAAATGGATGGATCTGGAGGATATCATCTTGTTTAAGGTAACCCAAACACAAAAGAACACACATGGTATGCACTCACTGATAAGTGAATATTAACCCAGAAACTTAGAATACTCAAGATACAATTGTCAAACCACATGAAACTCAAGACGGAATATCAAAGTTTGGATACTTTGATCCTTCTTAGGAAGGAGAACAAAATACCTATGGAAGGAGTTACAGAGACAAAGTGTGGAACAGATACTGAAGGAATTACCATCCAGAGACTGCCCCACCTAGGGATCCATCCCATAAACAACCACCAAACCCAGACACTATTGTAGATGCCAACAAGAGCTTGCTGACAGGAGCCTGATATAACTGTCTCCTGAGAGGATCTGCCAGTCCATGACAAATAGAGAAGTGGATGCTCATAGCCATCCATTGGGCTAAGCACAGAATCTGCAATGAAGGAGCTAGAGAAAGTACCTAATAGGCTGAAGGGGTTTGCAGCCCCATAAGGAGGAACAACAATATGAACTAACCAATATCCCCAGACCTCCCTAGGAATAAACCACCAACCAAAGAAAACACATGGTGGAACTTATGGCTCTAGCTGTATATGTAGCTGAAGATAGCCTAGTCAGTGATCAATGAAAAGAGAGGCCCTTGGTCCTGTGAATGTTCTATGCCCTAGTACAGGGGAATGCCAAGGCCAGGAAGTGGGAGTGGGTAGGTTGGTGAGTAGGAGGAGGCAAGAGGGGCTAGGTGGTTTTTTGGAGGGGAAACCAGGAAAGGGATAACATTTGAAATATAAATAAAGAAAATATCTAATAAAAAATAAAATAATGGATGTTTTAACATGTTGTATTGCAAAGAAGAGATAAAAATACAAAATTAAAACCTGCTAAATTCTATACATGAATTGAAACTGGTGAATATGAATATAAGAACATAAAGACCAATAACATAATCATAAGATCTTGGATATGGAGTACTGGGATTAGACTCAGGTATGGACATTAAACATAAAATTCATCTAGTATATCATAGTAAACATGTTCAATTTCCCCCTAAATGGAGATGATTCCAACAAAGCATTTGATGTATGAAGGAGTTCTCTGATGGAAGAGCTCAGGCATTCCAATGTTGAAAGTTTGGAGAAAATACAGTGAAGTATGCACACATAAAAATTGAGAGTCAGAGAGGATTGTGGTAGAAAGAAAATGAGCAGACTAACTTATCCAAGAAACCATTAAAATGAACTTAGAACATGAGGGAGGCATTAACTGTGTTGAGTGATAAACTGGGTGAAATAAGTTTCAGTAGTTAGGCATGACTCCTGGAGTATTTGATGTGCTGCAAAGGCATGAGTGGATGTCACATAGAGACACCTCAGAGGGTAGTTGAAGGCAGAAGTTAACGATGATAAACTGAAAGAACTGGTGGTAAAGGACCACAGAGAAACAAGGTATAAAATTGGATGCTAAGAACATTGGTCTATTAGGGAAAGAGGAAACACTAACACTGGATATCAAGTGCAGAATCTTTCAAGTGTTGTTCTTGAACTGGTGACAGAAAACCTTGTGACTGCTACTGATCAAGGCCAAGTATGGTTCTTTTTTTTTCCAACTTTTATTAGATATTTTCTTTATTTACATTTCAAGTGTTATCCAGAAAGTTCCCTATACCCTCCCCCCNTAAATAAATGAAAACTAAAGTAGAGAATAACCCTATGAATACTACAGCTTAAATTTTTGAAATATTTGTTTAAACCCTTTAGAATGGTACAATGTAGAATAAAATGAATTTACAGTAACCATTGCAACAAACCAAAAATTAACAATGATGAAAAAAATTAACTTGGTAATGCTTCTAAATAATAAAATCAAAATTAGTGCAATAGTACAAAACCTAGCAAAAATAAATAATATCATCTCAACTATTTAAACATAAAAGAGATCAGAAGATAAATTTATTGTACATTCTGGTTTATAAGCGCAATGTATTTTTGGTTCAGTCCTTTAAACTACAATCTAAATCCTATCTTTCCATGAATGTTAGATAATTCTCTTAAAATACTTTTTTATGAAATGAAAATTCCATCTTTTATTAGCTGAAAATCACTATGTTTCTTGATTATACATTTTTTGGCAAAGTACAAAGCAAATTGTCAATAAACTGGATTGAGGTTTAAAAAGTGCTTAAAATGCCTTTTTAGATACCCCTTCAGCTCCTTGGGAACTTTCTCTAGCTCCTTCATTGCAGATTCTGTGCTTAGCCCAATGGTTGGCTATGAGCATCCACTTCTGCTGCTCGCTGCTGCCAAGTCCTTCACCAAATGCAATGAAAGAAAAAATAGCTGCACTGGTCATTGACAATGGCTCCGTTATGTGCAAAGCTGACTTTGCTGGTGACAACGCAAGTCCGTGTTCCCTTCCATCATAGGGTGCCCCTGACACCAGCGCGTCATGGTGGGCATGGGCCAGAAAGACTAGTACATGGATGACAAGGCACAGAGCAAGAGGGGTATCCTGACCCTGAAGTACCCTATCGAGCACGGCATTGTCACCAACTGGGACGACATGGAGAAGATCTGGCACCACACCTTCTACAATGAGCTGTGTGTGGCCCCTGAGGAGCACCTGGTGCTTCTGACCGAGGCCCCCCTGAACTCCAAAGCTAACAGAGAGAAGATAACGCAGATGATGTTTGAAACCTTCAATACCCCAGCCATGTACATGGCCATTCAGGCAGTGCTGTCCTTGTATGCATCTGGGCGCATCACTGGCATTGTCATGGACTCTGTTGATGGGGTCACACGAACAGTGCCCATCTATGAGGGCTATGCCCTTCCTCACCTCATGAAGATCCTGACTGAACGGGGCTACAGCTTTATCACCACTGCTGAGAGGGAAATTGTTCGTGTCATAAAGAAGAAGCTGTGTTATGTTGCCCTGGATTTTGAGCAAGAAATGGCTACTGCTGCATCCTCTTCCTCCTTGGAGAAGAGTTATGAGCTGCCCAATGTACAGGTGACCACCATAAGCAATGAGCGGTTCTTGTGTCTAGAGGTACTCTTCCAGCCTTCCTTCCTGGGCATGGAGTCCTGTGGCATCCACGAGACTACCTTCAACTCCATCATGAAGTGTAATGTGGATATCCGCAAAGACCTGGTATGCCAATACAGTGCTGTCTGGTGGTACCACCATGTACTCAGGCATCGCTGACAGGACGCAGAAGGAGATCACAGCCCTAGCACCCAGCACAACGAAGACTAAGTTCATTGCTCCCCCTGAGCGCAAGTACTCAGTCTGGAATGGCGGCTCCATCCTGACCTCACTGTCTACCTTCCAGCAGATGTGGATCAGCAAGCAGGAGTATGATGAGTCAGGCCCCTCCATCGTCCACCGCAAAAGCTTCTAGATGGACTGAGCAGGTTCCAGGCATCTGCTGCATGAGCTGATGTTGAAGTATCGATTTGCCCTGGCAAATGTACACACCTCATGCTAGTCTCATGAAACTGGACTAAGCCTTTGAAAAGAAATTTGTCCTTGAAGCTTGTATCTGATATCAGCACTGGATTGTAGAACTTGTTGCTGATTTTTGACCTTGTATTCAAGTTAACTGTTCCCTTGGTATATGTATAATGTCCTGTGCATATCTTGATTTAGTCCTTAGTTCATGTGGCAGTCACTTGGGGGCTGGAGAGAGTACTCTGTGGAAGAGAAAGGCCCATCCCGGTGCATCTCTGTGAGCACCACCTAGTGGTCTGTGCAGGGTATTAACTGCCAACAGACTTCAGGATTTCCCTAGGCTGACAAGGGTTTCTGAAACAGTTCCTTCTTGCCAGTCTATCTGGATGGAAAAGTCCGAGGTTTAGGACCCAGTTTCCCTTCTGTGTTTTTTTCCTCCTGACCTCCTTGGGTTGCTAGTTGCTTTGCATTGGGAACATTTGCATCTACACCTGTAAATGTATTCATCCTTTTAATTTATGTAAGTTTTTTTCACTCTTTTATTAGATATTTTCTTAATTTACATTTCAAATGCTATCCTGAAAGTTCCCCATACCCTCCCCCCCTTCCCTGCTCCCCTACCCACCCACTCTGACTTCTTGGCCCTGGTGTTCTTGTACTCAATTCTTTAAGAAATGGCAAATTTTGGTTTTCTACTGTTCAGTGAAAACATTAGACCCCGGCAACATGTCATTGTGTAAAGAAATAAAAGTGCGGCAGTAACTGAAAAAAAATATTGACCTATTAACAAATTTGAGCACAAATTTATGCTTTTCAGATATAAATAAAAATATAACAATTAAATGACCAATTATATCATGTTGCCAGTTAAACCTTAGATTGGTTTTAAACTAAGTAATATTTGCTTGCTTTCTGCAGGAAACTAATCAAATTAGATGTGACACTTCTTCCCGCCTCCACAGAGAACTCACATTGGAGAAATTAAAATATAAGTGGGAAAAATCCTTACTGCAGAAATTATTCTCACAAGCACTGGCATGGTTTATCACACCAAGCCCTCACAGCAGAGTACCACTCAGACCCTGGGGTAGGAGTCTCTGTAACACATGAAGTCAAGTGCCTGAGAATGTAGGGTTAATTTAACAAATTAGAGACAGCAAAGGGTACTGTGTAGAACATTAGATTATTCAAGGATGCTTCTCTTGTGTCTAAATCAATCCAATCATGTTCTCTTCTAAGTGGAGAGGCCAACGTTGATGAGATGGCGTCATTTGGTTTCTACCTCACAAGGAGTAAATTACTGTAACTCGGAGAAGATGCATTCAAGAAAGCCATCCTGTTGTTTGAAGTCTTCAAATTGCATCCTTAAATTACTGAGCACTTGACAAAGATCAACTAACAGCTCTTCTTTGATGTCTGGGACAACACACGAGGCTCGAAATGCCTGAGGAAAGATTGGCTTCAAAGGAATAAGCGATGCCTTTGAGAAAATGGAAGAGAATCCTGATTAAAAATTAAAGACAAGTTTGCTGCTGTTTGTAAGGATTTACCAATAACCATGTAAGCTCAGTTACAGTTGGTTTGTTTGGGCTAAGGATGAATGTGTTCATGAACACATGTCACTTTGGGGCTGAAGGGGAGAATATCAAGGCAGAGAGTAGGTGGTTGAGCAAGGATGCTAATCTCACTGTAGTCACTGAGCAAAAGAGGAGACTGGAAGATACCAATGTCCAGTGATCTGCCCTCCTTTCATTAGGCCTAACTTTCTCAGCATACTTCATACTCCCAGTAACATTACAGGATGGCAGTAAATCCATTATTACATAGACATAAACATAAACAAAAGAAAACCACCATCCCGGACACCATCTAAGAAAACCAGTGTCTAATAACTGAAACATACCTGGCACCTCCAGGCAGGTAGAGGTGCTGGTGAGTATGCAGAAGGGGCTGAACAGCACAAGTATGCATTATAGATCAGTGGAGTCTGTGCTCACAGCTCATTGCTAGCTGATCGTCTAAGACTGGCAGTCTTGTATTTGTAAAATAAATATATTGGAAAATCAGTAATTCAGAAGGTTTCAGTGAAACATTGGAAATAAAATGGCCACTACAGGCACCAATCTTTACATCTTTACACACCCTACCTGTTTATTATCAGATAACCATGCAGAATTCACCAAAGATTCATGCTACTAGCCAGAGAAGCCTTCACTTGAAATACTTTTTCAGACTATCAATTGCACTACTGTATGTTTGCAGATACAGGATTCTGCCTGTTAAGCTCTTTGGGGAAACATATGAAGCATCTTTGCAGGGATTACAAATTTTTGTTGTTTGAAACGTTTGACTTTTTGCTATTTATAAACTCTGCCTTAAAATAAATGCCTGTATAAATGCATTTCCAAGAGTTCAGCTGTTTAAACAGGTTTAAATTTTAATGAGGGAGGCCTTCTAGTGCACTTATATTGTAAGGTGAAACTATAACAAAAATAGTGTCAGCCTTATCAGTTAAACCAGTAATATTGGAATAGAATAGCAATTTGAACTTCATATCTCACCCTGCTTGTTATACAATAACAGGAATACCACACCAGTTTACAACAGCCTTGTCCACTTGAGACACTGGGAAGCTTCATTGCTTTACAACCTGCTTATTCTCTATCTTCCTTTGCATTGTGATTATTTCCTTGAACACATATTCTAAATGATGGTAGTGTGTTCTAAATACCAAGCAGCTATTAGATCAGCCTTATAAAGGCAGATCTTGGATCTCTGAATATTTTGTGGTCTTGATATATTTGTCCTAGCATCAGTGCAAGCAAAACTTGGGGGATTTAGCCCATCGTTATTTTGAAGAAAAAAAAAGAATATACAAGAACTGAAAATGCAGCAAAAAGAGAAAAGAAAAAAGAAATTCTCCTGGTACAGGATTTGTAATTGCGCATAAATGATTTCTTGATGCAAGTGTGGGAATAAATGTTTTCACTCCCATGATGCCTCCTTTGATTTTTTTCTTTTCATTCTAAGAACAATGTAGGCAGGGATCAGAGTCTCATTTGCCTGCTTACTAAAAATCATTACTTATATGTGACATTGAAGTATTCATTGAGCCATATGGGACCAGCTCAAGGCTAACCCACTTCCACATGACCAAGCAAAGAAGAAAAAGCTAAATGTGACTGTCACAGAATGTGCCTTCCATAGCTTCAAACTTCAATTTGAAAACAGAGAAAACAGGGAAAAGAGAGAATCAAGAACTGGTAAGATATCTTTTTTTTTTTTTTTTTTAACTTTACTTAACCTTGGAAATAAAGTTTTTCTAAGTCAATGAGTTTCTGACCTTGGTTGGAAACCTGTATCAAGTCTGTATGCCTCAAAGCTGGGAAGGTTTCATTAAATAGAATATATTGCATGTACTTGTTTGCAATATAATGTTAAGGGAACGCCCAATGGTAAATCAGCTAACACGGAGAAGTAGATGCACATATATATTATTTTATATAATGACATTCTTATTCTGACAAAATCAGTTAGAATCCACTAAACAAAACTCCTAAATTAATGCAAAATAACTGAAGTCTTCACATTGTGCACTAGAGCTCAAACTTGTTCATCCTATATATTTGTGGCCTTATATCATTCCAACTACATCCCCTCACACTCCACCCATGGTTATTTTAGTTCTTCTCCGTGGATATGAATTTCCATATACATGGGTAATTATGCATATATTATGCTTGTTAGAAATATTTTAATTACTGTAGCATATACTTGAAATATTCAACATTTTAAAGAAAAAGGTTTCATTTGGCTCACCATTTTGGAGGTTCAGACCATGACCCATTAGTCCTGATCAAAGGCCCATGACCTTTTGATCTGTGATGATGCAGCTGTTCATGGTGGAAAGAGTAGTAGAAGAAGATGAACATCTCATAGCAGCAGGAAGAGAAAGAAAGATGAACCCAAAGAATTAACTTTCTTACAATGGGCCCCACCCTCTAAAGGGTCTACCACCTCTTGGAAACACCACAATCTGACCATGAAAGTGTAATTCATAGACCTCGGGGGATATTGAAGATCCAAACAATAGCAACAATTATTTATTATTATTATTAATAATCAAATTTTATTGAGCAATTGCATGGGGTGGAACTTTCTCTTTTCATTTTTTTAAATTTTCTACAGGCATTACATAATACTTATTTCTTCTTTGGGCTTATTTTACTCAGCATAAAGTTTTCTTGGTCGATCAATGCTATAGTGGCTAGCAGGAAATCCTGATTTTCTAAAGCTAGATAATACCCAAATGTTTATCTATGTACTTGTGTGAACATATACATATAAATTTATATATCTTACATTTTCACTGACTGTTGTTTCAAAACAGGCTCTTTTCACTTCTTAGTGGCTATGATGATTACTGCAAACAACATGAAAACTGAAACATCCTGACAAAATGGTGATTTCGTTATTTTCCCAAACTATAGTCTGAAAACCAACTCTCTATTGGTGCAAATCAGACCAGACAGACTTTGTGTCACAAAGATGCAAGCAGCAATATCTCCTGAGAACTGCATGTATCTTTCTCCCTCTGGTATGATGTCTAAGGAACAAGTTCTATAGTTATAGCTTTGGATTTTAATGGTGACACAGCCACTGAGATTGTTGCTAATATCCCCACTATACTTCCCATTCCAGGCAAGGGTTTGTTTCATGATTTTCTTCCTCGGATTTCCCTAATCACTTGCCCTGAATTGGCCTTTTCAATTTACTGAGATCTTTACATCAGTTACCTGCATTGAGTTCCATATTAAAGGACTCAATAGAAAGAATGTCTAATGTCTTTCAGAGAAAAAAAAATGTCTTTTGATTTTTGATCTATCAGTCAAAAACAGATAATCACAAACTATGTTGATTGGAAAATTGAGGCCCAAAGTTTGCCCTTATTTTATTAAAAACTAGTGGTACCTATTTGTCTTCTATACCTACCTTTGACCCAAATGAAGGTTTGAGAAGTTCATCTCAGTACTCAACACATGTAGAATAAAATTCTGATAGTCTAATCCTCACAGACATAGTCTATGGGTCCAAACTTTGAGTGATGACCTCAGCACACCTACATCCAAGCCTTAGGGTAGAGGAGAATAAGCAGGAGAAAACCTGCTCCCTCATACAGGCCATCAGCAATAATCTTATAAACCTAACTTTGTCCAGTGGTCACACTTAGCTGCCAAGGACTCTAGAGAATTTCTCTCCATTTTGTGTAATGGTGGACCCAGTTGTAAACAGAGTTTCATCACTTTATGAGCCACTGAGAATTGCAATTCACAAGATGAGAGCTAAGCAACCTTCATTCTAATTCAAGGAAGAGGAACAAGGACACTCAATGCCTTGCATGTCTGGGAGGCTAAACAAATGTTGTTATTAAAAACTGACAGTGATCCCTTCAAAAGTCAGCACCTGACACTGTTTGCTTGAGCCCTGACATTTTATGATTGTACACAGTGCTACTGTGAGTTGTTTACTGAATTCTGATTGCTTCAAAATTATACTGGCATCAGATCAGTGAAGCTCGAGCCAGTAAAATCCCAAAGCCTTCATAACACTAGAAAAAAATTTCTAGAAAAAGCTCTGCTTC
The DNA here is from genome assembly GCA_902729485.2 of Mus minutoides. Classification (NCBI taxonomy): domain Eukaryota; kingdom Metazoa; phylum Chordata; class Mammalia; order Rodentia; family Muridae; genus Mus; species Mus minutoides. The sequence goes on from LR750000.1 coordinate 933,869, forward strand.
AGACAGCATTGAGCTTATGATCCTTGCCCTAGCTTCTGAGCTAATAAAACCATGTGTATCCTGGATTGTGTGACATTAATATTATTTCTATGATCACACTGCTGTTAACATTATTTTCCCATTATGAACCAACCATTGTTAGAAGTACTTGAAAATGTATAGCTATAAGAAATCTGATTCTATTACGCTAATAGAAATAGCTAGGTTTTTGTATAATTTTTCCCCTTTCAGACACCTCTCTTTTTATTCATAATTATAGTCCAAGTTTCCAAATAGCCATAAAAGTGGGATACAATTCATATTATCATGAGATTCACTTACAGCTTGCTGTAAGATACTCTACTTCTAGGATGTTTGAGTTTGCAGATTCGGAAACATCATGTTAAAATGGCATAGACATGTCCTAGAAAGCAGACACAAGTTGACTTTAAAGAGAAAGACACATTACTTTAATGGTGTAATCACTCCTTTCCTTCCACTTCCATTTTCTTTCCAACACAAAACCATAATTATCCATAACCATATGATCAAATGTTAGCATGACCATTGAAGCTTCTGTTCAAGAGCTGAAACAGCACAGTGAGATTTTCAGCCTAAGTCTGAGAATACAGTTATTCCTCTCTGATCTACAAGGAAAACTGCGCAGAAATGTCTGTGTCCAGAAAATGTCAAGATATTATAAACTGGATAGCTTCCTAGGGTCATTTTCCCGCTCTGCAATCCTTACAACGTATTCTTCTGAGGTCACATGTGGGACTTGTAATGAGATATCTCAGTAGCTATTGCTATACTGAGTGACTAGATTCCACAGCTGTGTAGTGGTGAGTTTAGCTAAACCACTTTGTACTTCCAGCAGGTTGCGTTTGCGCTTCCAACCACCCACCAGAGACCCCTGGATTGGCAAAAGAAACACACACACACACACACACACACACACACACACACACACATGTTAATTTTAATATGGCTTGACTAACTCAAAGGCTGGGTCTTTCTAATCTTCTGCTAGGCTAGCATACATTTCCCTAAGGTACTCCTGGTACAATGCCTTCTAAATCTATGTTTTATCTTTGCTGCCACGTATCTTCTGAGCAGCCCCTCCCAAAGGGCTGTTTTCCCCTTCCACCTACATTTTGGATGAATTTTCTTCTGCACCTCTAAATTACATCCATCTCCCTCTAAGACATGGCCATCTCTCTCTTCTTTTCTCCCAGTTAATAGCCCACACAAATCTAAAGGGCCCGCCTCAGTCTACCTGCCCAGCCATTGGCTGTTGGTTCCTTATTGACAGATCAAAAACCAATTGGGAACAAGGACCTTCAGTGTTTGGACCTGCAGATTTCTGATTTGGGGGTAAGATTAATTTAAAGCATTAGAACTAATCCCCAACACAGATGTACAACTTTAAAGTTCTATCTGATCTCTTCTTAGGCTCCAATTGAATGTACACACAGCAACTGAAGTGGATATAGTCTCCTTGGTCTTACCANAGGATGACATAACTAATCAAGGACTAGAATACCACACCCCACCCATAAAGCAACTGTATCCCCCAGATACTCCTAGTACAATTTTTCTCTTGAAATAGCATTTTCTCTTTTCTTTTCTATTTTTTATTGGATATTTTCTTTATTTACATTTCAAATGCTATGCTCTTTCCAGGTTTCCCCCTGGCAACCTCCTATCCCATTCCCCTTCCCACTGCTTCTATGAATATGTTCCCCACCCACCAACCCACTCATGCCTCCTAGCCCTGGCATTCTCCTACACAGTGACATCAAGCCTTCATGGGACCAAGGGCCTCTCCTCCCATTGATTCCTAACAAGTACATTCACTGCTACATATGCAGTTGGAGCATAAGCCCAGCCACACATACTCTTTGGCTTGTGGTTTAGTCCCTGGGAGCTCTGTGGGAATGGAGGTCTGATTGGTTGATATTCTTCCTATGGGATTGCAAACCTCTTCAGCTCCTTCAATCCTTTCTCTAACTCCTCCATTGGAGACCCCATGCTCAGTCCAATACTTGACTGTGTGCTTCTGCCTCTGTATTTTTCAGGCTCTGGAAGAGCCTCTCAGGAGACAGCTATATCAGACTCCTGTAAGTAAGCACTTCTTGACACTCACAATAGTGTCTGGGTTTGGTGACTGTACATGGGATGGATGCCCAGGTGGGGCAACCTCTGGATACCTTTCCTTCAGTCTCTGCTCCACACTTTGTCTCCATGTTTCCTCCAATGAGTATTTTGTTCCCTCTTCTGAGAATGACTGAAGCATCCACACTTTGGTCTTCCTTCTTAGTGAGCTTCATGTGATTTATGAATTGTATCTTGGGTATTCTGAGCTTTTAAGCTAATAATTTTCAATTACTGTTGTTCTTCTCATCTGGTCATGCTTCAGTAAATATTGTTTGAATAGCAGGACAGCTTAATCTGCATTGCAGCATATGCTTATCAACACAGACATAATAATACTCAGCAGTCTTTGAATCAGAGTTTTCCCAGAAAAATCAAAACATGAATAGCATTAACTACTTTCTTAATTATCTGAAAACCCCAACGTAAAAGTGAGAGTACAGATAGTGACAGCAGAAACTTAAAGAATTGGAGGAAGGAAGGACCATGTATCAGAATACCACTCTTTGCTGAATACCTACTGAGTTGTGGACAGTGCTCTAGAAATTAATTCATTATCATTCTGTCTCTTTGTACATGACAGCAACATACTTTTACTAAGATGGTAGAAATGAAGAAGGTATCTAATAAGAGAACAACCTGGATTTAAAGTATGCTAGCCATATAGAAGAAGAGTCTGTGGTAGAATATGATGAGGAGGCTGACCTTCACATAAATTAAGAGCTAGAGTTTTTTTCCTAAATGTATGACTGTCAAGTCAAGCTATAATGGTAAGTTAAGCCTCACATGCTGAGTAGATATGAAACTGGAAATGGAACTACTTTGCCTCCATCTGCATTGCACATAGGCTTGATGTCCAATTTTACTCTCACTTGTCAGTGACAAGACTCTTCACCAAAGAAAAATGGATAGTGAGACTTGAAGTTGAGGCCACAGGGTCTCAATTTGAAACAAGAACTCAGAGTTTGAGTAGACAGTGTGACATTACCAAATACCGTACTCCCAAAGAAGACATCCAGGCATCAATCAAATAAGAAGCTTCATTCAAAGGATTGAAAAAGATAAAAGATTAATGTCATCAGACCTTTAGCCAGCTTAATGATGCACCATCTCTGAGAAAAATTGCATTCAGATGGATAGTACTCTGTTGAAAGTCAACTCTGAGCACAAGTTTTTAATATTCTTCCAGCACGTACAGAACATGTCACTGTTATTAGTCTTGTATCATCTTATTAGTACATTATCTGAGAATGCCTGTTCTCTGGCCTTACCAAAGATCTCTGTCTCTCTCTCTGTCTCTGTCTCTGTCTTTCTGTGTGTGTGTGTGTGTGTGTGTGTGTGTGGGTGGTGTGTGTGTGTGTGTGTGTTTCTCCATTAGTTTATGTGTACAAGATATGTATTCCAATAAGAAATTTTGATTTATGGTTCAGTGTTAATAGAAGTGATATCATTGATAGTGTTGGTTGGCAACTAGGATGTATAGTGACTGGAGGTTATCAGCATGGGACAGGAAATTGCTAAAACAGCTGAGCTGAGCTGGGAGCTGAGATAACTAACTACAAAGCTATTCTGACCATGGAGGGCTCTTGTTTGATTACCCTCAAGTAACATAAAAGCATTTTATGAATGAATCAAGAGAGCAAGAGGACTCTCAGAGCTAACCAGTTACAGATAAGTAGCACATGGCTCCAATCCTGTATGGCAGTGAATATACCATAATTTCCCACACTTTATCTCAAAGCAGAATGTACACAATAGTGACCTGGCCCAGTGAAGAGTAGAACTGCATTTCATGGTAATTTTTATATAGTCTGGAATTATAAAATGAGAGAATAGTAGGAAAAAAAGAGTGTGTGGCATGTAACCCTGGAAAAAACTCCATGTATTATCTTCTCATATAGAAAAACTAAAGGCTTTTTGGTTAAGAAATTATCTCAAAGCTGATTGTATTGATGATTTCACATATCTACAGATATGCTGACAACCACTAAACTATACTCAGTGACAGAATTGTGTGTACTGCAAGTTTTATCTCAGTAAATATATTAAAATTATTCAAATGCTTAAGGAAAGAAGACTTCATCTAGTCACATGGGAAACAGGAAAGCAGTATGAAATTTAAATTTATCTTGGGGGTATGTAGAGAGTGGTGTATGTGTTGGATTTATGCTCACATATATATGCATGCAGAGTACAGAGGGTGTTTTTTTTTTGCCTCTCCTCCTTATACCATTGAGACAGGGTTTCTTACTGAACTCAGGTTTTCATTTTTGTACAGCAAGTATTCTTACCCACGAAGTTGTCTCCTCAGTCCCAACATCTAAATGAAAGAGACTAGATGTTAACCACGAAGAAACATTATTCTCTCCCTGCTTAACCTATCTGGACCTCAAATTCTGAATTATTTAAAACAAGTGGCTGTTCTTGTAGGGAACAAAAAGCTAGTCATTTTGATGTTCTGGGCTAGTATTGTTATCTGCTTTTGAGGCCCACATTGGAGAAGCTAGAGATAGAACTCCAGGAGCTGAAGGGGTCTGCAACCCTAGAAGAGGAACAACAATATGAACTAACCCGAACCCCCAGAACTCATGTCTCTAGCTCCATATGTAGCAGAAGATGGCCTAGTCAGCCATCATTGGGAGGAGAGGCCCCTTGGTATTGCAATCTTTATATGCCCCAATAGAGGGGAACACCAGGGCCAAGAGGTGGGAGTGGGTAGGCAGGGAAACAGGGCGGTAGGAGGGGTAGCATTTGAAATGTAAGTTAAGAAAATATTTAATAAAAATTTTGAAAAAAAAAACACTGCTATGTGTGAGACTGTAAGTGTGTGTGTTGTATTTGTAAGATGTGTTCTATACAACTGCCGATTAAATTGCTCTTCCAAGATCTGTTGGGTATTATTTTGAAGAATAGCTTGGAATGCAACCAGAAGCTTAGAATTCTAATGTGCCAAAACCTATGTTAAGTTTAACATTTCACCTTTACAGAAACATTAAAGATGTTATTCTTAAAATAAAAATACTAAAATAGGTTGTTCTACATGACACAAAATGCAAGATTTTAAAATGTTTTAAAGCTTATGAAAAGTCAATGTTATTTATTCTTACTAAAATTTCGAAATTTTCGGGAACTGGCTATATTTCTATTAAAAACTAAAAGTGCACTTCCAGAGAGCAGGACTGCCACTAACTGAACCATACATAAATCAAAGCAGCTGGATGCAATGGTGAAGTTACAGCATCAAAATTCCATGTAGCCACCTAAATTGCTCTGGGATACAGGCTGTACTCAAGTCTCTTCCCTTTAAAACAGGCTCCCTAATTACATTGAGACCCAAAAGTCTTGTTTACCAAATTTATTTATTTTTTTTTAGATATTTTCTTTTTTTTTTTTTTTAATGTTTAAGTTTTTTAAAACCCTCCCACATCCCCGCCCTGCTCCCCTACCCACTCCCTCCCACGTAATGGCCCTGGCGTTCCCCAGTACTGGGGCATATAGAATCTGTATGACCAAGGGGCCTCTCCTCCCAATGATGGCCAACTAGGCCATCTTCTTCCATATATGCAGCTAGAGACATGAGCGCAGGGGGAACTAGTTAGTTCATGTTATTCTTCCACCTAGAGGGTTGTAGACTCCTTCCGCTCCTTGGGTACTTTCTCTAGCTCCTTCCTTGGGAGTCCTGTGTTCCAACTAATAGCTNATACCTCTACTTGGCATATATCCAGAAGAGTTTCCATCTGGTTATAAGGACACATGTTCCACTATGTTCATAGCAGCCTTATTCATAATAGCCAGAAGCTGGAAAGAACCCAGATGTCCCTCAACAGAGGAATGGATACAAAAAAATTTGGTACATTTACACAATGGAGTACTACTCAGCTATTAGAAACAATGAATATCTGAAATTCCTAGGCAAATGGATGGATCTGGAGGGTGTCATCCTGAGTGAGGTAACCCAATCACAAAAGAACTCACATAACATGTACTCACTGATATGTGGATACTAGCCCAGAAGCCTAGATATTTTCTTTATTTACATTTCAAATGCTATCCTGAAAGTTCCCTATGCCCTCCCCCCACCCTGTTCTACTACCCACCCATTTCCAGTTTTTGGCCATGGTGTTCCCCAGTACTGGGGCATATAAACTTTGCAAGACCAAGGGGTCTCTCTTTCCAATGATGGAAGACTAGGCCATCTTCTGCTACATATGCAACTAGAGAAATGAGCTGTGGGGGTACTGGTTAGTTCATATTGTTGTTCCACATATAGAATTAAAGGCCCCTTCAGCTAATTCGGTAATTTCTCTAGCTCCTCCATTGAGGGTGCTGTGTTCCATCCTATAGATGACTGTGAGCATCCATTTCTGTATTTGCCAGGCACTGGCATAGCCTCACTAGAGATATCTATATTAGGGTACTATCAGCAAAATCTTGCTGGCATATGCAATAGTGTCTGGGTTTGGTGGCTGATTATGGGATGGATTCCCAGGTGGGGTAGTCTCTGGATGGTCCAACCTTTTGTCTTAGTTCCAAACTTTTTCTCTGTAACTCCGTCCACGGGTGTTTTATTCCCTATTCTAAGGAGGAATGAAATATCCACACTTTGGTCTTCGTTTTCTTGATTTTCTTGTGTTTTGCAAATTGTATCTTGGGTATTTTAAATTTCTGGGCTAATATCCACTCATCAGTGAGTGCATATCAAGAGACTTCTTTTGTGATTGGGTTACCTCACTAAGGATGATGTCCTCCAGATACATCCATTTGCCTAAGAATTTCATAAATTCATTGTTTTAAATAGCTGAGTAGTACACCATTGTGTAAATGTACCATATTTTCTGTATCCATTCCCCGTTTGAGGGACATCTGGGTTCTTTCCAGCTTCTGGCTATTATAAATAAGGCTGCTATGAACATAGTGGAGCATGTGTTCTTATTGCCAGGTGGAACATCTTCTGGGTATATGCCCAGGAGAGGTATTGCTGGATCTTCCAATTTTCTGAGGAACTGTCAGACTGATTTTAAGAGTGATTGTACCAGCTTGCAATCCCACCAGCAATGGAGGAGTGTTCCTCTTTCTCCACATCCTTGCCAGCATCTGCTGTCACCTGAATTTTTGATATTAGCCATTCTGACTGGAGTCAGGTGGAATCTCAAGGTTGTTTTGATTTGCATTTCACTGATGATTAAGGATGTTGAACATTTTTTCAGGTGCTTCTCAGCCCTTCAGTATTCCTGAGTTGAGAATTCTTTGTTTAGCTCTGTACCCCATTTTTTAATGAGGTTATTTGCATTTCTGAAGTCCAGTTTCTTGAGCTCCTTGTATACATTGGATATTATTCCCCTATCAGATTTAGGATTGGTAAAAATCCTTTTCCAATATGTTGGTGGCCTTTTTGTCTTATTGACAGTGTCTTTTGCCTTACAGAAGCTTTGCCATTTCACGAAGTCCCATTTGTCAATTCTTGATCTTACAACACAAGCCATTGCTCTTTTGTTTACGAATTTTTCCCCAGTGCCCATATCTTCGAGGCTTTTTCCCACTTTCTTCTCTATAAATTTCAGTGTCTCTGGTTTTATGTGGGAGTCTTTGATTCACTTAGACTTGAGCTTTGTACAAGGAGATGGGAATGGATCAATTTGCATACTTCTACATGATAACCACCAGTTATGCCAACAACATTTGTTGAAAATGCTGTCTTTTTTCCACTGGATGGTTTTAGCTCCCTTGCCAAAAATAAGTGACCATATATGTGGATTCATTTCTGGGTCTTCAATTCTGTTCCACTGATCTACCTGTCTGTCCCTGTACCAGTACTATGCAGTTTTTATTATAATTGCTCTGTAGTACACCTTGAGGTCATGGATGGTGATTCCACCAGAGGTTTTTTTATTGTTGAGAATAGTTTTTGCTACTCTAGGTTTTTTTATTATTCCAGATGAATTTGGAAATTGTGCTTTTTAACTCAGTGAAGAATTGAGTTGGAATTTTGATGCAGATTGCATTGAATCTGTAGATTGCTTTCAGCAGGATAGCAATTTTGACTATATTATTCCTGCCAATCCATGAGCATGGGAGGATCTTTCCACCTTCTGAGATCTTCAATTTCTTTCTTCAGAGACACTGAAGTTCTTCTCATACAGATCTTTCACTTCCTTAGTTAAAGTCACACCAAGGTATTTTATATTATTTGTGACTATTGTGAAGGATGTTGTTTCCCTAATTTCTTTCTCATACTGTTTATCTTTTGTGTAGAGAAAGGCTACTGATTTGTTTGAGTTAATTTTATATCCAGCTACTGCACTGAAGCTGTTTATCACCTTTAGGAATACTCTGGTAGAATTATTATATAATATCATATCATCTTCAAATAGTGATACTTTGACTTCCTTCTTTCCAATTTGTATCACCTTTATCTCCTGTTGTTTTCTACTTGCTCTGGCTAGGACTTCAAGTACTATATTGAATAGGTAGGCAGAAAGTGGGCAACCTTGTCTAGTCCCTGATTTTAGTGGGAATGATTTGAGTTTCTCTCCATTAAGTTTTATGTTGGCTACTGGTTTGCTGTAGATTACTTTTATTATGTTATGTATGGGCCTTGGATTCCTGATCTTTCCCAGACTTTTATGATGAAAGGGTGTTGGATTTTGTCAAATGCTTTCTCAGCATGTAACGAGATGTCCATGTAGTTTTTGTCTTTGAGTTTGTTTATATAGTGGATTACATTGATGGATTTCCATATATTATACCATCCCTGCATTTTTGGGATGAAGCCTACTTGTTCATGATGGATGATCATTTTGATGTGTTCTCAGATTCAGTTTTCAATGGTTTTATTGAGTATTTTTGCATTAATATTCATAAGAGAAATTGGTCTGAAGTTCTCTTTCTTTGTTGGATCTTGGTATGGCTTAGGTATCAGAGTAATTATGGCCTTCTAGAATAAATTGGGTACAGAACCTTCTGTTTCTATTTTGTGGAATAGTTTGAGAAGAGTTGGAACTAGGTCTTCTTTGAAGGTCTGATAGAACTCTCCACTAAACCCATCTGGTCCTGGGCTTTTTGTAGTTGGGAGACTAATGATGACTGCTTCTATTTCTTTAGGGGAAATGGGATTGTTTAGATCATTAATCTGATCTTGATTTAACTTTGGTACCTGGTATCTGTCTAGGTAGTTGTCCATTTCATCTGGGTTTTCCAGTTTTGTTGAGTATAGCTTTTTGTTGTAGGATCTGATGATGTTTTGGATTTCCTCAGGTTCTGTTGATATGTCTACTTTTTCATTTCTGATTTTGTTAATTAGAATACTGTCTCTGTGCCCTCTAATTGGTCTGGATAAGGGTTTATCTATCTTGTTGATTTTTCTCAAAGAACCAGCTCCTGGTTTGATTGGTTCTTTGAATAGTTCTTTTTGTTTCCACTTGGTTGATTTCAGCTCTGAGTTTAATTATTTCCTGCCGTCTACTCCTCTTGGATGAATTTGCTTCCTTTAGTTCTAGACCTTCTAGGTGTGCTGTCAGACTGCTAGTGTATGCTCTCTCTGGATTCTTTTTGCAGGCACTCAGGGCTATGAGTTTTCCTCTTAGGAATGTGTTCATTGTGTCCTATAAGTTTGGTTATGTTGTGGCTTCATTTTCATTAAACTCTAAAAAGTCTTTAATTTCTTTCTTTAGTTCATCTTTGACCAAGGTATCATTGAGTAGAGTGTTGTTCAATTTCCAGGGGAATGCTGGCTTTCTATTATTTATGCTATTAATGAAGATCAGTCTTAGTCTGTGGTGATCTGATAGGATGCATTCACCTGCACAGACTGGTCTCTGAGGGACCCAAGAAACAGGATCGTTCCCTCACCTGCTCTGGAGATCAGAACTCTCCCAGATGGTCACCTTCCCTCTGGCAGGGGAAGATCCACTGATGTCTGGAGCCCAAAATGGGGGTCTGTCCCAGAATCTGTGTTGCTTCTGCTGTCTGCTCACTCACCTTCTACAATCCAGGAGTTGATCTGAGCAGACTGCACTGGGGGGGACCTGGAAGACAAGATGGCTCCCTCAACTGCTCTAGGGGGTCACAGCCCTCCTGGGCCGCCACCTCACCTCTGGCAGGGAAGGTACCTGGATGTCTGCAGCCCAAATCAAGGCCAGTCCCAGAAGCTGTGTAACTTCTGCAGTCTGCACTCTCACCTGCTCAGACTGCTCTCCGAGGAACCCAAGACACAAGATGGTTCCCTCACCTACTCTGGAGGTCAGAACCCTCCCAGGTGGTCACCTCTCCTCTGCTGGTGAAGGTGTCCGGATGTTTGGTGCCAGAAATGGGGGTGTGTCCCAGAAGCTGTGTCGCTTCTACAGTCTTCTTGCTCACCCTGTGCAGTCTGAGAGCTGATCTGAGCAGACTGCTCTCAGAGGGACCAGGAAGACAAGATGGCTCCCTTACCTGCTCTGGGGGAACCGAACCCTCCCACCTCTCCTCTGGCAGGGAAGGTGCCTGAATGTCTGGAGCCCTAAATGTGGGTCTGTCCCAGAAGCTGTGTCGCTTCTCCAAATGTTTTCAATGGTACCTACACTCTATTATCATAGGAGAGAACATGAGAAGTAAAAGGATATTGCCTACCCTTAAGATTTGTGTCCACAGTATTTGCTCTCTTGCCTCTCACTAAAAATTCAAAAGTTGCTCAGTTTATGAGTAATATGAGCTCTTGGGGCTCAGTGAGTTTGTATCATTTTTGCTTAGCCTCAGGTGTGTGTTTTATAGGTTGCTTACCTGAAATTTATCAGAAGGATAGTGGGAAAATAAATGTTGCAGCTTTTGAGAAACATGTTGAAACTGAGGAGCTGGCCAACCATCACAGTCTCAGACTTGTGGAGCCCCCACTGTGACAAGACATGCAACCACAAGATTCAGCAGGACTGAAATTGTCCATTCTAGGCATATCTGCCCTTTGCTTTTTACTATTCTTGAATTATCTTGGGGGAAAAGAAAGCATTAAAAAATTCCTAACCCCTCACATTTTTGTATCATTTACTGAGGGTGCTAAATGGTCTTTTTTTTATTTTTTTCTGTGTAGATATGAAAAAGATACGGTCTTCCTTCTGGTGAGATTTGCCCTGTGGGAGAGGAGCCGAAATAACATTCTGGACGCAAATAGACTACAAATAACTTGAGCCCTTTGAAATCACTCTTTCGATATTGATTCACTCCAAGGATGAAAGCCAGCCCTAGGCAGAACCAGACCACTGGATGCAGAATTCCCAGGAAGCCTGAGATCTCTGGGAAACAGAAGCTTCCAGAGGCACTTAGCAGTGTGCTCACCAGCTAGGCATGCTTTAACTTCATGCCAACCTTTGAAAGTCTTTCAATTTATTCTAGACACACTGCCTCACATTTTCAGTGACAATTTTGAAAAGGATGAAATAATTACTACCTTAACTGTCATCAGGTGCTGTATACGTTTCACATTCTTGAGTAAACATGCTCATATTTGAAGCTCACACACACACACACACACACACACACACAGATGGTGTCTTTTTTAAGCAGATTGGATGCTGTTCACAAGGAGAAACAGGATGTAAACCTCTCAGACAGCTGCCAATAGGAGCACCTGGGTGTAGTCAGGATGTGGTCTTCTATTCTTTGATACCAGTTGAGCATCACTGCAATTTGTCCCACATCTTCTAATGTAAAGCTGAAACACAGCAGACACCAGTGTCAGGAAGGGTAATAAGTTGTGCTGGGAATACATGATGGAAGTCTGTGCAGAATAAATGAGAATACAGGACACTGTCAAGGAAGAGGTCTGAGTTAGAGCAAGCACTAATATAAAATCATACAATATAGTCCTGTTTGGGAAAACACTTCTATGCTCAAACCATGTTTTCAGTGATGACATACAGATGCTCACAAAACACTTAACTGAGAATGTGATCTCCACAAGTCTGGAAAGCACAAGGTTTGGGTGCTAGGGTGGGAAGACACTAGCTTCAGTCTGTTAAATGGTAGAAGAAGTGCACCATGTACCTCATGGTCCAGTGCTCCCCCATAACCAGACAAAACATTCTTAGTCATAGTACTTTCTAGTTCCTCTCAATGTGTTTGTCAAAGAGTGATGTATTTTTAAATTTTTAAACTGTTGTCAAACTATATTCGGTGCCATAAGTTCTCACACACTGGGTCTTTTGTATTTTGCCCCTATCCAAGAAATTGTATTTTCACAATGAGAGTAATATAATTTCTATATAAATTCTGGAGGTGCAGAAAGCTTAAGTCTCACTCATAGGTCCCACCAAATGCATAAACTGACTTGGACCTTCTCACTGCAGAGTTGGAATTTTCATGTCATTTTATATGATTCCAATGAGGGCTCAGCAGGTGTGCCCAGCTCATCCATCCAGCAGCTATGTCTAGTTTGGCGTTGCACATAATTTAAATACATATCTATCAAGATGTACACTCAGGCTCAATCATGTAAGGACAAATATTTATGGAGAGAAAGTCTCTAGGCAAGAACCCTGCTTATTAAAGGTAAGAACACAGAAAGGACCTGAAATAATGACTTGACAATTTTAGAAGAAAGAGCTCTGCTTAGGAATTGCATGGCCCCAGCTCAACCATATGCCATAGCAGTGTCTTCCTGATTCCTCATATGTTTCTTAGGTTGTCTAAGAGAGCTTTCCTTAGGATTATCTAAGCTGGGATATCTTTAGTGACTTGTGTAAAGTAGACTAAATCCCACTTTTGGAAACTCACAAAATTAAGTACCTTATTCTCAAGGCAAAAAAGGTAATATAATTTTTTTTTGTTTTGTTGTTGTTTTGTTTTGTTTTGTTTTATCCCCCGTGTCCAGCCTTGAATGAGACACGAAAGCAGACCTAGCACGGGTGGCCTTGAGTTTATGGTGACAAGTGACAGGACAGACAGCCTTTCTTCTTCTTCTTCTTCTTCTTCTTCTTCTTCTTCTTCTTCTTCTTCTTCTTCTTCTTCTTCTTCTTCTTCTTCTTCTTCTTCTTCTCCATCTCCTCCTCTTCCTCCTCCTCCTCCTCCTCCTCCTCCTCCTCCTCCTTCTTCATCCAGAGGCTGCCATTGGCATGGATCTAGCAGCAATGCTCTTGCCTAGCACTTGGCATATTGCAAGCAGATTTGGGGTCATGTAGGACAGAAAGAAAAATTCATCACAAATCCTTGTTTGCAAAACTATCTTAGTCATTGTCCTGTGGTGTGGTATTCAAGCACAAATAAAAGCCTCCTGGAAAGTGTTTAAACCACCTGAAATCTCAAAATGACTCCTTTTTGCTCACATGAGGCAGAGCTAATAGTTACAGCTCACACAGGAGATTGCTTCTTATAAATTTCATTATAAGGGTGGATTTAGGTTAAAATCACAGAAAATGACAGTCTACCTAGGCACTAAGCAGCCAGATGTTGCTAGGTAGGAAAAAGACAAAACTGTTACAAATAATAGGCACTGGCTCTCTTTTCTAGAGATGAAATTTTATAATATATATGTTATTTTAATTGACCTGTAGTACTTGTACATTTTTATAGAAACCCTGATATTTTCCATTTATAATGATTGAATACAAGTAATCAACATGCCTGTCACTTCAAACATTCATCATCTCTGCACTGGACCAAGTAGAGTTGTTTCTGAGATAAATAAGAACAATCAACATCATTATCCCCTGCTATTAGGAATTGAAAGTTGTTTCTTCTATCCAGATGAGCTACTACAGCTGTCAAGTAAGCTGCCTGCATTTTCTCGCTTTGTCAACCTCCCAAGTCTCTGCTCACTACAACTCTAGTCTCCCATACTATGCAGTCAACTTCTTCAGCTTCCACAAATAAAAACATTCAGTATTTCTCTTTCCTTACCTATGAAATTTTAATTAATGCAATACATACCTAGCCCATCAGCTGATACAGATTGTTGCTAATGACAGAATTTCATTCTTTGTTATTGCTTAACAGTGTTCCACTGTGTGTAAACGTTTTTAAACCATCCATTAGTTGATTACATTGTTTGGTTCCATTACTGGACTACTGTGCAAAGATCTGCAAAGATCATGTGAGTGCAGAAATCTATTTAGCAGTCAGTTTTCATTTCTTTGAATACATTCCCACTAGTAGGAATACTGGTTTATATGATAGATGTTTTTCTAGGTATTGATAAAGCATCCATATTGCTCCCTACAAAGCTAGTACTAAAATACATTCCCATGCTGCAATGCACAGCAAGTCAGGGAAATGGCTTTGCTTAATAATACATGCCTCTCAGTCTCCGTTCTGATTCCACACCTAGTCTATTAAAAGAATAATGTAAGTCAGTGATAAGTTGCCAAGATCTTAATTTCTTTATTCTTTGACCATATAAATTCAGTTAAATGAACCACAGAACCATGCATACACCTTTTATGTGTTTCCCAACTGAGCCAATAGTAGAAAATAATTTATTATAAGATCTAAATAATGTTAGCCACTGGCTTGAAACTATGACTTTTTCTGCAAAACAATGCCATCTACCTTGTCATATATGGGGCATTGGGCTATGCAGACAGGCTGGTCTCCAGTCGAGCTGAGGTCTGAACCTGGAAGGGTGATAATTCACCTACATGACAGGGTAGGCGTTCCCTCATGCTCCTGAAACTCTGGCTCCTGCCTAAGTTACTGCCCCCTACAGCCCCCACAAGAGAAGCAAGGTCAGTAGTCAGGTAAGCAATGGCCCAAGCTTCTGACCTTCAGGCTAAACACCTCCCCAGTTACCTAACAACAGTAAAGACCATAAAGGGGGCTGTTAGGCCCCTCCTTACCTCTCTCTTATTCCTCTCTCTCACCCTCTTACTCTCTTTCTTTCTAGTCTTTCCTCCCTCCCTTTCTTTTCTACCTTCTCTCTTTCCTCCTGCCTCTCTACAATAAAGCTCTAAAACCATAGAATGTCTCTGCTCATCAAGGCCCACTGTTCTTGGAGGTTGGGATTCTCCTAATGAGCTGTTTCTAATCTTCCAATGGAAGGACTTCCTGTGCTCCAATCAAGATCTGCTGCACTCACTCTCACTGGAGTGGGAACCTCTCTTCCCTCATTCCTCTCTCCCATAAACCCAGGGATTTAGAGAGTAGCCCCAGGACTCCCAGCTTGGATTGCCCCTTGTCCACACACCCCCCCAAAGAGTGAGTCAGAGGCTTGGATGCCCACCCAAGGTTGAGTGGAAAGAGTTTGGCTGCCCTCCCACGCCTGCCTGTCCAGAGCATAGGTGGAACTCTGGTGGGGCATGGGACTTCCCATTCCCTCTCTTCCCCTGGGCCCCCTCTTTTAGTTTCCAAAGTCATACTATGCAAATCCCTTTTTATCTCTCCACTTGTTATGTCTTCTATGTCTATGGAGTATTTCCCTGACTCTTATGGGGCAACTGCAGGAAGGGAGAGGGCATCAGATTAGTCATAAGGACACAATCTGGTGGAAACCTGGACCTCTTCTATACTGTTTGTATCTCAGGCATGAGCAGACTAAAATTAGTTGCTGTGGTCTACACTTATGTGCTCATTTTATGACAGTGGCTCTATTATATGGCATGTTGGATTGTGTTAAGCACCCAGATAGGCTATGAATGCAGGCTCCAGAAATTAGAACTCACAGTCCATTTTGCCTCATACTCTGCAGCCTCTAAAAACCAGGAAAGTATTTACCACTCAGACAGGCTCTGATAGAGCAAGGCTAAGAAAAACAGCCAGGCTTTCCCATAAAACTACACTTTGTAACCCTAAAGACACTGAAAGTCCACTACCCAGGACACAGATCTGTGGTTTTGTCTCAACCCACCCTATTCCATAATGGTGCCATTATTTCAAGCCCAGGGTGTCCTACTGCCCACAATCGCCAAAGTGCAAAACCTGTGGTGCTCATCCATTTTGCTGAGAATCCTAGCTGACCATCCTAGAAGAGTATGTAAGACTCCTTACTTCAAGTTCTGCAGCTAGAATCAACTGGAACATGGGAAGTGATTCCCTGTGTGTCATCTGCACCAGCAATATCTTCATCATCTAACACTGGTTTGAAAGATCATGGACATTACGAGAACGTACAGAACAAGATTCTTGACAGCATCCCAGGAGACGCCATGACAATCAACCTGGCAGGGTTGTAGTGGCTCTCTTAGAGTTGAGAACCTCAAACCTAAGTTATCAATAACTTGCTTTTCTCATGTCTGTCCCACAACAGTTGTCTGCTTCTTCTAAGAAAGCCTCTTTTCCAAGTTCCATTCCGCCTATGTAGAGAATTACTTTGCCCCTTGATGATAATGGCTTGGTCTTAGAACCTTGACTTGTGCAATTCAGGAATGAAGAAGTGACAGCCAGTGAAAAAAGTAACAGTGGACATGTGGGAAATCTGGGATCGGGTGGGATGTGCTCACTCTGAAAGAGAGCATTTATCGGAAACCATTGTGTTTATTATGTCCAGCACAAGGAGAAGTGATTGGTAGTCTCTCAGGGGGAGCTCTCTGAAGGGGCACCATCTTGGGCTCTAAATTTCCAGGAGAAGGAAGATATTAAGATCAATACTCTGTACCTACAAAGGCCAATCATTCATATACACACATAACTTGGTCCAGAGGAAAGCTTTACCATCCCTTGACCAGGGAATGCTTTGTCATAGTCATGGGTCTTGGGCATTGGGTACTTGATATGACCTTGTTTATTATCAATAATATAGATTCATTCCAGGGCTTCCACTGCTCCCCACACTTTTAATTTTAGTAACTAGAAAGAATGAGACCTTGGGTTGGGTACTATTTGAACTTAATCATGTATATTATTTAACACCTGTAGGCATGAATGTGTGTGAGCCTGTATATCTGTTCCCACACATGTATGTCTAGAGATTATGAACATGTTAAAGTAACAGAAAATAGAGAAGCAAGGCTCATTCCTCAAGTTACTATCACAGATTAACTTTCACAGTCCTCGCATTGCAAATGAATAGTCTTGCCTTCAGGGCATTTGTTCTTAAACTTTATCCACATCATTTTCTTGAATACTTGGATATTCTATAAGCTATCTGTGCTCCAAGAGACCTCAAGAAAAGCATATTTAAAACCTACATAGAGCTCACTTCTGCTAGAGAGTGCTGCTATCTCCTTCCTGTTAGAGACTTGGATAAGGGATTGAGAATATATAACTTATAAAGGCTCATCATTTTTATCCCAGCAAGGCTTCAGTGTTTGGACATGTCTGAGTCTAATGGAGAAGCTGTTTCTTGGGGCCTTTGCCTGAAGATACAACTTCTCTAAGAAGATTTGAGTACAGGGGAATAAAGGGGTGGTCTTAGTGCATTTTGTGGTACAAGAGATAAGCATGAAGAGTGGGGGTTTGGTTCAATTCTCTATAATGAAAACTGGAACTTTGATGTAGCTAAGAGAATGTCAGCAAGCCTTAAGTCCCTAGAGCCTGTGTGCTGAAGCTGGTTAGTGCCCTTGGTAATCTCCTGGGGGCTCTTCATGCAGCAAAACTAATTTAAATTGCAACATGATTCAATGGGTGGAAACAGAAAGTTGAAATAAGCCTTTTGGATCTTGTAACTGCACAGAACCATTGTACATGAAGAGTACAGAGAAAAACAATTGGAATCATTTCAGGCTTTGAAAACTTATAATTACAGGTAAATGGCTATTATGTTATTGGAACAGCCATTATAACTGAAAGGTACAATTTGGGATAATATATGTGGGGACATTAATACACCATCAGATTTTTACAGCATAAGCATCACAATGCATCCAATTTCAAATTAGAGGTTACTTCCCTATTTTTTTTTTTCTCTTGAATCTCTGCCTCTATTTTTAAGTAGGGCATTCATGTGAAATAATGACATCATTTCAAAGAATCATAATAATTTTTGGCTATGCACTATTCACTATCATTTAAAGTCTCCCAGTCTTTAACTTTATAAGAAAAATAACAAAAGTCAAAATTACCCATCAGTTTATTCTCCACATGACTGTCATCTCTAAGTGACTAAAGCTAAAAGAATAGCACAGCAACATAGACCATCCAGGTTGAGTGAAACCCAGAAATCATCCTTATTTACAATTGGAATTTGTATTTCAATGGAAATACATTTG
The DNA here is from genome assembly GCA_902729485.2 of Mus minutoides. Classification (NCBI taxonomy): domain Eukaryota; kingdom Metazoa; phylum Chordata; class Mammalia; order Rodentia; family Muridae; genus Mus; species Mus minutoides. Next base: position 952,105 of record LR750000.1, read on the forward strand.
ATACTTTGGACATCTCCTGAGCCTAGATTAAGCTTCTCTGCAAGGATAAGAAAACCTGAACAAGAGAAAACATGAGTCATGGAACGAACCAACCAAATCATGTCTGGACTGTCACTTAGTTATCCGGTGACATCTTAAACAGTCATGAGCTTCTAGGTGATTATAAGTTCTACATAACATGCGATTGCCTCAGAGTTGATCAGAATGGAAGAAAAGAAACAGAGAAAAAGAGAGAGGTGGAGGTAAACTAGGAGCCAAATGTACTTGTGGACAGCCCAACTCACCACTGAGCTGCTTTTCTTAGCCACATGACACTGGAAGATGGCAAGTCATTGAAGACTCAGAATATCTTGAACTCCTTATGTTCCTCCTAAAGAGACATTATTGATATTCCCTAGTCCTTCTCAGCTACCCTAGGATCTCTAGCTATGTAGACACCAGTTCTCTCTTGTAAATAACTGAAAAATGAATAACAGCAATCCAGTACTTGCTTGAATTTTTATTTTGATCTAGGGTTGATTCTGTGTCAATTTGCAAGTTGTTCACTCTTTGAGCAAGCTCACTTTTCAGATTAAGAAAATTTAGCTTACCTGGATGTTTCACTATTATAAATCCTCAGTACATGTTAGTTACAATTCAACATGATTACAGATATGCCCGTTCACAATCATGATAATCATAATTTCAAGCACTGTATAGAAGAGCTTCTGTGATCCTGACTGGGACTCTTCTCTTTTTGTTTGTCTGTAGTGTTTCCTTGAGTTGGGTGGAGTGATGGGTGCTTTGCGTGGGTTTAGTTTTCTCAAAAGACTGGTGCTCGCTATCTTGTTTGAAATAAGGAGAATTGTGGCAGCAACAGTCTTGATTATGCAAGTCACAGTTATGAGAAATTGACCCAAAATATACAAAGGATTGAGAATGGATTGACAAACGGAAGTTGAGAATTAAAATGATTTTCTGCATTTTAAGTGTATATCATCTATTGATCTTTTCTGAATAGATTGAATATAAAAGTCACAATTTTATTCACACAATAATGTATTTTATTTCTCCAAAATAAATTTATATGCAGACATAGGAAATATTTTTAGAAACAGTAATAAGTTAACCTGTGGGTAGTTATCTTGAACTATATCAGATACATGGCTAGTGAGATACATTCTTTTGTGAATCAAATAAACTTAGAAGTGAGTTTGGGGAATTTACTTAATGTATAGTAAATATTCCCATTAAATTCCCTTGTGTAGCACAGTACCATATACAATAAACACATACAATGTTGCCTTTTGTCTCTTTGACGAAATGCTTTTACAAAAACTAGCTTGGGTTCCATTTCACAACTCATCACTGAAGAAAGTTAGAGCAACACAAGAAAAGAAGGAAGCATTGGGAGATGCTGCTTCCTGGCTTGATCCTTGTTGATTGCTCAACTTATACCACCCAGGTGCACCTTCACGGCAGTGACACTGCCCATGGTGGACTGCAGTCTTTGACCTCTATTATTAGTCAAGAAAATGCCCACACAAACTTATTTAAACATAATTTGACAGAGGAAATCCTTCAATAAAGGTTTCTTCTTCCTGAATAAATCTAGCTTGTGCCAAGTTTCCTAACAAACAAACAAAAAAATAGAAAATAGTTCACACAATAAAAATTTTAAATAAATAAGAAGTGGGGAGATAACTCAGTAAAATGCTTGCTATGTCTGTATAATGATATAATACCAAAATTGATGATGTAGGTTAAGAATCTCAGTTCTGGGGAACAGAGAAAAGCAGTCCTTTGGGACTTCATTGGGAGTCAACACAAATAGTTGAAGCTAAGACAAGTGAAAGGCCCTGTCTCTAAACCAAAATACATAGTTCCCGAGGAACAACAGAAGACAAGTTGGAGGCAGTAAGAACATTTAATGTTTCTTATAATTATTTGTGTTGTGAATGTTCAGTCCTTCACAAAATAACCATGCAATGGGTAGAATGTATAAATTGAAAAAATAAAAATAAAAAAGTGCCACAACCTACCAGACATAGGCTTTGTCTGTTAATTTACAGTATAAACTGACAATATGGCTTTAACTTCCAAAGAACTTTATTTGCACCATTCATATTGGCTTGTTCCTGGAAGCTCATCTCCCATTTACATACTCATCTTCCTAGGGTCTATGAGATAGAAAAAAGAGAATCTAATCAATATGACACTTGTCCTCAAGGACAGAGCTACCCATTCCCCTCTTTTCTCTTCCCTTACTATTTCTTTCTCTCACTTTCCCAATCACACTTGCTGATGCCTGGGAGCAAAGAATAGAATTTTTTAATCAGTATAAATAATTAAAATACAGTGGTAAAACTCACCATAATACTTTAAAACATTCATTGATAACTGATAACAAACATGGAAGCACAAAATGTGGTATTTTTATAGAACTATGAAACTTATTCTCTTCCAAACATACACATACAAGCTAAAAGAATTTTGTTCACAAAAACATCAAAAAGAAGAGCTTGTTTTCCAGCTACCATTATGTGAAAATATTCTATAATACTGACAGACAGTTCACAAGGTCCAATAGCCTTGATTCACAAACTCTAAGTGTGCACTTCCATTCCCACATGATATTCCATTTTCAGAGTGCATTTAATAGGCAATATGGCAGAGTTACAGAAATACTTTCAAAGCATGTGCACTCATAATGTACAAATAACTGTGTTGCAAATTAGCTGAATTATTCATGGAGGTGCATTGCCAAACAGCATTATCTAGACCTGAATTCCTAACAGGTTGAGTTCATTTTTCAAAAACAAAATTTGACAGTTCTTTATGATGCCTGAGTGCACACAACACATCCAAGTTTATATAATGTTGAAACTGTTGCAAGAAAAATTAAATACACAGCCAACCAGCCCCCACATTTCTGTATTAAAGCCAAACTCAACCAGATGAAGACTTTAGACAGAAACATTAAGTTGATTGACTAAAATATTAAGATGTAAATTGCAAAATAAACACATTTTGACAGTTTTGTAGAATACAAGTAAAATTTTTGGTTTGATATGTAATAAAGAAAGGTCCAACAAAGATAAACAATATACTTAAGTTAATATCCTCTCAATATTGATAATATCCAGAGGATACAAGGAAGCCAGGGAATAGATAAGGTTAGTGTCCTGATATAAACAGAGTGAAAAGTTCTGTTTTCTGTCTCCTTCAAAACTAAAACCAGATCGATACTTAACAACATCCTATAAATTATTTGCAAGTTATGTTTCCTATACCCCAGAAATAACATCCATTGAAACCTGTAATTAATGGAGTGGCTTCTGAACATAGTGGGCCCTTCTTCTTCTTTTCTTCTTCTTCTTCTTCTTCTTCTTCTTCTTCTTCTTCTTCTTCTTCTTCTTCTTCTTCTTCTTCTTCTTAATTAATTATTCCATTTGTTGACATTTCAAATGATATCCCACTTCTTGGTTATCCCTCCACAAGCCCCCCCCCATCCTATAATCTCCCTCTACTCCCTCTCCTTTGTTTCTGTAAAGGTGCTCCCCCACCATCCCACCCACTCCCACCCCACTCCTCCAGCATCCCCCTGTGCTGTGGCATCAAACCTCCACATTGATGTCAGACAAGGATGTTCTCTGCTACTTATGTATCTGGAACCATAGATCCCTCCCTGTACATTCCTTGGTTAGTGGTCTAGTCCCAGGGAGCACTGGGTGGTCCGGCCAGCTGATGTTTTTCCTATATGGTTGCAATCCCCCTCAAGTCCTCCAATCCTGCCAGCACTCCCACCAGGATCCCTGAGCTCAGCCTGAAGGTTGGTTCCAAGCATCCACATCTGTATTGGTCAGTTGCTGGTTGAACCTCCCAAGGAGCATTCACACCAGGTTCTTGTCAGCAAGTGCCTCTTGGCAAGTGCAACAGTGTTGGGTTTTGTATCTGCAGAAAGGATGGACCCACAGGTCGGGCAGTCCCTAGATGTCCCTTCCTTCAGTCTCTGCTCCAGTTTTTGTCCCTGTTCTTCCTTTGGTTAGGAACATTTCTGGTTTAAAATTTTTGAGATGGGTGTGTGTGGCTATATCCCACCACACGGGTGAGCCCTACTTTTTATCCTGAGCTTTTTTGTGTGTCTGACAGGCATATTCCCCCAGGTCTAAAATCTTCCATCCTGGCTCACTCTGGGATTAAGGGGTCGTAAGGCACAGTATATGTGCTCTAGATGAGTCTCTGAGTTAAACCCAAGTGTGATTCTTGTATTTGATGATGACCTCCAGCAATTGCTCCCTGTCCTTTCTGCCTTTGTTTACCCTCTGGAAATGCTGTCTAGTCTTCTCCCAAGGTATTGAGTTGATGTCGTGACTTGTTTGAGATGATTCCAGATTTAAATTTGCTTCTTTACAGACCGAGGAACATTTACTTTTGCTATTTTGAGTGCCTGTCACCAGGCTCCAAAGAAGCAAATTAAGAATGCTAGGTAAGAATTGTCTCTTAGGACATGTCAGTATTGTGCTCCTGGGTAAAGGCTGATGGTTCCTGCTCACATAAGCCTGAAAGAAAAGCTGAAAACTGAGAGATCCCATGAGCTCAGCAATGTCAGCAAACTTCACAAGGAATCATGGGAAAGAATAAATTGCTTGTGTTTTGATCCACTAAATTTTATAGGTTTTACACAATAAATAACTAAAATACAATGCAGGAGCATGAAATTAGCAAGTGGATGAAAATGCAGTTATCAATACAGGTAATTTTTATTTTATGGTTCTTCATCTAAAATACCATGCTACATAAAAAATTGAAATTGGGATTACCATAAATATGTGCTAAGAATTCTAAAGCTTGTGTTTCTTAAATGCTAGGATGATCCTCTCTATAGTAAAGATATGTGTAGCAGTATTTGCAGTGTCGGGAAGTGTGTGACAAGCATAAATAAAGAGTAAAGTTTAACAAAGCAATCACAGGTACATTGGCTATTTGGGCTTCTTATTCTACAGAAAACCTCCAAATCAATATAAATTCCAGTTGTCTCACAGTAGAAAGCTACTAGCCCAGGTGTTAATCAGGTCACATGTACCTCTTAGAACTTGACTATATGAAATAAATGCATGACTACCTCTGAATAGAGCAATATTAGCTTCATAATAACTAGACTCTTTTATCCTTCATCTATCTTGTATCCTTGTCACTTCTGAATAAAAAACTCAAGAAATAGGAAGGGTGGAGTTCATCATACAAGAAAACAAATTAAGAAGTTTACACACAGCAGTGTGATTTCATGTCCAGACATTTTTCACCAGTATGTACTACAGAATGAATGTTTTCTTCATTAATTATATCTTTTCATAGATCCCTGGACATATAATAAACCCAATCTTATAATGACTGATCATAAAAATTTCAAATTTGTGGGTGATATTGATAAGTAATCTACACTCTGATTAATGTCCCATTCTATAATAATTTTAAAGGAGAAAATTTATATACTCATAGCCCCAATAAGTTGAAACACTCAGTGAGCCTATATGAAATAATTTTTTAATTGTTGAGCAATCCACAGATTAACTCAGAAATCAATAGCTTAAAGGCTCTCAAAATTCTCTTCTTCATACAATAAACAAACACCATTGGTTCTTCAGGAACCAGAAAAATCAGAAGACATGTATGTGTGGCCAAAGAAACTCTGAGCAAACAATAAGGTTGAAACCAAGTCCTTGATTCACTAAAATTTTGCTCATTCTAAAGTATAGTTGTTTGGAAATGATATAATTCTATATATAAGAGACACTAAAGACTTCTCCTGAAAACTCTTAGAACTGATAAATATATTCATCAAAGTGGCAAGACACAAAATTAATAGACACACACACACACACACACACACACACACACACACACACACACACACACTAGCCTCCATATACAGCAATGGCACATAAGCAGAAAAAATAGTCTCATTCCCAGTAGCCAGTAAAGTTCCTGCAGTTTTTGAATAAATGTAACCAACTATGTGAACATATATAAATAAAATTTTAAAACATCGTAAGAAAAAATTTAGGAAGATAAAGAAAGAGAGAAGGACCCACACACATACAGTCATGAATCAATGGTCTGAGGCTCTTACCAAAAGCAATGTAAAGATTTAATGAAATTCTAATAAAAATTTCAGTGTCATTGTTCACAGGAATTTTTTAAAACTTAAAACTCACAAAGAAGTAGAAGACCCCAGCTAGTCAGAGAAATCTTGATCAAAAAGCGTACCAATGTGTCAACATACCTAACTATATGTTATACTAGAGCCCCATCAAAATGAAACTGGCATGGATGGCGCTGGCATGAAAACAGATGCATAGATCAAGAAAATTGAAGTCTCAGATAAAAAGCTATGTGTACTGTCTGGTTTTGTGTGTCAACTTGACACAGGCTGGAGTTATCACAGAGAAAGGAGCTTCAGTTGGGGAAGTGCCTCCATGAGATCCATCTGTGGAACATTTTCTCAATTAGTGACCAAGGGGAAAGAGACCCTTGTGGGTAGGACCATCTCTGTTTTGGTAGTCTTGGGGTTCTATAAGAGAGCAGGCTGAGAAAGCCAGGGGAAGCAAGCCAGTAAGGAACATCCCTCCATGGCCTCCGCATCAGCTCCTGCTTCCTGACCTGCTTGAGTTCCAGTCCTGACTTCCTTGGTGATGAACAGCAGTATAGAAGTGTAAGCTGAATAAATCCTTTTCTCCCCAACTTGTTCTTGGTTATGATGTTTGTGCAGGAATAGAAACTCTGGCTAAGACACCATGTAACTGAAATGTCCCAACTTTTGACAAGATGCTAAAAGCAAAAATTAGAGAAATAATACCATCAACAACAACAAAAAAATGGTTCTGGAAACACTGGGTATCTGCAGACAGAAACTAAAACCTTGTTTCTTGTCATACAAAATTTAATTCCAAGTGTATCAAGGATAAAAGTCATGCATGTCTGAAATTGCCAGAGGAGTTAAGTAAGGAGTATACTTTAATATATAGGAATAGTATAAGGACTTTCTGAAAAGGCATCCAATATTCAGAAAATTAAGTCTATAATAACAAATTGAGTTTTAAACAATTAAAAAGCTTTTGTATGGAAAGGAAACTGTCAATTAAGTGATGAGATGGGACAATGTATATCAGATTCATATCCAACATTGCATTAGTTACCAGATATATGAAGAATTCAATAAATGAAACATTTAAAAACAAAACAGTCTAGATCAAAACATGGATCATGGAGACCAAGCTACACATCTGCTACAAATGTGTAGGGTCCCTAGATCCAGCCCATGCTCTTTCTTAGCATCTATAGGCCCAGCTTAGTTGACTCTGTAGGTCTTCTTTGGTGTCCTTGACCCCATCTCACTTCCTCAATAATTCCCGACTCTTTCACAAGATTCCCAGGTTCTACATAATGCTGGGCTGTGGTCTTCATGTGAGTCCCCTGACAATTATAGCAGGGAGTGTCACTGATTCTGTTGCTTGCCTTTGCATCCCTTTTCCCCTAGTAGGGATGTCTTGTCTGGCCTCAGTGGAAGAGAATATGCTTAGTGCTGCTGAGAGGTGAAGTGCCAGGGTGGGTTGGTACCCATGGGGGAAGGGACTTCCCCTTCTCTGAGAAGAAGAGGAGGATGTTAAAGGGGAGCTAAGTTGTGAGTTGAGACTAAGAGGAGACTAGGATAGGGGACTTCAATTGGGATGTGAAATTAATTAATTAATTTAATGTAGAAATTAAATTAATTTGAGATTCCTTCTGAAGCCCGTAAGTTTAGCTATCAAGGAAGAAAATGACAATAAGTTTTGACATGATTATGAGGAGAGGAAAATGTCCATCTACCATTAGAAAGAGTGTGCAGTCACTATGGAAATCAGTGTAGAGGTTTCTTAGAGAGCCAGGACTAGAATGGTCATATGACCCAACTATTTATAACCGTCATGGCCATATATCCAAAAGACTCTATGTTCTTCTACAAAGATACTTACACAAAATATCTTCATTGCTGATATACTTACAATAACTATGAAACTGTATCAGTCTCACCATCCATCAACTAAGGAATAAAAAATGGAAGGGTAGTAGATACATACAGTTGAATTTTATTCAGCACTAGAAAAAAGTAAAATTTGTATAAAATAGGTGGAGTCAAAAATATTACACTAAGGGAGATATCTCAGAATCAGAAAGACAAATTTTACATATTAGTATTCATATGTGTAATTTTTAGATTTGTATGTTTAATTTGGTTTGTTTACAGATGTTAAAATATAGAAATGGCGCATAATAAGGGAAATGAAACATTGTCACAGCAAGAAAGGAATAGTGAGTGCTAAGGAAAAAGAGGGCGAGAGCCTGAGGAGTAACGTCTTATACAGAGATTGTGGCAGAGGAAGGGGAGTTAAAATATAGGGACTTGTTAACCAAAAACTAAGAGTGAGTAAAAACCTTTATGAAAATACACCATACTGTATTTATTAAAGGTAATTATTAGTAAAGCTACTTAAAGATGTAATAAAAGAGTGGGGGTCTGGGCACTGGTACCTTGCATAGGTAAACAAAGCTGTCCCCAGAAGAAATGACGTATCAAATAAATATGTCCAATGTCAGGTATGACCATTCTCTTTGAGTTATTTGTTAGAAAGGCCACAATAACAATACAGGATACTATCATTACTTCTAGATGTCTACCATAATTAGGTGGTAAGATCATCTTTGATAATTACACATGTAATTTGGTCATGAGACAGAAATATCAAATTGTAACTGCCTCAAAAGCCTTCTTTCTTTCCTCCTAACTTAGTACTGGAGGTACTATGCGTGCCAAAGAAAAAGAAAGTCACCTCTGATGTTACCCAGTAAAATGAGCCACAAATGCTATATAGTATAACAAAGATGTGCTCACTTTTGCAAAGGGAATGTGAAGGTTATAAAGGTAACCAGCTCCTTTCTGACAGCCTTCTCCACAGGGTAAAATTCAAGACTTTAATCCTGGTCAAAGACCATGGCACAGGAAGTCATAGGTCTCAGGGGTAGTCAAGGGGGACCCAGTGATGCTGTGTTTCTAAATAGGCATGTTGTTGTACTGCCTTCTAAATATTTATGCTAATGTACGTGGATTCATGCTGCTCTCCACGTTAATCATTAAAGTTTTTTTTTTTTTCTGCAGTAGTCAATAGTTAAGGCAGAGACTCATAACTGGCTAAAGTGCTTAATGATCATTGAGTGCTTACTTGTAAAGGGGATTTTATTGTCAACCACCTCACGATAGGACTCATGGAGTGTTATGAAAAAGGTAGAGAGAAAAATGAGGAGAAGTGTTTTGAAACTCTATCTTCTGATATGACATATCTGTTGGGCTGATGAGTTTGTAGCAGCTGCAGTCACCTGCAGAAAACCTATGCAAGATCAAGAAAACAAGATCATGCAACATTCTTACAGATTGCAATAACTCAGTGAGCTGAAAATGGGAGGACAGTGTTGGGATGTATTTGGAGGAATTAGGGGGAAGGTAACATCAATATACATTACATAGCTGTATAAACTTGTCAAGGAATAAAAAAAATCCTAAAAAATAAAATTAAAATGTGCACTTAAATTCAGAAAACACATACTTTCCACTTTTATAATGAGCTTATTTCTGGTCTGGAAAATTATTTAAATTCTAGGTGACATAGTCACTTTAGAAATGCTTAGATTGTAGCCCACCACATACATAAGAATCAAGCATAGGATACTATGGGAATGCTGAATTTAGCTTGAAAATGTTCCAAAATTTTCCCAGAGGAAGAGACTTTTGCTCTGTCTTAAGTGCTGCTTTATAATTGGAGAGTGGAAAATGGAAAATGGATGAGGCACTGTGGAGGGAGAGCAGTTGAAAGGGTAAGCTCCCTACAGACTCGAAAGTGATTCTACGCGACTCACTCATAAAATGAGATCAGGCCAGTGAGGATCAGAGCATGCGTGATTGCATGGCTCCAAAGGACTGAAATGCCACACTAAATGGCTAAGAGTTTATGAGCAAAACTATGGAGCCATCAGCTATCTGCTTCTCATAGCCAAACCAAACAAGCTGGACAACAGCAACAGAAACACATTCTCCTCTACTCTAGGGGAACATGCTCCAGGATGCTGTTACAAATGAAGTTTCAACATGTTTTGAAAGATAGATAGCATACAAAGAACTTTCTAATCACAAGAAATAGTTAGATATCCATAACGGAAGAATCCCTGGGAAAACACATAAATCTGTGTAAATTAAATAATGTAGCAGAGTTAAAGACTAATCAAAGCAATTATTATTAAATATCTCAATACAACAGAGAGAACAGGTCTTACCAAAACTTACTGACACAGTGAAATGGATAAGATGGATAGTTATAAGCCACTGTATTTGGAAAGAGAAAAGGCTAAAACTATACATGATACATATAAGTATATACAAACACACACATACACACACACAAATGAAGGCACTTTTGGAGCTGTCACTGTTGCCCTCAAGAATCAGTCTACAAAACCCTCAAGTTTCAGTCAGAGGAAACCTTTTGAATGGTCAGTCAGCGTAGTCCAACACACACACACACACACACACACACACACACACACACACACACACGCGGTGCAACCCTCTTTTGCCTCTCAGGCTTTAGGGTGGTTCCTACTGCTGAAGACATCTCACATTTAGGATACAGGACTTTGATGATTAGAGCTAGACCTGCCCTGCAAGCCTCTTTTCTGTCATCTAGATTCCACAGTTGCAGAAAATACTATGAAAGCTGCCAGATGAAGGAAGCATATTAAACAGTCCCACCCAGCTGCAAAGTTTATGAACCACAATTAACACCATGGCAGAATATTCACTAAGATACAAAAAGTGGAACACTTATCCATAGCAAACAACAACTAATTAGACTTAAAGCTCATAAAACAAGAGGGAAATCATACCTGGTACTAGAAACCTATTCAGCTACCTAGGGATAATACAGTCGTGGACCTTGGAATAAAATCTACTACTGCCATTTTCTAAGGCAACATATTTTCTCACTACAATCTAAATATTATACTCATGCTCATAGATAAGTATAATTACCACTCTTAATTATAGATGTCTTTCTTTACAACAAATGAAGACCATCACAAAAAACTAGAATTGGACACGATGAAGAGATCTATAAGGAGCTCAGCCCCAATAGATATATCTACACCACAGATCCTGTATCTATGGCTCAGGAAACATCAAGGGGGATATGGCAGAAAGACTTTAAAGTCCAGAACACCAAAAAGTCTAAAGTGAAACTGTCTCTTGTAAAAATGACTGCACAAAGAAGACTAGAATGACAGCAGTGTTAATGGACATGTCACCAATGTGAAAGGGAGAAAATTTCAAAGGGTCCTTCTCCTAGAAACAAAAGCTACTACAGGGAAGTAATACCACATATATACAATTAAGCATACAATTATACATACATACATACATACATACATACATACATACATACATACATACATACATACACATATACCCGTAGACAGATGGGGGAGGAGTAGGAGGCAGGCAGGAAGGCAGGAAGGCAAGAAGGAAGGAAGGAAGGCAAGAAGGAAGGAAGGAAGGAAGGAAGGAAGGAAGGAAGGAAGGAAGGAAGGAAGGGGAAGATACAAATTATGAAGTCTAAAAATAAAAGTTGAGATTTGACTCCCAGTTGTGTAGAAGTAATTAATATGATCAACTATATTCCAATACTTCATTTTGTTTGGGAAATTTTTTATAAGGTATTTCACTCACTTGCTCAGGCCTGCCTTAAATTCTTCATGCTTCAACTTCCCAAGGGTTTGGATAACATTCCAGGCCAAAAATGTGATTAGCTAGATAAAATGGACAAATTAGTTGAGACATAAAGTCTATAGAGGTGGAGTAATAAAGAAATAAAAATCCAAATTATACCCATGAGTAGGAAGGAAACAATTATTGTTTTCTTCGGTAACAAAGCCCTGGACACAGTGGCAACCCCAGCTAATTCAACCAAGCATTTAATGAAAAACTATTAACAATCTATTTCAAATCTTTCAAAAAGTTAAAGAGGAAAGGACACTCCCTAACAGACTAGAAATTCAGCATGAACTTGATACCAAAACCACAGTATGAAAAGCAAATAAAAAGGTGACATCATTTATAAATATTAGTACAAAAATCCTCAACAAAATTCTAACATTCACAGCATATTAAATTGTACAGAGTATTAAAATGTCTGTATATCATCACCAATAAATATGCTTTCTTGTAATGTACGAATGGCACAGCACATGAAAATGGACAGTGTAATACAGTACATGAACATAATAAGGGGGGAAATAATCATTTCTACTGATACAGGGAAAAGATTTGATAAACCAATTTTCTTTCATGATAAAAAAAATGCTCAACATCAGTGGCTGGAGAAGAGATGGCTCAGCTGTAAAGAGCACTGACTGCTCTTCTGAAGGTAATGAGTTCAAATCCCAGCAACCACATGGTGGCTCACAACCACCATGAGATCTGATGAGATCTGATGCCCTCTTCTGGAGTGTCTGAAGACAGCCACAGTGTACTCAAATATAATAAATAAATAAATCTTTTTGAAAAATGCTCAACATTTAACAACAGAAAGAAAATACTTGCTTTCTTTTCTTTTTAAATTAGGTATTTTCTTTATTTACATTTCAAATAATATCCAAAAAGTCCCCTATACCCTCCACCATCACCACCACCACCACCCCCGCCCTGCTCTCCAACCAACCCACTCCCACTTCCTAGTCCTGGCATTTCCCTGTTCTTTCATATAACAAAAGCCATTCTGGAAATTTCTGTGGCATACTCATTCTCAATTTTGAATGTTTGCTAAAAGCTTTTCTTTCAAGAAATAAATAAAGCAAGATGCCCATTCTTAATACACATATCCATCATACTACAGCAAGTTCTAGTTGAGCCATCAGAGAGTGGGAAAATGAATACAAATTGAAAAGGAAAAAGTAAAATTACCTCTATTCACAGAAGATGTGATTTGACCTGCAGAAAGTCCCAATACTTTAACAACACCAACAAAGTCAAAAATAGAAAATTAAGCAACAGAAATCAAATAGATTTTTATATGAGAAAAGCAACATACAATTAAATACAAGTAATATTGAAATAATAGTAACACAGAAATTAACCATGGGTAATTCAATAAAATCTGTAAAGTAAATTAACAGATGATTTGGATAAATTGAAATTTTTCATATATTTTTCTTTTTCACTCTTTATTTATTTACACTTCATGATTTTTCTCTGCCCTGTCCATACTCCAACTGTTCCACATTCCATACCTCCCCCCTAACCCACCCCTGCCTCGACATGGATGTCCCCAACACATACCCCACCTGACCTCTAAACTCCCTGGGGTCTCCAGTCTCTTGAAGGGTAGGTGCTTCATCTCTGAAGGAACACAAACTCAGAAATCCTCTACTGTATGTGTGTTGGGTGTCTCATATCAGCTGGTGTATGCTGTCTGTTTGGTGGCCCCATGTTTGAGAGATCTCAAGGGTCCAGATTAATTAAGACTGCTGGTCCTCCTATAGGGTTGCCTTTCTCCTTAGCTTCTTTCAGTCTTCCCTAATTCAATAACTGGGGTCAGCTGCTTTTCTCCATCATTTTGGTGCAAATGTCTACATCTGACTCTTTCAGCTGCTTGTTGGGTCTTTTGGAGTGTGGTCATCCGAGGTCCCTTTTTGTGAGTGCTTCATAGCCCCAGTAACAGTGTCAGGTCTTGGGACCTCCCGTTGAGCTGGATCCCACTTTGAGTCTGTCACTAGACCTTCTTTTTCTCAGGCTCTACTCCATTTCCATCCCTGTAATTATTTCAGACAGGAGCAATTATGGGTCAGAGGTATGACTGTTGGATAGCAACCCCATCTCTCATTTGATGCCCTGTCTTTCTGCTGGAGGTGGGCTCTATAAGTTCCCTCTCCCTACTGTGAGGCATTTCACCTGAGTCCTGAGAGTCTCTCAACTTCCAGGTCTCTGGTGCATTCTGCAGGGTTCCCCCAATTTGTTAGCTCCTAATGTTGCCTGTTTCCATTCTTTCTGCTGGACCTCAGGACTTCAGTCCTTTTCCCTCACCCAATACCAGATCAGCTTCCTCTCTCCCCACCCCAATCCCCTTCCCCTGTCCACTTTCCCTTCCATGTCCCTTCCTCTCTCCCTGAGGCCTTATTTGTGACAGCCAGAAGCTGGAACAACCTAGATGTCCCACGAAAGAAGAATGGATACAGAAAATGATCTTCATTTACACAATAGAATACTACTCAGCTATTAAGAATTAGGACATCCTGAGTTTTGCAGGCAAATGAATGGAACTAGAAAATATTATCCTGAGTGAGGTAACTCAGACCCAAAAGGACATGCATGGTATGTACTCACTAATAAGTGGATATTAGCCAAAAAAAAAAAAAAAAAAGTACAGAATAGCCAAGATAGAGTCCACAGAACTTAAAAATGTCAACAAGCTGAAGTGCCCAAGTGAGGATGCCTCAGTCCCACCTGGGGGCAGAAGAGAGTAATTATTTCTTTTATTTTATATAATTATATCATTTTCAAGTTCCCTTTCCTCCCTCAAAAACATTTTAAACACATCCTTCTTTAATCAATTTCAAATTCATGTCTTTTAAAAGTTATTACTTTTTATTAGTTGTTGTTATATATTACATATATATATATATAGATAGATGTACATATACAAATAGATACACATGTATACATACACACACACACACACACACACACACACATATATATATATATATATATATATATATATATATATATATATATATATATATACTGCTCTGTACAATGTTTCATGTGTATGTTTTTAGGACTGATGATTTAGTATTAGGTAACCAATTGATGTGGTTTTTTTTTTTTATAGAGAAAACTATTTCTCCTGCTTTCAACATTTGTTTTTTGCCTGTGGGATTTTGGAGGTAAGCAACAGCGTTCTCATTGGATTTAAAACCTTCTGAGATCATGAAGGCCAAGAAAACAATTCAAACACTTGCATTAATTAAAATATGTATTTGAAAATAATCTATCTTTACATCTTCAACTCATGTCTGAGACTATATAAAATATAATGTTTTATCTTTTCAAGAAAACAAGGAACTTTCAAATTAGTGAAATTCAACTTGGAAACAAGCAATGGCAAAATTTCTAGGCTAGGAGTGGAACATTTAATGGATCTCCAATATTTATAAGTAAAAAGAAATCTAAAACCAAAGGCATATGACATAAATAAATGTGTTTCCGTGCTTTTGTTGAAATTTAATATCACAGAAAAAAAAAACTGTTTTATTCCTGGGGGCTTCCTGCTCTCTGCAAAGCCACAGTGGAAGAAGTGAGGAGCAAGGAATAGTAAAGATGTTCTACAAGAAAAGTCATATTCAGGTTCCAGAGACAGAGATAAAGAACAACTGCTATAATAACTATTTGGAAGCAATTGATATGTGCAGAATTTTTTCCAGTAATTAAGATGAAGTATGGTAGAATTTTGTGGTGTTATAAAATGGAATAATGGTGAGAATATTCTATAATGAAGTCCATAGTTTAGATGAATGGAGCTTAAAGGAGTTCATTCTCTTAGAATGAAATGAGTATATTTTGTATACAAATATATATTTTCGCTCTCTCTCTATCTGTGCACACACACACACGCACACACAGATAGGGGAAGAGATATGAAGGGACCCATACCAGATGCCAGAGGGTTTCAAGTTTTTCATTTCAATTTTTATATCATCTTGAAATTTGAATAAAAATTTAGATGTATATACATTTATTACCCCAAAATAAATGGTGTTACTTTCTCACTTCTTAATGCTGTATAAAGCACTTGATATGAAGTCTCAAACATATCACTGTCATTTGCCAGCAGACATGGCAAATAGGAGGCAGCAAGCTCCTGAAGATTTCTACATTTTAAGGTGTTTGCTGTCCATTCCATAACCATATCTCTTTTGTAGACTGTATGATTATCTATCTTAGATTATCACTCGCAGGTTGGCTAGAAGGCTCAGCGGGTAGGAACACTTGACTGCTCTTCCGAAGGTCCTGAGTTCAAATCCCAGCAACCACATAGTGGCTCAAAACCACCCATAATGAGATCTGATGCCCTCTTTTGGCATGTCTGAAGACAGCTGCAGTGTATAATAATAAATAAATCTTTTTTAAAAGTACTTAGATTATCATTTGCTCAACACGCTTTCTCTCACAGACAGAACTGAGATGGAAAAGATTCACTATGCGGCAAACCTAGTGAAGTGAAAAAGATGAATTTCAACTTGTATAATTAAAATGTCAACATGTAAGTGCTACTATTTTTAAGACTGTATATATTACAAGAAAATAAGTGTAGTCCAATAACTCAAAGCAAGGGGCGTGAGCAGAAGTAAAATGGTACCCATCAGAGCAGCTGGAGTAATTCAGTGTGGCCCAACTGTCTGTTGTAGCATATCCATTAGAAGTAGCAAAGCTACATCTAGGAAGGACTGGGCATGTGTGAGCACTGTCTGTTTGCTGTCAATGGGTCCTCCAGGGTGGTCTGAACTAATGTGCATTAGCAAGTTAGAAAAGGCATACTATGACAGGGGATGCACATCTAAGAAGACCAGAAGTGTCAAGGAAAAAAATTTTAAGCAAAATATTGATGCAATCAGAATACTGTTGTAGAAAGAGAGCTCCTTAAGCATATGTGAAGAATAAATTCAAGGATTACCTACTTGGAGTAAAAATAAAACAAACAGGAATATATTGCAACGTTTGGAGTTAAGTTTGAAGGTATTGGAAACATAGGTGGAGAAGGGAAATGGATTTAACAGACATATTGTGGGGTTTTTTATGATTTAGACATATGAGGAGGCAAGAAATTCATACTAGTAACTGAAAACTCAATTTAATTAAGAATTGTATTTAAAATCTCCCATGCAGAGAACATTGGACTAGAAGAATGTAAGTGAAATACATACAAAGCATGGTAATGTAATTTGCACAAGAAAGGTCCTTCTGGAGAGGACCCACATGGACATTCAGACCAACATCTGACTAATGAGTCCTCATGAAACTGAAAAGTTCCTGTATAGCAATGGGAATTATCAATTGCACCAGAAGGCAACCTGCCAAGTGGAAGAAATCCTTATCAGCTATACATCTGACAGAGGGTTAGTATTCAGAATATATAAAGTACTCAAAAACTAAATACCAAGGACATAAATAACTCAATTAAAAACAGGTGCATGGCATTAAACAAGGAGTTTTCAAAAAAGAAATACAAAGACTGAGAAATATTTTTTTAATATTCAACTTAAATCATCAATAAAATACTACTTTGAAATCTCAGAATGATCAAGATTACAAAACAAAAAACAAAAACAAAAGATTACCACAAAAGTTTACCAGGTACCAGGAAAACCCTGCTTGTTTGAGAGATGATAGGGCAGTATAGAGGAGTTAACATGGAGTTACTCTATACTAGAGAACAATTCTTCCCCAGGCAACATAGGCTATCAAATAAAAAATTCCATCACCCAGTATGGGTAACCTCCATTTTAAATGTTGAACAATAGAGCTCCTTAGGCATTATAGACTATCATCAGTGCCTCTAGAATTTGATGGTAAGACTCCATTGCTAAACACAGCACTCACTTGCATAGAAAGATGTAGAGAAATCAAGCAAGCACTAAACTAGACTCTTCATCTTTACTAGCTAACTGTAATCGTGCTAAAGCCATTGCAAATGAGTTCAGTGAAGTCGTGACTTGTATCTTCAAATTCAAGTCAGCAAAAGTTCTAGCATGTAAGGAGGAAGGGATTATGAATTTTTACCACTAATTGAAGACACATTGTTTTTTGAAAGCTGCTGGGGTAAAGACAATCACTTCTGTTCTATATTCATTCATACTAAGAGAACTCAGTGGGATTACAAACAGAACTCATGGATTTGGAAAGAGATATTAGTTGGGGAAGGTGGAGAGAAACTGTAAGGGAAGAAAAGTAGGATAGATGTCATAACAATGTAATATAGGTATGTTTTTAAAAATAGAAGTGTGGTAATAAGCAGTCTGAAAATAGTATTTTTTCCTAATACTGGTATGACTGACCTACACCAAAATATATTAGGAGTAATGGTGTCAATGTACTCCTGGATGCAAATGAACTTCCTAATTGCTGTTCCCAATAAATTGTTACTTGAAGTTATTAAAAACAAAAAAGTCTTCAACAGTGTTGTTCTGTAGGAAAAGTAACCATAGTTACATTATTATCAAATTACACAATTGTGTGCCTTCCATTTTGATTTTGAAAAAGGTTATCTGAGCAAATTGTATGTTTGTGTATTTTTTTTACAACCCAATGTTCAATTAATTTTGGCTTTGTGGTCAAGGCCTATCTTCTTTCCCCAAACCATATCTATACCAAAGTGCAAATTTAAACATCTATTCACTCTCAAATCTTTCCATCTCTCTCTGCCACAGTTCTGGCTAACTCATCAAATTGGGTAAACCAAATTCCTGCAATGAAACACATGGGTGGAAATGAGTCCCTGTGAAATAATGACACTGGTTCTGCCTGCTTCTCCATACCCTGCGGCTATGCTGACTCAGCCACAAGGTCAGAAGCCAGAGATGCTTTTAGGGAAATGCTTTCAAAAAAGGAATGACAGAGTACAAAACAAAACGAGCAAAGACTGACAAGGTTTCTAAATAGAGGTCCAGTCATAAGTCAAAATGTCCTGTTGGGACTGGTGCAATCCATCTCTCACAGGAGCCGATGAGAGCCAGAGTCACTGTTAGGACTTCAGTTAAGCTAGAGCTGACAATATCCTCAGGGGATAATGTTTTTTTGCATTTCCAATCCCAAAATAATACACAGAATTTAAACCTACGTATAGCTGAAAGGATGAGGTAAAACCCGGGGAAAGCCGAGATAGCTGAATTCACTCAAGTAACTGAAATTTCATCTCCAGGACAATAATAGGAGATCTTATCTTGATGAAAATGTAAATAAAACAGTTGACTAAAATACACAGCTCAGCATACCTATGCTTAAGACCTATCTAAGATTTGTATTACTGTAATAATACCCCAAGTGAACATGAAGAAGTGAGATAAATAATGAAATTTTTCTAGTGCTTAGAAAATGGGCTATTACTTGGGACACACACACAATGCTCTTTGTCATAGTCAAAAGCACCATAGTTTTTCTTCATCATAAATTTAGAAGCCTCATTCTGCAACCATTGTTCTTTACTAAAATACACCAAGCTTTTGTCCCTAGAGTCACTCTTCTTTGAATTCTTTTCTAAATGCTTGGCCATGCACAGAGCATGACTAAAATACTGGGTAGCTTTCCATCATTCTAACCCACAATTCCACACCTGGATACTTACATGCATGTTCTCCTTTCAGTGTCACACTGGTGTTTCCACAGTTAACCATTTTCTAACTGTTCCGTTGGACACTCCCTTTGCACTGTACTATTGAAAGTGCCACATATAGTCTTAGGCAGACAATGTGAGAGCTGGGGCAGACAAGCATGGGTATATTCAATGAAAGGCTACATAGCTATACTCAGAGTCTGATTAATTCAATTTAAAGCAACCAAAGCAAAGAGCATGTTAAGGTCTACTTTTTATACAATATTGCACCAGTACCTATAAACAAAAGACAAATAAGAGGTAGAAAAAGATTATGATGGTCATAAAGAGGAGGAATATGAATGGAGGTAGATCATAAGAAAGAGAGCCAGAGAGGAATAAGGGTAGGAGAAAGCAAAGTTTCTAACCCCCACCAGACAACTATACACTAGTGGACACTACTGAGAGGTGATTTAATGATGATTGCATATTCTCGACAGGTGGATAGATATAGATGATAGATGACAAGTGATTAGGAGTTAGATGGATAGATAGCTGGATCTGACATAGATGTATCTGGAGGATATCATCCTTAGTGTGGTAACCCAATCATAAAAGAAGTCCCTTGATATGCACTCACTGATAAGTGGATATTAGCCAAGAAACTTAGAATACCCAAGATACAATTTGCAAAACACAAGAAAATCAAGAAAATGAAGACCAAAGTGTGGATACTTCATTCCTCCTTAGAATAGGTAACAAAACACCCATGGAAGAAGTTATAGAGACAAAGTTTGGACCTAACACAAAAGGATGTACCATCCAGAGACTACCCAACCCGGGGATTCATCCCATAAGCAGCCACCAAACACAGACACTATTGCATATACCAGCAAGATTTTGCTGAAAGGACTCTGATATAGCTATCTCGAGTGAGGCTATGTCAGTGCCTGGCAAATACAGAAGTGGATGCTCACAGTCATCTATAGGATGAAACACAGGGTCCCCAATGGAGGAGCTAGAGAAAGTACCCAAGGAGCGGAAGGGGTCTGCAACCCTATAGGTGTAACAACAATATGAACAAACCAATAGCCCCAGAGCTCGTGTCTCTAGCTGCATATGTAGCAGAAGATGGCCTAGTCGGCCATCATTGGGAAGAGAGGGGTCTTGCAAACTTTATATGCCCCAGTACAGGGGAATGCCAGTGCCAAGAAGTGGGAGTGGATGGGTAGGGGAGCAGGGTATAGGGAACTTTCAGGAGAGCATTTGAAATGTAAATAAAGAAAATATCTAATACAAAAAGATTAATAAAAATATTTAATAGAATGAAGAAATGACACAGTCTCTAGAAGTTGAAGGGAGAAAGAACTTAATACGCAACCAGTTATAAAAGGCTTTTAAGAAATTGCTTGCTCCTTATATTCAACTGAACATTATTTGTACTTCAGAAACACTTAAAGATTGTGAGTTGGAGACAGAAACATGGTTCTCAAGTGCTTAGAGGCAACTTCCTGGTTCAGAGATCCTGCATGCCAAATACCATTTCAGATCACAGCTCTACTGGCAGAATTAATTTAATACACTGAATAAAAATAAAGTGTCTTAGTTAGGGTTTCTTATTGTCATGATATAACATCATGACAGAAAGCAACTTGAGAGAAAGGGACTTATTTCACTTATACTTTCATATCACACTCCAGCATAAAAAGAAGCCAGGGCTGTAACTGAAGCAGAGACTATGAAGTAATGCTGCTTGCTTTCTTGCTCCCATGACTTGTTCTAGCCAATTTCTTGTCCACCCCAGGACCACTTTTTTGCCCAGAAATTATTGTTGCCCTTAGTGGACTGCCCCCCCCCCCCCACATCAATTATTAATTAAGAAACTATCCACAGATTTGTCTACAGGTCAAGTTGATGGGGTCATTTTTTCAATGGAGTTTCCTCTTCCAAGATTAATTTGTGTCAAGTTGACAAAAAAATACACATACCAAATCAGTGGAAATCCTCTACTTTGATAATTTTAACACATTGTCAAAAAAAAGTCAAAATCTTTTTTTTAACTTTGTGTTGATTCATTGTGAGTTTCACATCATGCACTCCAGTCCTACTTCTCTACCTGTCCTCTCATCTGCCTCTTGCAGCCTCTTCCTTAAGAAAAAAAACACAAACAAACATTCAAGAGAGAGAGAGAGAGAGAGAGAGAGAGAGAGAGAATAGAAGGCATCTCACCATGCAACCTGTAGTATGTCACTACAGTATATCCCTCTGTCCACATCTTCACTTGCAAGTGTACATTGCAATGGGTCATCATTGGGCGGATTTAAGATCTCTTGGATCATCATTTAGACTCTTCATGGTCATGCTGTTGTTTCGCTGTGTCATGGAGATTCTGCAGCTTTGGATCTACAGGACTGATTCTATCACACATCCCAATGTTTTGCACATGATATAGATCTTGGGTTAGGCCAATTAAAAGTTCTGAATCTGGGTCTGAGTGGGAGCTGAGCTGGTCAGTGCTCTCTCTCTTCCTTATCTGCCCACCAGGGTGAGCTCTCCAGAACTTCTCCTAGCTAGGCCATAAATGCAGCTATCAAAAAGAGTCAGGGTCTTTCGGTAGTACTATGTCCAATTTTCTGAGAAAATGCCAGACTGACTTCCAGAGTGGTTGTACAAGCTTGCAATCCCACCAGCAATGGAGGAGTGTTCCTCTTTCTCCACATCCTCGCCAACATCTGCTGTCACCAGCACGTGGATACTTCATTCCTCCTGTGAATAGGAAACAAAATACCCATGAAAGGAGTTACAGAGACAAAGTTTAGAGCTAAGATGAAAGGATGGACCATACAGAGGCTACCCCACCAGGGGGAATCCATCCCATAATCAGTCATTAAACTTAGACACTATTGCATAGGACAGCTAGT
The DNA here is from genome assembly GCA_902729485.2 of Mus minutoides. Lineage (NCBI taxonomy): Eukaryota > Metazoa > Chordata > Mammalia > Rodentia > Muridae > Mus > Mus minutoides. The sequence continues at coordinate 974,453 of LR750000.1, forward strand.
GCCTAATTAAGGGAATCTGATATAGCTGTCTCGTACAGAAGTGGATGCTCATAATCATCTATATGATGGAACACAGGGCCCACAATGGAGAAGCTAGAGATAGAACCCTAGGAGCTGAAGGGGTCTGCAACCCTAGAAAAGGAACAACAATATGAACTAACCAGAACTCCCAGAACATGTGTCTCTAGCTCTACATGTAGCAGAAGATGGCCTAGTCGGCCATCATTGGGTGGAGAGGCCCCTTGGTATTGTAATCTTTATATACCCCTATACAGGGGAATGCCAGGACCAAGAAGTGGGAGTGGGTGGGCAGGGGAACAGGGCGGGAGAGGGGGGAAACTTTCGGGATAACATTTGAAATGTAAATTAAGAAAATATCTTAAAAAAAAAAAAAAATAAAAAGAGGCAGAGTCAGCTCTCTTTCTTTCATGCCCTCAGAGCCCAATCACTCACATTCCTGCCACCAAGGCCAGCTCCATTGTACTGCCTGGGTATGGCTCAGGACCTATTCTCCCTAGTGGTGCCAAAAATGAGTTACAGGGCCAGTTCTCCAGAGCCCACATCCCATGAGGAGTAGGGTCAGTTCTGCACAGCACCTGGAAATCCATGTGGTTCCCAGAGATTGGTTCACCAGTGACATCCCCATGTTCTGTATTGATAAGATGATGCATGCATCGACAGCAACCCCTCCAGTTGCATAGCCAAGGAATTCAGTGGCAGGAATTCAGTGGCAGGAATTCAGTGGCAGTTCAGCCTGAGACCTTACCATGGCCCCAGTTGGTGAGCTGGGAACTCACAACCGGCTACTCCTCTCCAGCCTCCAGTCTCCAGTTCCATCTCTCTTATGATGCTCAAGCTACTACACTTCTCTTCCTCTTGCATCTGAGGAAGAGACCATCACATATTTGCACATTGTGTTATTTGTACTCTTGCTGTAGGCTGGCATCCTCCATTTGTGCTGTGTGGTACATAGAGGATATCTATGGCCTGACTGTGCTGTGCACTAGAGGACAGGAATGTGGGTGGCATGGAGGTCCATAGGGCTCTGTGATTCTTGGCACTGGATTGTTGAGTTCTTCCTCTTGAATATGTCTTTAATGGAGTCTTAGATTTTATTGTTTGAGACTGCTCTTCAGTTTTATGTTGTTACCTGTCTTCAACTCATTTATAAAGTGTGATATCAGCAGTCACAGTTAGTAAATTATTAATAACAAATATTAAAGTGCCAGTTAATTGAAGGGCCATTTACCTCCAGCTACTCCTCCTTAATAATCCCAAGAAAACAAATTACTCAATTCCATATGGGAAACCCTGAGATGCAGAAAGTTTAAATAGAATACCCAAGGGCTCCTTGACATTAATCCCGATCAGTGGGTTCTCATTGGTCTTTCCACACTGTAAAATCTTCTGTAAGCCTGTACATGTATATATACATATGTGCAGTGTGTGCAGAAATCCATGTGTGTGAAAATGTACTATTATACGTATTTCAGTTGATGTGTTAATGTGAAAATAAAACCAATTCCAGACAGACAGTGTAAAGAAGTAGGCTGAAATTGTTGTGGAACAATCGTGTGGGGTGCATATGGCTATATGTAGCTGAACATAGCTATGAGTGTGGTCCTACACAAAACTGTAAATTTACTTAAAACATTATGAAATTCTTTGGCAGTTTTCAAACATGAACTTATACAGGACAACTTAGTGTCAAAAGCATGGCTACAGCCAGCACAGCCTTACCACCTATAGGACTTTGGATTCGTCCTTTAAACTTTTTGGCTCAGCTATGTACTCTAAACTGAGGGAAATATTTGTCTTGTTCTCAAAAGATCTTCTGATTAAGTTACTTTACGTATCTGAAGTGCTTAAACTGTTCTCAGGATCACTGTAATTGCTACATACTTGCTAGCTATTGTTATTGCTAGTGTTATTATTGATATGCTTCTTTAAAAAAGGGTTCTCAGTTTCATTCCTTTGAAGTTTTATTGTTCTGTAGCAGGCATTTCGTTTCAGTTTTTCACTAGGAAATTCCAGCAGGATCTGTAAAGTAAATATACATGAAGCAATAAAGGATTCAATGATCTCCCAGAAGAAGAATTTCTATCTTGTCAGAACAAGACCTCCTCCTAGTTGGCAGACTCCCCAGTGGGGCTGCATAGCTGATAGTGCAGTGGGGTTATTCTGTCAGGATATTATTGTTCACTCGGCAATACAGTGGGTGATCTTAGGAGACATATCTGCCTCAGCAGCGACCAGAGTGCTCATTTCCTGCCCTGTGGTCAGAGTATGTCCTCGGGACTCTGTTGTGAGTCATTACTAACACACAGCAGGCAAAGGACACAGAACTGCACTTGAACCATGTAAATTTTCTCTAATTCATTGTCCCAAAATCCAGCTGCTTAACTTTTCAGTTCATAAAACCATGCCAAACTTATTTTCTAGTTAATTAACTGTTCATTATTTATTATTTCTCAGCTGTACAGCATACCTCTAGAATTTGTTCTCAACATTTGTCTTCATATGCATTATAACAGCAGGATATCTTACAATCAGAAGATTTACTCAAATCTCATATAAATTTATTCTGTCTTCTATGTTAAAATATAGTACTAAGAAGCTATATTCCAAGCAAAAACAAGTTTTGTGGTTTTATTCAAAATGAACATTTTTACATGGAAGGATCAAATCTAGGTTCACAGAAAATGATTGTTAAACAGCCATGAGCATTCCAGTGCATGGAAAGCAATTATTCTCACACACTGCTTAGGCTCAGTGGTAAATCAGTCACTCATTCTATGCATAAGGGCCAAACTGTGGTCTTTGGCATGTAATGTCTACATGGTTGCCTAGGCAGGTGTTAACAACTTATTAATAAATACAACCAGTGTGTGTCATGCATGTGAATTTATGCTCACTTCCCCCACATACTCATACACAGAATAAACTCCAAGATGCATGATGATGGCATACATCTATTACTATGCATGCAAAAATGCATACTCGTATATACATAAAACATTAATGAAGGAATATCACCATGCCTCCTGGAGTCAGTGAAGTTGCAGCATTACTGAAGCTGCCTGGCCTCAAAGATGTTGCAAGTGATACTTCTTAGAGTAACTTCATTATTTCCCTTCATTACTTCTTTTCCTTTTTCCCATCTGTTCATTGCCAGTTATTTTTAAAAGTCTCCAGCAATGTTATATTAACATTGGAGGCCAGATATATTAATAAACTTGAATACACAAAATTGATATTTTTAAAAAATATGCATTTTAAGATGAGCAATTTAGCAACCTGGTTTAAGATATTTTATTGTTTATCAAAATTCAATATACCATATATATAAAATGAATAGATCAAAAATATGGATTTAATGAACAAGTCGATTGTCTAGGAACTAAGCTGCAGTCAATAGATAACACCTTTCATCACTTTGGAAAATGTCTTCAGTCTTTTTTCTATCAGCCCCACGATTTTGTAAGCACCAATATGATTTTTATCACCAAAGATTAACTTTATGTGTTCAGAACTTCATATACATGAACTGCTGGGGATTCTTTTATCCCCGGCTTCTCTCATTCAGCACATCTCTTAGATGAGTCAATGTTCTGCATATGTTAGTAGTCATTCTCTCCACTGCTGAGCAATAACCCATGAAGTGAGTAACCAGCTTCCTAGAGGCTCATCCGTGAGCATCCACTGTTCACACTGTGCAATCATTACACAAAAGAAAAATGAGTCTGTGAATGTGCTTGAAGAAATCTCCATGTGTACATTTGTAACTACTTTCCTTTCAAGAATATCTAGTCTGGAGTCAAGTTTATAAGAAGCTTTTGACCAAAGCAGCTTACTGGGTTGTTTGTTTGTTTGTTTGTTTTTCAAGCAATAATGTATTCTCACCAGCACTGTACAGTGGGCTCAAGCTGGCATTGCTGTGCTTCTCAACCAACTTTAAGTCTTTCAGTCTTTTGTACCTTGTACTTTCAGTCTTTATAGTGGCTCTGAAGTAGCATTCTAATTGCATTTCCTTTATGAATAAGTATGTTGGGTATTATTCTACTGTATAGTGGGCATTTCTTTTCGATCTGCTAGCCAAGACTCATGGAAGAAGTAATTCATCTTTGCCCAGTACATCCAGGAAAGAAATAATTACTGATTCTACATATGAGCTGAAAATAATCAAGAGATCTGCAGAGCCAAGGAATGAAGCGGACATCACAAAGAACAGTGTGGCTAGAATGCTGAGCCTTTCAATTATGCATTTGCTCCTCTTGCTGTGGTTCAGCTGTTTTCCTCTGTGATCCACACAACTCTTCCTTTTCTTGTTTAAACAGACTCAAATTAGTTCCTGCTATGTTCAATTTTAACAGTCTAAATTTGGCACTTAACGAATGCCAAAATTGTTTGACGATCAAATTTTAAGCATCTTGCTAGTATCAGGAGTTACTGAGAGGATGTGTTCCTGAATGTTCATCTCTACTAATTAGACAACACTCTCCCTTTATTTAAAGAAACTTAAATGTACATGCAGAAGCATACACACATATTGATATGCTTCCTAATGATTTAGGAGGAAATAAACAAAGATAACTTCTATAAATTTCAGAAAAAATATGTTAGTATTATATAAAGACAGCAAAGGGATTTAAAAAAATCAAAGAGAGCCGGGCGTGGTGGCACACGCCTTTAATCCCAGCACATGGTAGGCAGAGGCAGGCAGATTTCTGAGTTCAAGGCCAGCCTGGTCTACAGAGTGAGTACCAGGACAGCCAGGGCTATACAGAGAAACCCTGTCTCAAAAAAAAAAAAAAAATCAAAGAGTATGTATTTTTCTTCACGAGTCAGCCAAACATAAAAGGAGGAGGACATGTTGGGAAAATTAAGGACTTCAGAGGAAGTGGGAGGGAAAAGAGAGAGAATATAGGATGAATATAATCAAATGTACTGCATGTATATATGAAATTTTCAAAATATTTTTAAATGAGTATACGATTGTTAATATTTTGAGACTAACAACTTCATTGTACTCAAACTTTATTTTTAAAATTATTTAACGTGCTCTTAAGACCTGCATTCAGTCATTTACAAATGAAGTCAGCTTTATTTCTTACTCATCAATCTGTTTACTTTTTCTGCCTTTCCATCTCTGATGGTATTACATGTGGTTTCTTGCACTGTGTGGCATGGGAGTTGTGACAGCTTGAAGCATCACTCTCAATCTTAGGGGAGAATCACACAGTTTCCCTGCATAAGGAAGACATTCCTTTCAAGCTATTTATAGCTGCTCCATGTTAAGAATCATCATCTCAATTCAACTTGTCTCAGAGCTTGGTATTTGTATTTTTCTATGAATAGGCACTGGATGTTATGAAGTATACTTCTCCACATTTACCTATCTGAAAATACGGTTTTTTCATGGGCTGGCAAGTTGTTCAGCAAGTGTAGGTTCTAGCCACAAGAGCTGGAGTTGAATCCCTGAAACCTGAATAAAGATACACGAGAATTGATTCCACAAACTTGTTAATAACCTTAAGCCATGCACAGAAACCACACACATTAAACACACACACACACACACACACACACACACACACACACATTAATACTAATACAAAGACTAATAAAAATTTTCAAAAGCAATATATTTCCTTCATTCCTGGGCTATTGATATGAGGTATGGCAATTATTAATTTTTCTTTCTTTCTTATTTTGTTCATATTTTACTTTTTGTTTTATTTTTATTGAAAATAAATTATTTTCTCATACAATACATCTCAACCTTAGTATACCCCCATTCCACTTCACCCAGCTCCTCCCACTTTCTCTCTCCCCTAAAATGAACAAGCCCCTCATTTGCTTGCAGACAAGAGCAGGCCTCTAAACACTATAAAACATGATAAAATAAGGCAAGGCAAAATCCCTCAATCTAAGCTGGACAAGGCAATAACATAGAAGGAAAAGCATCCCCCCAACAGGCGAAAGACTCAAGACACATCCTCTCCCACTTATAAGACTCCCGCAAAAACAACAAGCTATCTGGCATAACATATACACAGAGCATCTGGTGCAGACCCACGGAGGTTTTATGCTTGCCAGTTTAGTCTCTGTGAGCCCTATATGAGCCCTGCTTAGTTAATTCAGTGAGCCATGTTCTCCAGGTGTCCTTCTTCCACTCTGACACCTACAATCTTTCCTCTCTTACTTCCATAAGATACCCAGAACTCTGAAGGATGGGATTCAATAGAAATCTGCAGTAGGCCTGGATTTTTCAAAATCTGGTTTAATAAGGATTCTCAAACACATTGACCCCCTTCTATCCCACCATCCAAAGATAGGTTAGACAAGATGATAAATAGGACAGCACCCTGTTCTTTGGGTGATTCCAATCTCCATTTGTCAGGATACCAGCAGTCCAGTTCAGTCATATCAGAATTCCAACAGTGCAGTTCAAACGTGTCACAAAACATGAATCAGCAGCTGCACTATCCAGAAGAATCAGTCAGGCCAATTCAGCAGGAGTCAGCAGGAGGGACCAATGTCAGCCTAAATGCTAAGAGTTCTCTGCTATACCTCTCTTAATGAAGTAAAGATCCCCAAAGATGAGAGACCAACAAAGCATTGCAAAGCTAGCAATGCAAGTGCCCCATCACTGTCTGTTGGGTCCTATTTACAATCTCTCTCAATCTCATGTGCCCTCTCATGAGTCTTGCTTCAGCAAAATATCATGTGATTCAGCATCACATGGCACAATCAGAAAAATTTCACTTCATCTGCCATTTAGACTCTGTCTCCACAGAAGGTCTGGCAGTGGTTATCTGAACCTGCTTGCATTTACTACTGAAGAATGCCTCTCTGATGATGAATGAAAAAGGCACTGATCTATGAGCAGAACAGAATATCATTAGTGATATTTCTGACCAGTGATAGATGGTTATATTCTATGTGTCTGGGCTATCCAGCCTCTGGTTTCTGATCATCCAGGCAGTGTAAGACATAGGCTCTCTCTCCTGATATGGGCCTCAAATTAAACCAGACATTGCTTGGCCACTTCCACAAGTTCTGTACCACTATTCCCCCAGCACATCTTACAGGCATGAAAAAATATGGACACTCATACAACCACAAAACCCTCAATCAATAATCATTGGTTTTCAAACCATTAATCACAGTTGTATAGCTGGAAAAAATCCATGTGGTCATAATATACATTTCATTATACAAACTGTTGTAAAGTATAGCAATACATTCAAAAGTCTTTTACATTTATTTTTATAAAAGATACTAGTCTACTTACAGCTTTTTAAAATTTTTTGTGAAAAAAAAATTTTTTGGTTTAGATATGAAAGTAATGCTAGCCTCAGATGAGTCAGACATTAGTTCCATTACTTGTGTCCATGTCATTTTGACCATTACCTGATGGACTGACTACCTTATGAGAAGAACAGTTTACCTACACTTACCTTCAGCTTACAGTCTATCTTATTTCAGGGAGTATGGTAATGAGATCTTGTAACCAAGGTTCATACCCCATGCTGGCAAAGAAGGAAATAGAAGGAATGAGGAACTCGGGGCTATTATAACCCTCGAAAGGCCGCTGCTGGTTATTTCCTTCCCACTAACCAGCCCCCACTTTTATGAGTCTGCAAGTGCCTCCAAAGGACACCTTGAGTTGGAGAATGAACAAAAAAGTCATGAGCCGCAGTAACACATTTCATGTTCAGATGTTAGCAGTCACAATGGCTATTTTTTAACCAGTTTTATTCCTCAAAGACAGTATTTCAGCCTTTATGGATTTTCTGTATCATATGGTTTCTTCAATTCTTCTGATCTCTTTATGGACTTTATATTTTATTTCCTTCTCCTTAATTTGGATGGAATCCCCCTTTTTTGCCTAGCTTTCAAAGGTGAAACTAAATTACTGACTTTAGTTTTGACTTCTTTCCAAACAAGTAGAGCAATCACTATAATATCCTCTCTCTATGCTGTTTTGCACTGCACCCTGAAGATTTGGGTAGATGGAAGTTTCATTAAGTTCAAAACATTCCTCTGTTTCCTGTGAAGATTCTTCTTTCATCCAAATGTATTTAGAAAGGTATTCTTCCAGGATTTAGGGGTTTTCTTCATTTATGTATTTTCTAGCTTTAAACTTCTAGAGTATGTGAGTATATTCCATATAATTGCTAGTTTTTTTATATATGTTTAGGTATGCTTTCTGTCTCAGAATATAGTCAAGCATTATAAATGATCCATGTAAGCTTAAGAAGCTTGAGATAAATATGTATCTGATTATTTAAGTACCAATCAGTTCTAATGATTGAACTTGGTTTAATATGAATATGGTTTAACTGTGTCCTGTCTATCTGCCCTTTGTCAACTACAAAGAGAAGAACACTTAGTCTACAACTGCAGTAGTAGATTCATTTGCTTCACCGTTGACTTAATTAGGGTTTCCATGGCTATGAAAAGACATCATGTCCAAGGCAGTTCTTGTAAAGGAAAACATTTAATTGGGGCTGCTTTACAGATTCAGAGGTTTAGTCTATTATCATCATAGATGGAAGCATCATAGCTGGCAAGCAGACATGGTCCTGGAGAAGGAACTAAGAGTTCAGCATCTTGATCTGAAGGCAACCAAGGAGAGACTGACATCCTCATGGAGTTAGGAGTCTCTCTTCTACAATGGGTGGAGTGTGAGCATAGGAGTAAAGCCCCAAAGCCCATCCCCATAATGATATACTTCTTTCAATAAGGCCACACCTCATAACAATACCACTCCCTATGGAGCAAGCATATTCAAATCACCACAACCATAAACTCCTATCACTTTCCCCTCTTATATTTTGATGAGTAGTCATGAAGTAGGTTGTTATGTGTTTGGAAAGAATTCAATATCTCTCAGTATGCAATGTATGTATCCCTAATTATTTCTCCTGGTCTGTTATCTATTCTGACTAAAACCAATATTCCCATGTTCTTTATTTCATTAGTTCTGACTATCCCTAACCTACATTCAGTTTATTTAAGCCATTATATTTATAGTGGATTTCTTCTAGATAAGAAATATATATGGCTCTTTTATTTGTTTCTTTGTTTAATACATTCTGTTAACTGTCTTTAAATGAGTATATTTGAATTATTGATGTTTAGTCTGTTTATTGTTATATCTAAATTGAAACACATGAAGTTTTATGTAGAGGGAGGTGTTGATTCCCTAATTGGTTTTTGATTGTGTCAATAAAGGAGGAAGAAACTAATTGCTTGAGATTGAACTTGGTGGTGGTCATATTTGGAAGTGAAAAGAGACCTTAAACTGGAGATTAGACAGCAGCTCTATAGGCAAAGACTTTCTTCATGTCTTCCCACAGTGGATCCCAATGAAAAAAGGCAGTCCATGGTTCTAAGACATTTACTGCCATGGCAGAAAGTGGATGAATAAAACCATACCCCCTTCTCAGGGTGGTCCTGAGGTTAAATACATTTTGCAGGGAGGACTGTCTGGGAAAGAAAGCTTATTGGCTAGCTCTTCAGGCCTTTAGGTACCTCATTAAATGGAGATCTGTCTTGAACCTTAGCAACCATAGGTCACATCTTCTACCTGGAGAGGGGCTTGAGGCATTGCCATCACATGAATGATGGCCACAAATCTATGAAGAGGTGTGGCTGGAAGTGACAGGGTCCTGGTGCCCAGGAGCAGGTGAAATGCCTACCCTCCTTTCAAGGTCTCTGGGAACCAAGATACATCTTATGGTCCCATGAGGAAGTAATTGGACAACATGACTAATTAGAAAAATAAAATGTCAATAGACTCTCCCATATGGCCTATGATATCCTTAACTGGGATGTTGACTATGTTTACAGTGTCAGATAAAATCCCCATCATGGAGGAGGTCTCAAATCAGAAAAGCAGTTAGTGACTTTATACAGTATTTCAACAATGAGCCTGATTAAAATACTCCTACCAAATTAGCCATGGGACTGTTTGTTGATGACCTTCAGCTTATTCTTTATTTCTCCAGACAAGTTTTTTAGATGTAGCTATATAAGAAATATCATCATCATTGGCTGCTTAAATGGTTATATAATGTTAAAAATAAAGGGAATGGACAAATGACCCAAGAAATTGTTTCCATTGCAGATATTCCTACTTTTTTCCAGTAAACAGATAACAGATATGATCTTTGAGAGATACAAGAGAGACATAATCCAAACATTGGTATAAGAATGTTATTTAAATTGTTAAAGGCTTTACTTTTTTCTTTATTTAACAAACATGATTGATCTTTGAATTTTTTTAATATAAGGAACTTATCTGTTATATTAAATCAACCACTGCACCATTGTCTACCTCTGGCCTTGCTCATCAGCTCAGAGGATACTTGCTGGACCCCAAGAGCATCCTGCCTCCCCATGGAAACCTTCAGGGGTCCCAAACTAAACAGCTTGGAAGCCTGCATGAACAGCCAAAACGGATCCTGCGTGGATCTGCCTGATACTCCAGCTGGTCTGTCTGGGACAGGATGTAGAGGGGATTAGAACTGTGTGAGGTTTCCTGAGCCTCATTGTCTATTATGACCTTGCTCCTCAATTTTGTGACTTTCCAGACTCCAAGAGGATCCTACCTCACTTTGGAAACTTTCAGGAACCCCAAAACTAACAAGTTGGGAACCCTTCCTGACCACCCATCCTAGTCGGATTTGTCTGCCAGCCCAGGTGGGTCTGACTTGGACACAGCCTGCAGAATATGGTCCACCCATGACACAGAATGCAGAGTGGGGTCTACCTGAGGCACAGCCAACAGAGTGGGATCCTCTGATCATCATTGTCTGGCCCACAGCTTCCCATACCCTCTCAAGAAGCTCTGCTGTATTAAGATCATCCAGTAAACACTAAGGAAAACCAGATGCCTAAAGGACAGCATCAGAACAAAATCAATAATACACAGGGCAGTACAGTACCACCAGAGCATAACTTTCCTGCTACAACAAACCCTGGATAGCATAATGAAACTGAAGCACAAGAAGGTCTTAATTCCAATCTTACAAAGATGATAGAGGCCTTTAAAAAGGACATGAATAAGTCCCTTACAAAAATACAGGAAAATACAATCAAAGAGATAAAGAATATGAATAAAACTGCCCAAGATCTGAAAGGGGAAAATGGAAGAAAACACAAACTGAGACAGTCCTGTAGATGGAAAGCTATCAAGTTTAGAAGATACAATAGAAGAAACCAATATATTAGTAAAAGAAAATATAAAAATCAAAAAATTTCATAACACAAAACATCCAGGAAATTTAAGACATTATGAAAAGACCAAACCTAAGAATAATAGGAATATTGCTGTTCCACCTATAGGGTTGCAGAACCCTTCAGGTCTTGGGTACTTTCTCTAGCTCCTATATTGGGGACCCTGTGTTCCATCCTATAGATGACTGTGAGCATCCACTTCTTTATTTGCCAGGAACTGGCAAAGCCTCACAGGATACAGCTATATCAGGGTCCCTTCAGCAAAATCTTGCTGGCGTATGCAATCGTGTCTGGTTTGATGGCTGATTATGGGATGGACCCCTGGGTGGGGCAGTCTCTGGATGGTACATCCTTTCATCTTAGCTCCAAACTTTGTCTCTGAAACTCCTTCCATGAATATTTGTGTCTCTAACTGCATATGTAGCAGAAGATGACCTAGTCAGCCATCATTGGGAAGAGAGGGCCCCTGGTCTAGCAAACATTAAATGCCCCAGTACAGGGGAACGCCAGGGCCAAGAAGTGGTAGTGAGTAGGTAGTGGAGCAGGGCGGGGGGGGGGAGGGTATAGGGGACTTTGGTGATAGCATTTGAAATGTAAATGAAGAAAATATCTAATAAAAAAGGAAAACAATGGCAGTACTCATAAACATTTTATAAATGATAATTAGAGCTAGTTACAAGGCAAGATGAATTATGTCATTAAAAGTTGAACACAGAGCCCCCAGTGGAGGAGCTAGAGAAATTACCCAAGGAGTTGAAGGGGTCTACAACCCTTTAAGTGGAACAATAATATGAACTAAACAGTACCCCCAGAGCTCATGTCTCTAGATGCATATGCAACGGAAGATGGCCTAGTCGGCCATCACTGGGAAGAGAGGCCCCTTGGTCTTACAAATTTTATATGTCCCATTACAGAGGAATGCCAGGGCCAGGAAGTGGGAGTGGGCAGGTTGGGGATAAGGGCTGGGGGGGGGGGTATAGGGAACTTTCGGGATAGCATTTGAAATGCAAATAAAGAAAATGCCTAATTAAAAAAAAATAGTTGGGCTTTTCTCCCAGCACCTGACCAAGACAGATGCAGATATTCATAGCCCACCCTTGGACTGAGCCCAGAGACCCCAATGGAAGAAGAGTTAGAGGGACTGAAAGAGCTGAAAGGGTCTGTAATCCCATAGGAAGAAGAACAATATCAACCATCCAGATGTCCCAGAGCTCCCAGAGACTAAGCTACTAATCAAAGAGCATACAGGGGCTGTTTTGTGGCTCCTGCTACATGTGTAGTAGAGGATTTCCTTATCTGGAATCAGTGGGAGGGGATATATTTGGTCCTGTGGAGGCTTGATGTCCCAGAGAAGGGGGATGCTAGAGGGATGAGGTGGATGGCGGAGAACCCTCTTAGAGGCAAAGGATAAGGGAGATAGGCTAGGGGATTCATGGAGGGGAGACCAGGAAGAGGGACAGCATTTGAAATGTAAATAAATAAGCTAATTAATAAAAATAAAATAAAAAGTTAAAAAAAAAGAATAATAGGAATAGTCTGAAGAAAAGACCATCCAGAGACTGCCCTACCTGGGCATCCATCCCATATATAGTCACCAAACTCAGACACTACTGTGGATGCTAACAAGTGCTTACTGACAGGGGCCTGATAGAGATGTCTCTTGAGAGGCTCTGCCAGTACATGACAAATGCAGAGGTGGATGCTCTCAGCCAACCATTGGACTGAGCACAGGGTCCCCAATGGAGGAGTCAGAAAAGGGACCAAAGGAGCTGAAGGAGCTTGCAGCCCCATAGGATGAACAACAATATGAACCAACCAGTAACCCCAGAGCTCCCAGTGACTAAATCACTAACCAAAAAGTACACATGGAGGGACCCATAGCTCCAGCGGCATATGTAGCAGAAGATAGATAGGCTTATTGGACATCAATATGAGGAGAGGCCCTTGGTCCTGAGAAGGCTCGTTGCCTCATTGTACAGGAATGGGAAGTGGAAATAGGTGGGTTGGTGAGCAGAGGGAGGAAGGATGAGATAGGGGAATAGGGAAAACCAGGAAAGGGGTTAACATTTGAAATGTAAATAAAGAAAATATCTAATTAAAACAAAAAGAATAATAGGAATAAAAGAATAAGATTCCCAACTGAAAGGCCAAGAAAATATATTCAACAAAATAATAGAAAAAATTTTTCCTAATCTTAAGAAAGAGATTCCTATAAACATGCAATAAGCTTATAGAACACTAAATAGATTGGACCAGAAAAGAAAATTCTTCCATCATATAACAATCAAAATACTACATTTACAGAACAAGGAAATAATTTTAACCGCAGCAAGGGAAAACAGCTAAGTAATATAAAATCAGACCTATCAGAATTACACGCAAATTCTCACATGAGACTCTAAAATCTAGAAGGGCTTGGGCAGAGATCTTATAGACCCTAGAAACCAGAGATGTCAGCCCAGACTACTTTACCCAGCCAAACTTCAATCACCATAGATGTAGAAACCAAGATATTCCATGACAAAATCAAATTTAAACAATATCTTTATACTAATTCAGCCCTATAAACAACAGTAGAAGGAAAACTCTAACCCAATGAGGCTAACTATACTCAATAAAGCATGAAAAATAAATAATTTATTAAATGAAAAATAAACCATTAAAAGCAATAGAAGAAACATACACACACACATACTTAATCAACCAATATCAACATTAAAATAGCAGAAAGTAACAGAAATTGATCGTTAATATCTCTCCATATCAGTAGACTCAATACCCCCAATAACAAACACACACACACACACTACTAAGATTGGATGAATAAACAGAATCCAAGAATCCATCATTCTGCTGTATACAAGAAACACATCTCAGCAACAAAGATGGTCATTATCTTAGTATAAAGGCTGGAAAAAAGGTTTTTCAAGCACTTGGACCCAAGAAACAAGCAGGAATAGGCATTCTAGTATCTATAAAATAGAATTCCAAACAAAAGTAATCAAAAGGAACAAGAAACGACACTTCATACTCATCAAAGGAAAAATCCACCAAAACATTTTAATAGTGGGAAACCTCAACACTTCACTTTCTCTCACCAATGGACAGGTCATTGAGACAGAAGCTAAACAGAGAAATATCACAACTAACAGACGCTGTGATTCAAATGAACCTAAGATATATCTATACAATATTTTTTCCAACACAAAGAATATGCTTCTTCTCCACACCCCATAAAGCCATCACCAAAAGTGACCACATACCATGTGATTGGATACAAAGTAAACCTCAACATACACAAGAACACTGAAAAAACACCATGAATCTTATAAAATCACAGTGGATTAAAGCCAGACTTCAACAAGAGAAATAACAGAAGCCTATTTAAATCAGAGAAACTAAAAACCTCTCTACTCAATGATCAGGGTCAGGTAAAAAATAAAGAAATTAAAAACTTTCTAGAATTCAATGAAAATGAAAGTACACAATACCCAAACGTATGGGGCACTATGAAAGCAGGCCTAAGAGAAAAACTCACAGTACCAAATTCCCTAAAAAAGAAGTTGAAGCATTCTCATAATAACAAATTCATATATCTGAAGGCACTTTAAAGAGAACAGGAACTCTACAGAAAGACCAACAGAGTCAACTAACTTGGATCTTTGCGGGCTCCTAGAGACTGAATCACCACCCAAAGAGTGAGCACTGGCTGGACCTAAGTCTCCTGCACATATGTAGCAGATGAACAGCTAGCTCTTCATGTGGGTCTCACAAACCCAGGGTCTGTCCCTGAGCCTGTTCCTTGCCCATCTGTGAATCGCAAACACCTAAATGGAAAGCTTTGTCTGGTCTCTGTGAGAGATGATCCCCCTAATCATGCAGTAACTTGATGTGAAGGGTGGAAAGGTGGGTTTTTGGGGGGTGGGAGGTGGGAGTGGAATGGAGTAATAGGGAGGTTGAAACCCAGAGGTGGGCTTCCTCTTCTAAGGAGAATAGGGGGAGGACTTATGTGAGGGCATACAGGGAATAAAGGAAAGGCCGATATTGGGTTGTAAAGTGAATAAGTAAATTTAATAGAAAAATAAAAAGCACTCATTGAAGAGGAAAGTACCTATTAACAAAGGACTTACATTCTTATATTCTTAAGTATAAATTGATTTCTGTGAGATAGATTTAAGTGTTTATTCCTGTGCTAGTTAGTTTTGTTGTTGTTTTGGTTTTGGTTTATTCTCTGGGATTTTTTTTTTTTAATTCATGATAGATGTAAGAGAACCCAACCTATATTGTGCAGTACTACTTCTGGCAGATGGTCCTGGGTGTACAAGAAAGTAAGCAGGTTGAACAAATTATGGGTCATCCTCTAAGGGTCAGTCTCTGCCCTGGCTTCCCACCATGATGGACTGGCAACCGTAAGCTTAAATAAATCATTTTCTTCCTAAAAATAATCAACCAATGCATAACATTCATTAATAAATACATGCATCAGAGAAAAAATAGAATGCATTCTGAATCTCACATATTTATATTGACTCACAGTAGACTTGGGATGTCCTTCAGAGCCTGATGTGTTGACATTTTTAACTCATATTTTCTAGAGCCTAATATCTCCCTACTCTCAAATTTCTGCCAGTCAGTGAACAAATTCCATTGGGAAAAAATTAAAAAGTCAAAATCATTTGACCTTTCACCTAGCAAGCAATAAAACCATAAACAGAGTCAGATGTAACCAACGACCCATACAGTTCATGGAACCTGATGAGAGTGAGTTTCTGTGAACTAATAGGGAAATGAAAACTCATCAGGAAGGAAAGGTTAGCAGCATCCCTAACTGGTAGTCAAAGCTCGCTCCCTAATTAGACCATTTACTCTCCAGAACAAAGGAGTTTCCATGACAAGGGCTGCTCATCACAGTTCTCAGACCTTTGAACATCTCATCTGATCTGATAAAATGGGTTAAAAAAAAAATGAAAGTCTACTCAGCACTAATTGATTCCACCTGACATGACTGTACTCTGAGTAGTCTTCAGGATGCCCAGTGGGGAAATTGGGAAAGGTTGCTTATATTGTAAATAACAAAAACACATGCAGTACTTAGAGAGAAATGACACAATTTTACCAGGTAAAGCTGATACCCCTAGACTACTGGGTGAGGCTCTGACACATTACATTGCAGTTGGTGGAAGAGTTTCCTTAAGCAAAATCCTGAGTTCCTGAGAGGATGTAGGATCATCTTTCTAAAAGGAACCATGAAGCTTCTGAGAAACTTGTGATTGTATGGCCCTTAATTATTAAACAATACTGCTTCATGGGAACACAAGAGGCACATGACATCTGTATACCATTAGGTATTATATATTGCATACAGAGAATACAAGACTTTTAAGTGAATAATTTCAATTATATGAAACTCTAAGTATGATTTTGATTTCTCCATACATTGAAGAATACAATTGAAGCACAAAGCCCACATCCTGATGCCCTTACTCTCAATCACACATTCTTTTTTTTTCAACTTTTATTACATATTTTCTTCATTTACATTTCAAGTGTTATCCAGAAAGTTCCCTATACCCTCTCCCCTCCCGGCCCTGCTCCCCTACCCATCCGCTCCCACCCCTTGGCCCCGGCGTTCCCCTGTATTGGGGCTTATAAAGTCTGCATAACCAAGGGGCCTCTCTTNCAAAGTTCTCCCTCTAGTGTGACTACAGGAGAAACCAGGAGTGAAGAACACTCGAGAAGTCGTCCTAGAGAAAGCCAGTCTGGAGACTGTGTCTGTACCTACATTTAAAGAACTTAAAGCTCCTCAGGAACCTACAAACTTGTTTTTTGCTTGTTATTAAATCCATGCAGATTTAATTATATTCCTAGAACCTGTGTCCTATAGTGTGCTCTGGTTAAGCATCCCTCAGTTGTCCATGTGTTAAAGGTTAGCCTCTAGCTCAACGTGTGACTCAAGATACTTTTTCCTCCTCCATCATTATGTGTCATACTAGCTAGAAAACCCAAAGCACGAAATCAAAAAGACTTAGATTTATTATAAGTGTTACATTCAGTTCCGACTCTTCATTGTAATGCAGCACACCCATCTCTTGGGTATGATCCCACAGACTGAAAGAAGCCTGGCCTGCAACTATTTGCACATTCAGTTGTCAGAATAAACTGTGACTACAAGTGCCACTTTCTAGCTCCAGGACATCTGTGCATCTAGGTCAAGTGCCTCTGAGTTAACCTTGGGCCAGATATACTGCCTAATATTTATTTCTAAAGTTCTAGAAATGTGAGCCTAGAAAAATATTTTCTCCTTAAAGTGAATACCTTGAGTATTTTTATAGAGATGAAAAGGTAAATAACAGAAGTAGCAAATGAAATAGAATAAGCTTAGATATAGAAAGAAATTTATTAGTTAATTTATAATTGTAAGTAATTCTAGGTACCATCAATAAAATGAATTATGAAAATCAATGATAGGAAATACAATAAAAAGAATATTTCATATATCACTGGTTTTGATGAATACTTTGCCAAGGATCAGCCACAGCTTGGAGAGGAATTCTGAAGAAGGGGTGTTCAGGAGTGGCAAAAATGAGGACTTGAAATCAAATCATGGGTGCAAGCTCACTGCCTATTTGTTTCTTAAGACAGCTTGGTGAACATAACCAGACAGCTCAATGCTCATAGACCAAAGTCCAGACTTTTATTTATATATCAATTCAATCATTCACCCCAGGATCACTTTTTTTCCTTCTTTTTAATTAGATATTTTCTTTATTTACACTTCAGATGTTATCCCTTTTCTTAGTTTTCCCTCTGAAAATCTCCTATCCTCTGCTCCCTCCACCTGCTCGGCAACCCACCCACTTCCAATTCCTGGCCCTGGCATTTCCCTCTACTGGGGCATAGAACCTTCACAGGACCAAAGGCCTCTCCTTCCCGTGATGACCTACTAGGTAAACCTCTGCCACATATGCA
Organism: Mus minutoides; assembly: GCA_902729485.2. Classification (NCBI taxonomy): domain Eukaryota; kingdom Metazoa; phylum Chordata; class Mammalia; order Rodentia; family Muridae; genus Mus; species Mus minutoides. Next base: position 992,672 of record LR750000.1, read on the forward strand.
GTTAGAGCCATGAGTCCTACCATGTGTTTTCTTTGATTGGTGGTTTAGTCCTAGGGAGCTCTGGGGACTACTGGTTGGCTCATATTTTTGTTCCTTCTATGAGGCTGCAAAGTCCTTCAGCTCCTTAGGTACTTTCTCTAGCTCCTTCATTTGGGGACCCTGTGCTTCATCCAATGGATAGCTGTGAGCATCCACTTCTGTACTTGCCAGGCATTCACAGAGCCTCTCAGGAGACAGCTTTATTGGGCTCCTCTCAGCAAGCTCTTGTTGGCATCTTCCATAGTGTCTAGGTTTGGTGGTAGTTTATGGGATGGATCCCCAGGTGGGGCAGTCTCTGGATGGTCATTTCTTCAGTCTCTGCTCTGAACTTTGTCTCTGTAACTCCTTCCATGGGAATTTTGTTCCACCTTCTAAGAAGGATGGAAGTATCCACACTTTGGTCTTCCTTCCTCTTGAGTTTCATGTGTGTTGCAAATTGTATCTTGGGTATTCTGAGATTCTGAGCTAATATCCACTTATTAATGAGTGCATATCATGTGTGTTCTTTTGTGACTGGGTTACCTCACTTAGTATGATATCCTCCAAATCTATCCATTTGTCTAAGAATTTCATAAAGTCATTGTTTTTAATAGGTGTATAGTACTCCATCGTGTAAATGTGCCACATTTTCTGTATCAACTCCTCTGTTAAAGGACATCTGGATTCTTGCCAGCTTCTGGCTATTATAAATAAGGCTGCAATGAGCATAGTGGAGCATGTGTCCTTGACATATGTTGGAGCATCTTTTGGGTATGTGCCCAGGAATTACATAGCTGGGTTAAATTTTCTGAGGAACTGCCAAACTGATTTCCAGAATGGTTGTACCATCTTGCAATTCCACCAGCAATCAAGGAGTGTTCCTATTTCTCCACATCCTTGCCAGCATCTGCTGTCACCCTGAGTTTTTGATCTTAGCCATTCAGACTGGTGTGAGGTGGTATCTAAGGGTTGTTTTGATTTGCATTTCCCTGATGATTAAGGATGTTGAACATTTTTTAAGTGCTTCTCAGCCATTCAGTATTCCTCACTTGAGAATTCTTTGTTTCACTCTGTACCCCATATTTTAATAGGCTTATTTGTTTTTCTGAAATCTAACTTCTTGAGTTCTTTGTATATATTGGATATTAGCCCCCTATTGGATTTAGGATTGGTAAAGATCTTTTCCTAATCTGTTGGTTGCCTTATTGACAGTGTCCTTTGCCTTACAGAAGCTTTGCAATTTTATGAGATCCCATTTGTTGATTCTTGACCTTACAGCATGAGTCATCGGTGTTCTGTTCAGGATTTTTTTTCCCCTGTGCCCATATATTTGAGGCTCTTCCCCACTTTTTCTTCTACTAGTTTCAGTGTATCTGGTTTTATGTGGCCTTCCTTCGTTCACTCAGATTTCAGCTTTGTAGGAAGAGATAAGAATGGATCAATTTGCATTCTTCTACATGATAACCGCCAATAGAACCAGCATCATTTGTTGAAAATGCTGTCTGTTTTCCCCTGGATGGTTTTAGCTCCTTTGTCAAAAACCAAGTGACCAGAGGTGTGTGGGTCCATTTCTGGGTCTTCAAATCCCAGGATAACTTTTGATTATCTCATCAATCAACTTTATTTTTTATTTTTTTACTTTCACCCTTTTGGTGTTAGCAAAAGACAGCAAACACATTTTTCCTAAAAGTGCAAATGAATTCAGAGATCAATCTGCCTTTGTAAGCACAGACAACAAGCTAGCTGTGTGTGATCCAGCTCTAAGATCACCCATTCCATTATGCCTAGGCCTAAATTTGCTCTGTTCCAGGCTGACCTTGAACTCAGTGATCTGCCTATCTTTGTATCTTTCTAAAAAGCTGGCTCTAATCCAGCTACCTCTGTTCTTTTAGGTCCCTGAAGACCCTCATATTATTCATATTATATCCTTATATTTGGTATGGTTGAGAAATTATATATTTTTAAATTCATGTTTTCAGAGTTAAGGGATGTCCTGAAGGTCGTAGCACTCTACTGTTTTGCTGAGACATTAGGCATACCCTTACCTGCCGAACTCATGTTGTGTCTGATTATCATGTAGTCATTTATCTTGACAGGGAGAACACTTCCAATAACCTTGACAAGCAGAATATTTCCAGAATGAGGAACTGGAAGTAAAAAATAATTTTCATATATAAACAAGCCTCAGATCCAGCAACTGTCAGCACTCATGGAGGCCTATGCTCTGCTGGCTCTGGTCCAGGGATGGGAATCATGTCATGCCATCCCTTCTATGACATACAGGACTTAGCAATACTTGTTCTCACATGAAGAAAATCATTATCTATAGTAATATATGTGGTGTATATATCAATAGAGCAAAATAATCTGAAGGGAACATTATGTATAAACCACTGAATACATATTTGCTTCTAAAGTTCCACCTACTTTACTCTAACTTCTTAATTTAAGTAAGTTTCCAAATCTATTTCTGTTATTCAGAAGCACACGCAACATGCACAAAGGAGGAGGCAGCACTCCAAACAGTTCAATAAAAGGAGGATATGGCTTCAGGGAAGGCTAGAAAGGCTATCTCAGCCACACAAAATAAGGCTCATAGTATCTAAAATTCCTCCCAGTCTTGGTCATTTTTCCTATGTCTAGTAACTCTCATTCACACACATGAGTTTTCTATTACTATTCTTATATAGAAATTTATAAACACAAATAAATAGATTGGTTATGATAAAAAAAATATATATTTCCAGATTAGATAACTAAGTAGCCACAATTCTATTTCTTACTCTCCAGGATAGCCATTAACATAACAAAATATAAAAGAAACATCCACACAGTCACTCCTTAAACAACAAAAAGACATTGTCTGAGTAGACCTAGAAATACCTACTGCAAATGGCATGAAGCAATAACTGACAGAAGCAAAAAATATAAAAATAAAATTTCTTCCTAGAGAAGGGAATAGAAAAATTCAGTAGATGCCAATAGTATAGTTGCAAGTAAGGATTATGCAACACCTCTGATGCATAGGAAATTATGATGGTAGTCGATTAGCATACAGATATGGGCCTGGAGCTGGCAGTCACACTTCAGACCACAATTCATTCTCACAACTTAGGTGGAAATGGTAAGGCAGCATGTTTCTCTCACTCTGTTGGACTGTGCCCAAGACACAGAAGAGACCAACTAACATGAAGAGTTAAGACAGAAAATAGCATTTACATTAAATCTAAGCCTTTCTCTATCAAAAACCAATCTGGAGTAGAATCCTTTGGGTTTAATTTTTGAAAACGTAGAATTTCTTTCCCAGAAATATACATTTTAAATGGCTAGGAATGAAATAAAAGAACATGTTGGAAAATCAATGCAGAATTCTATATAGGTTTTTCTTAAAAGAAACAAAAGGAAAATGACAAAGTCCAAACAACAGACTTTGCACCTTCCTGCAGGGTATTATATACTTGCATATCACATAATCACAAAGAAGAAGCAATTTGTGGGAGAGATAGATCAAAAGGAAATAGAAAGATACAGTTGGCAAAATTTAAAGCTGCACTATGGACAAGGAATATGACATTAGATTCCCAGACGCTGAATTAAGAAAGTAGACCACGCATAAAAGAAATTACCCTAAAACATCAAGAGGGGAATAAAAATGTTTACTTCCTGAAAGTGAGCATACAGAACTTCACCAAAAAAAACAGAACAAGCAAGCCACAGAAGCCATCCACCCACACAACTAAGACAGAAAGAAACAGAGAAAAGATGATGGTTGGGAAACAACAGGCTAGCTTTCATAATCCAAGGTCATTCGGTAGATCTTTCAAGGAATGAACTCCACCTCCCCAGCCCAGCTTCAAGTACACCAAGTTCCAAGAGCACTATGGAGCATCTTCTGTGACCAAGACTGGGCCCTCCTGTCATGTCACTTTCACTGGCATAGCCACCAACACTCTGGCTTCTCATTTTGTGCCATGTTGGCCTCTTCAGACTCAAGAATGCTTGCTTTCACCTGTACCTCTGTACCCAAGGATCCCTGCCTCCATTGTTATCAACGTGTCTCCTCAGGGAGCATCAGAGACCAAACCATTTTACTGGGCTGCTTACTTCATGTCTTCAACCTAGGGACAAGGCAACTTGTTTTGTTCTGTAATACTGCCTCTGCAGTGAGCATAATTTTGTTTTCAAAGCAGCATTAGATAATGTCTGGAAAGTAGCATAATTCAATAGGGAAGAGAGAAGAGTAAACTACTGTTTACAGGACAAGGAACAGAAATTCCGAAGCTTCATCATGATGAGAAGCATTTTGTTCATATCACTGAGTAGAATTTCAAGCAACCAAATTTCCATTATGTGTGTGTGTGTGTGTGTGTGTGTGTGTGTGTGTGTGTGTGTGTGTCCCTAAATCAGCAAGCAGTATTTGAGAAGGCCTGGAGGGAAGAAAGAGAAAATAAAATGTTTTAATTATAATCTCAAAAAAGAAAGGTAAATTAGAAAAATTTAAGCATTCAGAAGGAAGCTGTATAAAGAAAATGATTGAACATATAAATTTGAAAGTGGTCAATAAATATTCTCAAAGTGTTCAATACCTACCAGTAACAATTCTGCTAGTCTCCTATGCTATTTTCCTACACATGTAAAAGCTTTTCTAACAGTTGAAATAATAATTATTCTGTTTCATAGACTAAAAGGAAAAGGAAATGGGTACTCACAAATTCTTTCAATGAGAGTATAACTTAGTGCAAGCTGCCTGGAGGGCAATTAGGCAGCACAGGAGAACACTTCAAAAATAGCACATACTTTGATGAAGGAGTTTTATTTCTAGCAATTTGTCCTAAGGAATCAATCACAGATGATTAAAAAGATGCATGTGCAATGCTTTTCTTTGCAGCATAATTTATAATAGTGAAAAATTGGAAACAATCTAAATAGCTGCCAATAAGAAATTGGTTTTTTAAAATATGAAACACATAAACTATGATGAAATTCAAGAGAGTGATTAGGAGACTTGCAAGAACACAAAATGAAATTGGGAAATGGATCAGGGAGAAAAAAGACTCTTGGTAATATGTACAATTACGTAAATTTGTTTGAAATATATGATAATATAACTCTAATTTTATAGAGATGAAATAAATACAGAGAAAGAGCTAAAATTAAAATAAAATTGTATTAATGTAGATATTCTAAAGCAATACTGAAAATCAATGTCAACATAAAAAGACAATCCCTACCAGGTGTTAAAACATTACAGTCTCAGTAAAATGATGGATTAATTGGCCCTCAGGAGTAATCACATAGCCCGGTGAAACTGGATGTAGATATACTTACATGTATATAATCTTCACACTGGGTACATATGCTACCATATTTTAATAAATAAATGATGAATGATTTAAAACAATTTTAAGCAAATTTATGTGGATATGTACAGACATGTGAGTTCCTGTGTGTCTGAAGGTATGCATGTAGGTTGAGGCTAGCATGTGTAAGCCAGAAGTCAGCTGTGAGTCTTCTTACTCAGGAACTGTCCACCTTATTACTTGAAATGGTTTCTCATACTGGGGCTTAGATTTTACAGTTTAGATGAATCTTTCCAGCCAGTGAGGCCAACACTCTTTCTTTCTCTACTACCTGGACTTTCAAGCCAGACATTTTACAAACCACACCAGGTTTTTACATGTGTTGGGGGGAGTCAAACTCAGGTCCTCTTGCTTATGCAGCAAGCTCATTACAGATTAAGCCCTTTCCCCAACCATAAGAAAATACATTTCTTCAGCAGAGAAAAATAAAATCATCCTTATCTAATATTAAAAATGTACTCTAGCTAAATTAAAGTCTTGATTATTAAAGTGCATTTCAAAAATAGAGACGTTTTTTACAGAAAGCTTTCCTGAACAGATAAGAAAATATAAATGTTCAGAAGTGTGTCACATGATCAAAACTATGATAGAATTAATTATGTAAAATTTCACATTTAATATTCATTTTTTAACAACTTTATACAAAAGTATGTCATATACATTGGTATATTATTTAATTTTACATGTATAACACATGAAATTTGTCATGTAAAAATTCTATAGATCAGGTCTTTAGAACATTCATATAACATAATTAAAGCTTCTCACCATTCGACAAACTTTATAGAAAAATTTTCAGATTGGAAGGGTGTATTTATATTGTCCCAAATACAAGGGGTAAATATCTGGAATAGACAATAAGATATTGTAAATAATGAAACAAAAATTAATTAAAAATAGATAAAGAATGTGAAGATTATTCATGGACAACAAACCTGTAAGTCAATCAAAATGGAACCAGATTTTCCAGTAGAACACATCAGACAACATAGAATAGTTAATGTTTATACAGCATGCACATTGTATTATAAAGTTTTGTAGAAAAGCCTTACAGTAAACAGGATGAAGGACAATGTGTATAATGAAAACCACAACAATTTATACAAAGGCTTTTATCTACAGGTAGGAGGAGATAAACATCCAGGAGCAAGGCCCCAAAGGCTGCCTAGACTGTAATAATAAAAAAAAAAAAAAAAAAGTACATCAATCTGTAAGTAACAACACCAAAATTATAATTACAAACTGTAGACAGCTGGACAGTCTTCATGCCATGAGGCATGAAGAGACAGAGATGGAAATGTATTTGCACTGCTGTGATGAAGTAAGCAGGCACAAACACCTCATGGAACACTTTGGAAGTATTAAATATAAAATCTTTGTGATTAAAATTTTCAAAATAAATAGGTGAAGAAATATTCAAATAAAACCAAACAAAGCAGCTATCAAACTGATAAATACAGTTGTAAGAGTGGTACCCTAAAAATATATTTTAGGGTAAAATGATGAAGTGTTTAAATAAAGACAACGAAAAGAATGCACCTTCAGTAACATCATATCAAACAAAAGATAATTTAAGACAAAGTACACTCCTAGACTTAAGTGTCAATCTATAATGAAAAAGGATTCACAGAGCACTTAAAGAGATGTCTCTGCACATTTGTCCACAGGGTGATATATCATCAAAATATACAAAAAAAATTTTTTTAAAGGACAGAGCTGCAAGGAGGAATTGACAAACTGACCTAGGAGGAAAGATTTGAAAACACTTTTTTTTTTGTATTTCATAAATCAAGCAAGCAAACTAACAGAAAAGAAACAGTGCTATGAAAGATTAGAAAACATTAACAACTTCTTTCTCTAACACATATTTATGACAGTGTATCCAGAAGTTAAAGAAAACATCATCTTCAAACACACATGCAATAGTTCTACAAATACAGACATCATCAGAATGTAAATCAAATAACCTTAGAGTATTTAATAGAAGGAAAGAATAAGATTGAAATTTAATATACAGAATTTTATATATTGGAATAGGATATTTTATAATAACACAAAACATGAACAACATATAAATGTGATAATAATGTCAAATACATAATTTATGCTACATAAATTTATGTTTTGCAGAATGGTTTTGATGGCATGGTATAAGTTATCTAATATTATAGAATATGTATAAGATTTCAGTGAAAGCAACTATTTTTATAGTTGAAGTACTAGCAATCATGATTAAGTCGAATTTGGTAGCACAAATAAACAGAATTATGAATAAAACAACTCAGGCTGCAGTGATGAAGATATGAAGAAGAGGGAAGCAACATGTCTGCTTCTCTGAATTTTTGCTTATCTCTGCAGACACCTGGAATCCTGACACAAGCTTGGTGAAATTCTGAGAACTTAAATTTTGCAATGTTGAGAAAGTCAGCAACTAAGATGCTATTAAGAATCCCAAAACTGCCCACGCCTTTAATCCCAGCACTGGGGAGTCAGAGGCAGGCGGATTTCTGAGTGGGAGGCCAGCCTGGTCTACAGAGTGAGTTCCAGGACAGCCAGGGCTATACAGAGAAACCCTGTCTCTAAAAACAAAACTAAACAAAACAAAACAAAACAAACAAAAACAGAATCCCAAGAATCCCAAAACCAGGGGGTCAGTTTGTATTTGACTGCTCATAGCAAAATAAATAAATAAATAAATAAATAAATAAATAAATAAATAAATAAATATTTTAAAAAAAGAAAAAACATACACACAAAGATCCATGATATGTACCTGTCTGGGGTCAATATCATAACTAGTCATGCAGCTGCTCCAGACTGTTTAATAACCTAGGCTGACAGATTCCAGAGGGTTCATAGATGTCTCATATTATGTCTGTGATTTGTGGTTGGAGACACCTTAGAAGCCTGATGGGGAAGGCATGCCTGGAAGCACTCTGCCAACCTTCCTGTCTCTGTTTCTTTGTATATTCTATTGTTCAGCCTATATTTTGTGCTTTGATGGGCTAGAAGTTATGCTAGTGAACAGGAGTTTAAGGGAAGATTTGCTATTACTGCTTCCAGTGAGACACTGCTCAGAGGGGCAGTCTGGGCACCTGTGAATTGATTATAAACAATTTCTTGACAAGTAATAAGAAAACTTAGATGAAGTAAATTCTTAGACTTTATAATGTAGAAAAGCTAAATTATAGAACAAATCAGATAACCTGAATAATCATACAACTGCATAAAATTTTAAACGATTTCATAGCCTACAAACTAAAATATTAAGTCAAATAATTTTGTGAGTGAATTTACCAAAACTTTCAATGAAGGATGAATTCAGAAACTCGTAAAAGAAGAATATTCCATATTATTTTACATCATCTGGATATACACAGATTGTGAGAGACAGATCGAGGCTGTGTTTCCAAACCCACTAATAGGTCAAGTTCCAGAGTAATTTGCCTAACTTGCATAGTTTTCATCATCTGTGTAAACAGTTTTTTAATTTGGTACCTTCTCTGTAATGTTGCTACATTCTGGGGGGGGGGGTGAGTGTAGGAATGATGTAGATAATCCCCTTTATTCTGGATTTGGAGAATGGGAGTTATGGATGGAATCCAGGCAGTAGTTACCTGTGGAATAGCCATGGAAAACTCAGAAAAACTGCCCCAGGTGCAGGAGAACACAGGAGGCCACCAAGGGGTCAGCAAAAGAGGTTTCTGAGGCTTGGTCTTTCATTAGTTTTCTAAATAAAATGAATATTTAATAGAGGTTCTCAAGCTTGTGGATATCATGACCCAGCCTTCCTCAGAGCAGGATTGTACCTGAAGGTAATTTTTTGAGGGGGAATAATGATAGAGAAAAGAAACCAGGAATCCAGACAGATGACAGCAGTTACATGGAGGAGGTGGCATTAGAACAGCCTGTTGACAGGTGTCAGTTCTGAATATGTTTTTACAGTGAGGCTGACTCAATTTGTTGAGGACTCATTTTTAGAGGAGTTATGGTAAAGAATGTCTACTGACTCCAGGTCCTTAAGATGAGCACATGGAGTTGGTTTGAAGTAACAAGGCGCAGGGTGTGGTGGCGCAAGCCTTTAATCCCAGCACTTGGGAGGCAGAGGCAGGTGGATTTCTGAGTTCGAGGCCAGCCTGGTCTACAGAGTGAGTTCCAGGACAGCCAGGGCTATACAGAGAGACATGCTGTCTCAAAAAACAAAAACAAAAACAAAAACAAAACAACAACAAAAAAAGTAACAGGGCACTGAGTGGCGCAGTTTAAGGACAGTGTTCTGAAATTGGTTGGTGCTGTTTGAGATGCTTATGGAACACCCAAGTGGAAATCTGAGTTAGATGTTAGGAGGAGATGCTTAGAAGTTAGGAAATAAACAGAAACTGGCTAATTTAATCCTAATTTTAAAAAGAAAGAAGGAAAAAGCAAGTGAATTCAAGTGTACAAGTAAACAGTATGAAAATGACCTTTAAAACTTTGTCTTCCTTCTTTTGTGCATTCTCACACAGATAGAGATCTACAGAAAAATGAAATAAACACAGAACAAGGTATATATAATGAGATGTAAGGTAGATACTATCTTAAATTGATTAAAATTGCTATGATTCACTGTCAGTTCATATCTAGAAAACAAAATTATTCATACCTTTGAATAATTCATTTCACCTTCCAGAAGAGCCTTGTATTATGTAGAACAATTACACAGACAATATCCTCATTTAAGCATTTTATATATTAGTCAAAACCCACAAATACAAAAAAATAAATAAATAAAGGAGTGGTGAAGCAAATCAATATTTTCTCAGTAGAACTAAAAAAGATTATTCTAAATACAGTGCCATATAAAGGAAAATGTGTTTAATAAACAATATCAAAACTTGGATAAACTAAAAATTTATCGGCCTGATTATTACCACTACATAAAAAATACAGGGTGGGGGAGGGGGGGGCCTAAGTAAGAAGCTGGTGTTTAGTGAAATGGTAGGATACCATTGAGGTAAAGTACAAGGCTAACTCAAGCTCAAAGTGCCTTTTCCAAATTACACAGCTGAGACAATCTGTGATTTTCAAAAACTAAAATACAGTTTGTTTAGAATTTGTCAGACTTAAGATTTCAGTGAATATAAGGAATAACAAAATGAGACTTGGTCACACCTGATTACATAGCAGTGCAGTGGTCAATGAGCTCAAGAAGAATCTATACCTCTGTAAGTCTTAACCTGTAACTCAAGATTCCTTTGGGGGTCACCTAAGACCATCCTATATATCATATATTTTCATAACAATAGTAAAATTATACTTATGAAATAGCAATGGAAATACTTCTATAGTTGGGAGGTGGGGTGGCACTACATGAGGAACTCTTAGTGAGGTAACCCAAGTACAAAAGAAGTCATTGGATATGCACTCACTGATAAATGGATATTAGCCCAGAAACTTAGAATATCCAAGATACAATTTGCAAAACATAAGAAAATCAAGAAGGAAGACCAGCGCGTGGATACTTCATTCCTCCTGTGAATAGGAAACAAAATACCCATGAAAGGAGTTATAGAGACAAAGTTTAGAGCTAAGATGAAAGGATGGACTACCCCACCAGGGGGGATCCATCCCATAATCAATCATTAAACTCAGACACTATGGCATAGGACACCTAGTGCCTACTTAAGGGTCCCTGATATAGCTGTCTTGTACAGAGTGGATGCTCATAATCATCTATAAGATGGAACACAGGGCCCACAATAGAGAAGCTAGAGATAGAACCCCAGGAGCTGAAAGGGTCTGCAACCCTAGAAGAGGATCAACAATATGAACTAATCAGAACCCCCAGAACTCGTGTCTCTAGCTCCATATGTAGCAGAAGATGGCCTAGTCGGCCATCATTGGGAAGAGAGGCCCCTTGGTACTGCAATCTTTATATGCCCCAATACAGGGGAACACCAGGGCCAAGAAGTGGGAGTGGGTGGGCAGGGGAGCAGGGAGGGGGGAGGGGACTTTCAGAATAGCATTTAAAAATGTAAATTAAGAAAATATCTAATAAAAAAATGGGGAAAAAAAGTTGCACTGTTAAGGAGGATGAAAGCCACTGGTCTACAGGCTCTATTCCAGCTTTGTAATTCCATAAAATCAAGAATGTGCCCACAGTGCTGAATCCTCAACACAAGAGTGTACCTGCTTCTGAGCCAGGCGGCTGCAACTGCTCAGAGACATACACAGAGAAAAGGAACCAATTCAGTACCTAATGTTCTCAAAGCTTTCACAATCTCCAGAATGAATCTTTATTGACAGCACGCCTCCTTCTCTTACAACTGAAAATACTAGCACTAAGTGTATAAGACACATTTAAGCAAAAATACAGGAGCTTGTGTATGGCCTGAAATCTGTCAGTGGGGAAATTACTAATTCTTATAAAAACCCACATTGTCAACTGTTGCTGAGTGAAAAATCACTTATGCAGTTAAGAATGTGACTAAGAAACAAGAAAAAAAAGATAATAAATCCCTTTCCTACAAGCAAGGTTGCCAGAATCAATTTTTCTAGATTGGCAAGTGATCACCACAGTGAATTCCCCTATAATGCTTAGCACAGCTTTCTACTCCTAACAGTCCTTTTCTTTCTTCCAAAGTTTCTGGGAATATAAGACTAATTCAATGACAAGTCAAAACACTAAGGGATTTAGTCAAGAAGACTCATATTGGATATTTAAATATATGAAAGTTAAAGAGTTCCCTGTCTTGAAAAAAACTGGTATTTAAGCATGATGTCCAATTCCAAGATAGAAAAGTAAGTTATAATTAAAAGCTATTACCAAAATTAAAGCAGCTAGTGGCACTGCAAAGCTGTCACACCCTACAGTGGCTTGTTTCCTCTAAACGAACACCAGCTCCAGTCAACCCTTGCATTTTAGGTTTAAAGTACCAAGAAACACTGGAGACCAAACCCAAGGATTTTTCTTCCCAACAGAATTGGGGTCTCACTGTCTTTCTCTACTATCTCTTTATGTCATATGGGGTATCACATGCATTTTGTCAGCTGAGCACCGGGCATTGTGCCTGACAGACATCTGCCTTCTGTTTCAGAACAGCTCCAGGCAGAACAGATAATAACCTCCTGCTCATGGCAAGGACAGTGTTGGGAGAGAGAGATGCCTGGGAGTGCAAAGCCCATCAGAGACCACAGCTGGAATTCCAGGTAAAGTCCAGTTTTCAGTCCTTAACTGGACCCCTGTGTGAAGTCAGGAACTAGGTGCTTCAAACTGCAAGAGGTCTTGGGTAATACACTTCCAGAAGGTCTGAAGTGCCAAATCTGAGTATTGTCTTAAATTTATCTAATGAGGGAGAAGCTGGAGAAACCCTCACACAGCAACACTGCAGTGACTAATGCAAGTTGGCTCTAAAAAGAAGCAATGTAACTGGGGAGATAACAAGTTGGATCCATCTCAGTCAAAGGCAAATATACCTGGACAAACTCCAGCTTGCCAGATCTCCTCCCTGTGCCAAACATTTGCTTTATAGCTATACTTACCTTCATTCTGAGACTTGAGGCTTACATTTAAATGTATTCCTCTGTTCCATAGGTGGCGTTGCTTTTAGATTGCTCACAATTGATTTAGACTCAAGTTGGAGTCTAGAAAATTCAAACCCAAAGGGAAAAAAAATACATATGCAAAAGTTTCTGTAAAAAGATTCCAGGGAGTTGTGCAATTAAGGATCTCTTTCTCAGGGCACAACCAGCTGAGATCGAAGCACAGAGTGAGCAGAGACCAGCTGTGGAAGAAGATGCTGATGGATCTGCCTATGCCTGAGCAATGAAAGCAAAAGTTTCCATACACCTATCCCTGAGAGGCTAGGAGGAATTAAAACTGGAGGAGGAAAGAGAGAGGCAATAAAAAGCAAACAGCCACAGAAGTGAGCATTCATACTGAGCTTATACACCAAGCTGCATTAGGTGCCAAGTACATCCTCCCCTCTCTTCTGGCTCATAGTCCCTCTAGCCTTTCTCTCTTTTTTTTTCTTTAATTTTAACTATAATTAGATAGCTTCACTACTTTTTTGTAATCTATTTTTTCTACAGTTATTTGGAGCTCCTATACCCCCAACAAGAGAGAATGATTTCCCATGTTGGTTAAACAAACAAGTGCAATACAACCTCACTCCACATACTGATGCAAAGCTCAAAGAGAAGAACATGCTGATACAGTGAGATTCTCAGCTATGTTGGGGAAATGAGAATTTCCACAGGAAGGTGCCCTGGTATTACAGTATATTGCCCATGGCTGTCCATGTGGTATGAGGTATGGTAACCTGTGGGGCAGTGTACTATGAGAGGAAGCCTGGTAAAATTGAGCTAGAAGACCCAGAGACCCTGGAGGGACAGTAGGAGCTTCATCTGGTCCTGGCACCAGGCCTCTGTCACATAGCCACAGCTCTGATAGAGAGATTTGTGGTCACTAGTCACATAAGGGCAATGCTTCAAGCCTGTGTACATATAGATGATGCATCCTTAATATCTCAGACCAAGACAATAGGAAAAGAGACATGATCACAGTCATGTAGGCCCAAAACAGAGTTCTCTATGCTAATGAGGTACTTAGAGGCTCAGAGGGCTTAGCCAATAAGTCCCTTCCCAGACATTTTTCACTGCAAAAGGTATTTAATTTCAAGCCCACCCTGAGAAGGGGGATATTGTTTCACACATCCATTTTTCGACATGACAATCAATAAACTGTTGAGAAACATAGACTGTCTCTTTTCATCAAGATTTGCCATGGGGAAACTTCACCTACAGAGACACAGCCTAGTCTCCCCTAGAAGATCTCTTTGCACTTCCAGCCACAACTGCCACCAAGTCTGCCTCTGTCAAACTAAGGACAATCACCCCCATAGGACAATCCAGATCTCCCTTTCCAGGCACCTCAGCCCTGAGCTAGATGCTGTCCCCAGCCCATACACCCCCACCCCCAACTCTACTCTTTGCTCTTCTGAGAGTTGAGATGTATCTGGATTTCCAAGAGTCTGAGAACCCCAAAGCCTGGTCTTGTTGCAGGTCTGGGGACCTCCAAACCAGCTCTGGCTTTCCCTCACCTAAGACTATGCTTTCCTAGCCCCTGAGCAGTGCTGTGGTGGAGGTGTAGGATAAGAACAGTCAAGCTCCCTGCGTTCTGCCTCCCTAAGCAGCCATGCCCAGTGGCTGAGCAGACGTGGGTCCATAGCCCTACTTTATCTGAGGTACAGCTTCTCTACACATTTTAATGCATCTCATCTATGTCTTTTATTTTTTTCAGAGCTGAAGAGCAAACCCAGGGCCTTCAGCTTGCTAGGCAAGCACTCTACCACTAAGCTAAATCTCCAACCCCTCATCTATATCAAACCTTCCCATGCATGGGCCAAGTATGATGGCTTATATCAGTAATCACAGCTTTTGGTAACTGAAGCAGGATAATTTCTATGACTTGAAGGTGAAGCCAGGCTACAAAGGCTACCCTAGGCTACACAGTAAAGTCTGTGTCAACCTTTCTCATTCCCAAGGTGAACCTGACCTGGCCAACATAGAACTAACCACAAATATATTTTTCACTCACCCAGCAGGGCAAATTCACACTCAGCAGACTCCAACTTTTTGAGAGAAAGAAAAATGCCATCCATGCACAACAGTACCTATTCTAACCATGTCAATAAAATTACAGTTGTTTCTTCTTGCCGTTGGACAAGACGACTACAAGGAGATGATACCAATCCATGTAATTCTGCTCATGCTTTGTGTTGTATGAAGTACATTAGAAAAACTAGTAGTATCTAGCCTATGGATGGATTGGGTGAAAGTCATTTATTGTAGTTCTCACCACAAGGTGATATAGCTCCATTGAATAACTCCAACGAAGGGACACATAGAATGACCCTGGTTAAAAAAATCAATGAATTCCAAAACAAAATAAAAAGCCATGAACCTGGAAAAGTGACTTCTGGTGAAGATGAGGAGGTTGAGGTCGACAACGTGAGCTGTCTCTGTCAACTGTATATGAAAAACAAACAAATCACATGATCATCTTTATAAGAAAGGAAGGCTAAGAATATTGAGAATGTATTATATATGTATATGAAAATGGAAAGCAATAGTAATCAGAGTCCATTACATATATGTAAGAACATTTTTCAAAGGATGATCTTTCAAAAACTGGCATATAACTATTTTTCCTTTCTTTACAATTTCCAAGATTTGTGATTAGTTCCAATCCTAGTTCCTGTGGCTTGTCTCTGATACATCATATTTACCAGCATTTCTATTCTCAGTTTAGGACAGTGGAATTTATTAAAACTAGGGTGGTTTAGGCTCCACACTACCATGGCACTGGTAACCATGAAGGTCAATAGTTGGCTAACATGTGGATAGTGTATACTATGCTTGTTCACTGAGCAAAGCAACAAGTGACATCCTACATCATGAAATGGAATAGTGAAAGATTTCTTCATATTATTCAGAATTTTGTACAATATTATTACTAGAAGCATCCATTTAATGCTTCCAAAGTATGAGTAATCTTGGAATTTGAAACCACAGATAAGAAGAAACCACTGTATTTGTTAACTACCACCACCTTAGTCACTTCTTTATCACTATCTCCACTTTCCTGTTTACTAAAGAATGCAATACTCATCAAAATTGATTAACCAGGTCTGCTTGGGTTTATTTCCGGCTTACTATTCTGTTCTATTGCTCCTGTCAGCCTTGGCACCAAGGCTATGTCATTAAGACTATGGGGCCATGAAAGGCAGCCTGTTTTGGTTGAATGAGGCTTGCTCCAGAGACCAAGTAGGAAACTCTATAATGGACAGAACAGTGAACCACGTTCCCAGAGACAGGTGCCTGACACCACAGAGCCCCCAACTCCATAATTCTATGACTATCAGTCATGCAGAAAAAGCTCCAAGCTCCTGGCATTCTAGCTAGACTCCACCCTCACAGTTACCTGGCAACAGCAAGGTAGCCAAGCCCACTATAAAAGGAGCTGCTTGGCCCCTCCTCTTTCTCTTAAACTCCTTTCATACTCTCATATCTAGCCCTCCTTCTCTCCCTCCCTTACCCCTTCTCTCTATGTGGCCATGGCCAGTCTCCCTCTTTCTACCTTCTCTCTTTCTCTCTGCCTTTGTACAATAAATCTCTAAAACAATAGACTGCTTCTGCTCATCAAGGCTTGTCCCTAAAGAGCTGCATCTAACCTCCCACTGGAAGGCCTTTCTATGCTCTAGCCATAGACCTAACCAGGGACTCTCGCCCATGTGGGAACCACCCAGTGCCCCCTCTTTCCTTGCCCTCTCCTCCCTCTAGCACAGATAAGATGATCCACCCATTTTGTTCTCAGCTCTTCTGCAGTGACCAGTGGCATCTGGGATGCCTGAGACAGAGAACCTATTATCTCTGGCCTCAGTGAGGCCCAGAGACCTTGGAATGCCCCTTGGCCACCCCTTGGCAGGCTGGGTTCAATGGCTTCTCACAGCCAGTCCTCCACTCCGGGTCCACATGGAAAGCATGTGGCAGTCCTCCTGCGTCTGCCTGCCCAGATCATGGGAACTCTGCCAGGATGTGGGTTTGCTCCCACTCCCTTTATTCCCCCATGCCCATTTCCCTACAAAGACTGTAATAGTTTTGTATTATAAACTTAAACAAAATGTTTGGGTTTTCTCTGTGTATGGTCCTAGCATCTGCAAACAGATATTGCCTTCTGCTTCATTTCTAATTTGGATAAATTTTTTACATCAGTTGCTCTTGTTGGCACTTTTAATATTGGATTAAGTAGAAATAGCGAGAGAATGAACATCCTTCCCTTGTACAAGACCTTAGTAGGAAAGCTTTAGTTCCTTCTCATTGGTTATATTACCTGTGGGCTTTTTCATTAGCTAATGACTTTTATTTACTTGACCAAATAGTTCTATAATTTTTGAAATATAAAAATCTATATTTCAACATCTATAAATGAATGTTGACCTCTATTAAATTCTCTTTTGTATCTGTTAAGGTGATCATGTGATTTGTTTATTTTTCATTTTAAAAATCAACAAATTGGATAAACCAACTAATCCATGGTATGCACATTTCTTAATATATTACTGGGTCCAGTCTGTTTCACTGAAGACTTCTGACATGTGTGTATAGCAGAGATAGAGGCCACTAATGCTATTATATTAAAGAATTTTCAAATTCACATTAAATTTCTGTGAACATTTGTTAGAATTTAGCCATGAAGTCATCTGGTGCAGGCATTCATTTGTGAAAAGGTTCCTACTAGTACTCTAGTCTCCTTGATCATTATCAGTCTCTTCGTGTTTGCTGTTTCGGGTTGATTTCTCTTTTTTATTGGTTATTTTATTTATTTACATTTCTTTTTCTATTTTTTTATTTACATTTCAAATGTTATCTCTCTTCTAGTTTCCCCTCCACAGACCTCCTATCCCCTCCCCTCCCCACTGCTTCTAGGAGGGTGCTCCCCCAGCCACCCACTCTTCTGACCAGGCTTTATATTCCTAAGAATTGATCCATTTCAAATTTATTTGCATATAATAGTACATATTGGTCTTTTTGGTCCTTCATGTTTCTGAAGCATCTGTTTTAATACATAATTTTATAGTTATGAGTTTATGGATGTGTTCTCATATTAGTAGTTATATAGAATGCTAACAACCAGATGGACTTCTTCTCAGACTTTGGTGTACTTTCCATACCACTTACCAAGGTAGTTTTCCTTGGATTTCCAAGAAAGGCACTATTAAATATCTAGATCACAGTTGGTATTCTAGATCACAGTTGGTATCCAATGAAAAACTTTGGGATGAATTGTCAATCTAACAAATAAGAGATTAAATATGCTTAATAAAAGTCTTTTGCATTTCTTTTGTTTTTCTGTCTTTGGGGGGAATCGGGATATATATATATATATATATATATATATATATATATATATATATGTGTGTGTGTGTGTGTGTGTGTGTGTGTGTGTGTGTGTGTGTGTGTGTGTGTGTGTGTGTGTGTGTGTGTGTGTGTGTGTGTGTGTGTGTGTGTGTGTGTGTGTGTGTGTGTGAATATGATTGACCTCAGTTCTGAGGGAGCTGGAGGAAGCAATCTAGGAAGAAAGACAGAGACAGGCAGAGACAGAGAAGGAGATAGGAGGAAGAATAGGGGTGGCAAGAACTCACATTTTTCAGTCTCAATAAAACACTGGGAAACAAAAGAATGATGATACCATCAAGACAAAAGATTTTAAATAAAGTCATGTGTCTTTATATTTGAATGCAGCTCAATATGATGCTGATTCTCGAGAATACAGGGGACAAAGTTGGTGTATTTTTATCTTTAAGATGTACTTTAATTCTTTCAATTAATTGAAGTGAATGATAGCTGTGGATAGCTAATGAGCTGCAGATGGCCTACTCCAGAAAAACATGGCTTATCGGTTCTACCCAGAAAAGATAGGAGTTTATCTCTCTGGCTTTTCTCATAAACTCTGCTGTCTTTCTGAAATATCTCTGGCTCCATCTTCAGAGAAATAATGTGTGTGCAGCCTTGAGAAAGCGAGAGAAAGGCAATCTGAGAAGGGAAAGGCCTATTTATCAAAGTGTTCTATGCCCACCCTTCCTCTTCAGGGCAGACCAGAGCGTAGACTGTCTGATTCCCAGGGAGACCTTAGTTTGTAACCATGGCTTTAAATGCAATAATAATTTTTGTAAGCTAAGAATATATTTGTACTTAAGATAAATGCATACTTTCTTTAGAAAAAGATTTCTATAGTGAGCGATATTGTTGAACACTGTACATTCTATCAGAGATTACTGAAATGATTTAGAAGTGGTAAAAAAAAAACAGCAAAGGGGTTATAGTGGCTAGATAGAAAGTTTAGGTATCTTATGGTAGTCATTAATCATCTTTGAAGGCCAAATCTGAACTTATAGGAGTCTAGTCCAATTTAGAACTGCAAAACCTTCTTTCTATATCCTACACAAGACATTGGGTCCTGAGGATAGATTAGACTGCTGAACGGCTGCAGCAATTCAGATAACAAGCAGCAGCAAGGATAGCCAGGCTGGCTCATACAAGAGTTTTAGCTGTCAGTCAGTATTTTGTACAGGTGTCACCTCTGTGAGACTGACTGGCATCATGACAGGTTGCAGCATCCAACCAGCTCTGTAAATTGTATGGACTTCTGTCTCAAAGATTCTTAGGTTCTGAAACAAGGAATAGGGTATTGTTCAAGGTCAAAGTATTAAGGAGAACACAAGTCTTGGTTTTTCTCTTTCCTTTATGAGGCCCACATTGAAAGAGATTTAAACTGTTTTACTCACAATTACAGGATAGCCTGGCTTTTAGTGTTACCTCATATAACAGGGCTAAAAACTTTTTATAGGATATCTTTAAAAAGCCATCTCATGATGATTCAGCAGCCACTCACAAGCAAATTTGAAAGTGCCTGGATGCCTTACTATTTCCAATAACCAAAATTTAAATCTAAGTTATATTATATTATTCAGGGTTTACTATAAAAAAATAATTGAAACTCCTTAAGTGTTCAACAATGGTCCAGGAAATATAATGGAGCAAGTTCAGATTTAGCAGGCTATTAATTGAGCTCTTAATAAGGATTCAAATAAAAAATGAATCAATTGCTTCTGGATATCAGCTCTCACATACATCCGCCTACTTACCAGCAGGCAGGAAGGAAAACCCAAAAGTATATCTCTATCATCTTATCTCTCGGTTTATGGGGAGCATCTTTTAAGGGCTAGTCCGAAGTTCTCAGAGACGGCAGGATAGCTTTTCTTTCAATTCTTCCTCTGGATTATTAATTCCTGAGAATGTCACCACCGCCAAATGCCAATCACTGAACATCAAAAGAAAGAATTATTCACAAGATGTTTAGGTCACTTTTAGCTCTGATTTTTTTTTTTCCTCTAAAGCTGCCTTGAAAACATTCTATTTTAAAAATGTCTTTGCAGCCACAAAAGGCTGTAGCACATGCCTGCCACTGGCTGCTCTGAAGGGAAATTCAAATTCTGGCAAACTGCTGCTTTCATCTGGTCCTTGAACAATGAGGCTGCTTGGAAATTCTCATAACATCTTAGGGGAAAATAAGACGTGTTCCCCACATGTCCCCCAAATTTAGAAAATACATTTAGCTTATTGCCTAAGGAAGTCTTGATAGAGCCACTTACATCCCCAGAGAAAAGACAGATCCAGTGTCAACCCAACCTTCTTGAATTAAGATGACAGTGCAAATGCCATGCCTGTCTGGTGAAACCAAGCCACAGCTCACATCTGATTTCTCTGCATTTTTCTGTGATAAACAATAATGGTGCTTGACAATTTAAGACCACAACCGGGGTCAGAAAAAAGAAATCAATTAAATTGCACAGTAGCATGCTTCAGATTTATTTCATGGGATTTGGTTTTCCTGAAATAACTTACCTTATTTTTCAGTTGGATCCTCGCTAAAATTATTGCCACTTGACATAGCAAATCAAATAAGGGAAATTTCACAAAGCCCTGACTCTATACAAACAGCTACAGGCCATCAAAGGCTGCTAGGAAAAGAATTTACCTTCTCCAGGGATGAGCTCCTGGATAGGTTTTCCATTCTCAACTTGTCACCCTAAAAGCATGCTCATAACTACAACATTACATGGACTCAATGGGAAATATATGTGTATATATGTAAATATGTGTATCAAAAATTATAAAAGATGTCATGAATTTGATAGTGAGTAGGGAATCATGAAAAGAGATGGAAGTAGGGAACAAAACATAATCTAAATATAGTACTTGTGTATAAGATCCATTAAAATTAAAGATAAAAATTATTCTTTCTCTAGCCAATTTTACTCACCATATACAAATATGTCCCACTGTAATCACATATGACTTTGATAATGGCTTAGCCTTCATTTCATGGTAATAATATCCCTTCTATTCTCAGTACACTCAGTCTACATCTTTCATGTGGAAGAATCAAGTAATAGCTTAGGATACCCCTCTGTCACGCTCTCACAGGGAGCATCCCACAGAGCTCATCTCACACTTGCAATTGCAACTGCTACATCAGGATGCCCTGCTGGGATGGAAACTGGACAGGATAGAGCAAGAAACAATGAGGGTTGAGTGTAAGGTGAGCTCATTCCAGAAAAGCAAACAAAACATTTAGTTTATCCTTTAAAGATTTGTTTTATATTTAATTATTCATATGAGGGTATATGCACAGGTGAGTGCAGAAGTCAGAAGCATTAGTTCTCCCTGGAGTGTTGTTACAAGTGGTTATGAATGGCCTAACCTGGGTGAACTCCTGTCCTCTACATGAATATGTACTCCTAACTGCTGAATCATCTCCCAATTCCCTTGCTTTAGTTTTGCTTTTATCCATAACTAGATTTTAATATCCTTGAAATTTATCACAATACAAAGTAGCCTATATGGATTTAAGAACTATACAAACAAGTATGTAATGTTGGCTGACTTTTTAGCTCAATTTATTTCTCCTAAGAGATACTGCAATTTTTCAAATTCTCTTCAAGAGTTGTTCTAATGCAGTGGTTTCTAGTGTTAAAATTCTGTCTTCTCAGAAATCACTCCAGATGTCTATAGTATTTTGAAGTTACTAACTTGATCTCAGTATCTGGAATAAAGCTACCAATATAATGCCCAGGTCCTAGAAGGGCCATATTTCCTACTTCATGCAAGTTTTCTTCCAACCATCATGACAGACACAGAATATAAAGGAAGCAGTATCTCAGGTTGTTTTGAAGGTTTGATCAATCTGTCTTCAACATAACTAGAAGCAAATTCTGCTCATTATAATTCTAAATTATCTAAATTTTGCTAGGGCTTTGGAAAACCAGGGCACTGGGAAGAAATGCCCTGATTGGAGTTCTAAAATACAGGGCATTACCTCACGGCACAAGGTAAACCACTGTATGAGATGATGTCTTGTATTCCAAAAGAGGTAAAGCTCTCTGCTCTAGGGATGATGGTCCTTGAAGATTTAGACTGCCCAAAAGTCCTTCATAAAAGACCGACTTAGATAACACAGATGAGTATTGAATCACCTCTAAAGAGGACAGTGGTGTTGGTTGTCTTTCCAATATGGGAAATATATGTCAATAAAAGAAAAAAAAAAAAAAAAACAATGACCCTTTTCAAAACACATCTTTGTAACAATTATTGTTGATGAGGATGTTAAAAGCCTAGGAAGCTTCTGTTATCAACTTCAGATTTAGTAATTCCTAAATTAGAAAATCTTTTTTTTTCTTACATGAATCAAAATGACAAGATATGTCATTAGAGGTGCTCATCTAAAATCCCAAACTGGCTCTATAGTTTATATAGCCAGGATGCTTACAAACTCTAACAGTTTATAACACTCTGAAGACTACTGACATTGATATAATAATCCTAGCCAGCATACAAGAACCACCCTATGATCTTCTTAAGCCCCTATGTCATTCTCTTCCAGATGTATATTCAGAAACCCAAAAATGCAAATATATATAGTACTAGAACTACACTTTGCTTTTATCTCTTTAAGAAGTCCGTACTTGATCTCATAGGATGTCCTTACTTCTCTCCTGAGTGCTCCTTTCTACTAATCCTGCATTTAAGATATATATCTTAGTATATATCTATTAGTAACTGCCACCCTGCTTAAAAAAATAGTTTAATCTATCCATTCTTTTGTTTGCAGCTAATAAAAGTCCTTTGTCATATAATATATATTTGACTATTGTACTCATTTTTGAAGGGCATAGAGCATATGGTTACAATCACAGGGTTAAATATAGACTAAAATGTAAGTACTATTTCGTATATTTATATAGATAAACCTCACTAGAATAATTTCATAGGTTTATTGATTTGTCTCCTATTCATTTCAAGAAAATTAGATAATTCTGTCTTTTGATAAATTCAGACATTTTCAACACTGTAGCAATATTGGCATTTTAAGCCATATTGTTACTAGGTCTGTTGTGGATAGGCTGGTGCTGTTTATATTTTTATGCTAATTCCACTCTCCTGGTAGAAGTTGTGACAGGGAGTGAGTCACATACTAAGGTGACTTCTCTAAGGAGAACCAATCCCCTAATGAATAAAGGAACCAATCACTGGGTGAGTAGGAAGGACTTCCACGTTTGACAGAGGAAGAGAAGAATCAGGAGAGACTTGAGTCCTTTTAGACAGAGATAGCATGAGGACAAGATGTAGCCACGAGTATCTCCTGGTTTCAATGGGGGATCTGTCAGGATTCATCACCTGAGTATTTAGATTTAATAAGGCTTAAAAGATTAGAATTTTAGTTGTTGCACCCAGAGATTGAGTTACTGTTGTTTCTGAATTAAGTTTGTGTTGTGTTTTCCTTCATTCAGTGGCTCATCTGGGTTCAAGAGAGAAAGATATGGCGCAAAGCATGGGTTTGCCTGAGCTACACCACGAAGGCCGTGGGGGATTTGAAGCACAGGGTTGGCATGGTAGTGACCTGCCCGTGAGAATCTAGCAAGCTGGGTGGAAAGATTGTAGAGTTCTGAGTCAGAGTCTCCACGAGATGAAAAGAGTTCCACCAGTACCCACCAGTGAATGGCTGGCCAGGCAACTGGGGCAGAGGCACAAGCACGGGAACATGCTGGTTTGATTTTTAATATTTCTCAAAACAAGACCCTCACTGGAAAAATGAATTAGTAAAGATGGGCCTTGTAGTTTTATTACCTAGCCCTGCTTCCAAATTTTTCTTAGCTCCCTTACTGAAGATGATGCAGTATGATCAGATCCATCAAAATGTTCCTGTCACCATGTTGACTGACTACATCCCTTGAAACTATAAACTAAAATAAGTCTTGCCTCCATAAGTTTGCTTCTTGGCAGGTATTGGATTACCTATGCATTTATATTCATTTAGCTTTCATCTACTGGAAGGCAGCAGCACCACTCCATTTGTGCCAAACTACCAATAGCTGTTTTCAGATATCGCCACATATGCCCTAAGGAGAGATATTGAGCCACCCTGCCTGAGAATCATTACTTTAGTGCTAGTGTGGAAAAAAGCTAAATGAACAGAGATGCTGAAAAAAATCAGAACCTACAAGCTCTGCCACAATTCATATCCTGGATTCCTCTTTTAAGAGTCATCAGAGAGCCAGGCAGTGGTGGCACATGCCTTTAATCTCAGCACTTGGGAGGTAGAGGCAGGTGGATTTCTGAGTTTGAGGGCAGCCTTGTCTACAGAGTGAGTTCCAGGACAGCCAGGGCTACACAGAGAAACCCTGTCTCAAAGAAGAAAAAGAAAGTCATCAGAGAACTCTAAATATCATCACCTTCTGCTACATTTTGGGTGTCATAAGGTTATCATCCTTTACCATCATGGATTTCCAATAGAGACACTGTAGTTCATAACAACAAGAAAACAAAACAAAAAAAAAAACAAACAAACAACAAAAAAAAAGGAGCCCAAGTCCTGCTTACAGAACCTCAAGCTAGCAGTCAGAATCACCACCAGGCAAGTAGTCCCAGAGCCAAGGCTATACCCTTTAGTCTTATTGAGGTCTTTAGTTTTCATGGATTAAAATTCAGTCTCTATTTTCAGTGACATTGAAGCAGGCATTCTGCCTCAGCTCCCTGATGAAGAATCCATGCTGATCATCAAAAACTTGGGGCCAATCCTGATTGTTACATCCTAGAACCCAGAAGCCCACCAGGAAGAGAGGGCTGGCCTCTGTTGACTTGCAGCCCTTGATAGCTCTGAACTGTCCACAACTCATCAAGATGAACTAACACACTAATTAGAAACAGCAGCCCAGTCTGCCACCATCTGTGTGGCTCATGATGTTATGGGAGATGGGCAAAGCACTCAGGCCATGTGTGGGCTTATTAGTGATCATTAGCATATGTGCCTGCAGCTGTGTACCTGCTTTGGCTGGACATGGCATCAGCCAGTGTTCCTTTCTCTATAGCTAGGATATCAAGGGAAAACAGAAACCTGTCTATCATACACCTGAGCAAACACATGAGCTACCACACTGTCTTACCCCTGCCATTATACTTCAAATACTTTCACAAATCTCTCTCCCCATTTCATAGATGTTATTTGTAGGGCAGTGGATCATGCCACCAGACAGAAAACTGGTAAGGTCTAGCAGATTCAGGAACCCCATCAATTCTCTTAATTGAAAATGGTAGGCATTTACATCTACTCCAGGCCAGGTTCCTGTACTGGAACAGGTGACCATGATATCCCATTGAGAGGACTGTGACAAGCAGCCATATAGGGACAGTACCTCAAGTCTTTCCCATGCAGATGAGGCATCCCTAACATTTCTGACTGAGCCAATAGAAAGCATCTGTCTCTATATCCCACCAAACCCCCAAATGTATATGAGTTCCTATCCACAAGCAATAAAGGGCAGTTATTTCACCAAAGATTGTCTGAGAGTACCTGTCTCTTTGAGCTGTAACTCTCCAGGGAAGGATTTTCTCTCCTGGAGCTCTTTTCTCTGGATATCAACCTGGCCCAGTTATCTGGGTTCATGCCTTTGAATGCAGCCACTTCCTACTCTGTGGCCCACCCCAACCTTGGCCTGTAGCTACATGCTGCATCTAGCTGCCTGTCACCAACTCAGCAGCAGCAGCAGCAGCAGCAGCAGCAGCAGCAGCAGCAGCAGTGGGAGAGGCCTGACAACCTGCCTTGCTCCTGATTTCCTTCAGAGTGCTGTAATACTTTGCCTTTTCTGGTCATGCCCAAGCCCCTCATGACTCGAGCTGGGAAAAGGGTTTTCAGCCAGCTGCCACTCAGTATGCAGACCTATGCATAACGGCAGTTATTCAGAGAAGATAGGACTTTCTTGTTCAGAGTGGCTCCTGGACCTACCATCTTGGTCTTTCTCTGGAGCTTATTGATAATACAGAATCCCAGGGTCCACTCAGAGTATTGGGCCAGAACCTACATTGTAAGAAAAATTCCAGTTGATTCAAAATCACACTTAAGCTAGAGACATTTCCATTTGGCTAAGAGACAAACATTGTATCACTTTTCTTTATGATATGTAGTGGTCTTAATATAACTCCCACTGTAAGTAATTGTTTTAGGTTAAATGGCTAACTATTCTTAAACCTTTCTAAAAATTCATATAACAAACTCATAAAACATGATATCACAGCTATGACCTCATTTGAAAACATAGACATGTGGATACAATTAAGGTACAGTTCCACTGGACCAGAGTGGATCCTTAATCCATGATGCCCAAGAAATGTGCTCATAGAATGGAACACAGAGGAAGGACATTATGTGAACATGTAGGTAAGGTTTGGGAGGGTTAGAGAGATGCTTCTACAGGGTAGGGAACACTATTAATTACCAGCAAGTCCTCCAAGACGTGGGGAATCAAGAAACAAGTTCTTCAAAGTGTCAAGAAGAACCTATCCTGACCATGCCTTGACATTAGACTCTCAGTCTTTATAATTCTGTGCGTGTGCGTGTGCGTGTGTGTGTGTGTGTGTGTGTGTGTGTGTGTGTGTGTGTTTGTATGTATGTGTGTGAGGGGGTGTGAGAGAAAGAGAGAGAGATACATAGATACATAGATACACAGATACATAGATACATAAATACATAAATACATAGGTAGATATATCTCTGTTCTACCAGCCTATGGTACTTTGTTAAAGCAGTCAGCTTGTGGGTATTGACTCCATGGGCTTGAAAAAGTCATCACTTACAATATCTTCTCAGAAGTACTGTTACTTTATAAATTTAAGAAAGAATATGAGCATCTACTCATCAACTAAAATCATAGAAGAGGGAAAGGAGGATTCAAGAGCTTTCCTTCTGCTATGTATTCTGACATATGCTTTCTTCAACATGGAGTGTCAGGTAGCTTCTCTTTGGAACTTTATGGCTGTCCTCTAACTTTTTTTTCCTTTTTTTCTTTTCTTTTCTTTTCTTTTTTTTTTTTGTTGGTACCATTCCATTTTTTTTACATCTCAAATGATATCCCACTTCCCAATTACCTCTCCACCAAATCCACATCTCACATCTGCCCTCCCCCCTCCCCTTTGCTTGTATGAGAGAGCATCCCTACCCACCTATACTCTCCCACCCCACTGCTATAGCATCTGCCTACACTGAAGCATCAAACCTCCCTGAACCAAGGGTCTCTACTCCCATTGCTGTCAGGCCAGGCCATCCTCTGCTACTTACATATCTGGAGCCATGGATCCCTCCAGATACTCTTCTTGGTTGGTGGTCTAGACTCTGGGAAAACTTGGTGGTCAGGGCAGCCTATGTTGTTCTTCCAATGGGATTGCAATTCCCTCTGCTCCTCCGGTCCTTCTGCCAGCTCCCCAACCAGGTTCTCTTAGCTCAGTCTGATGGTTGGCGCCAAGCATCTACATCTGCATTAGTCAGTTGCAGGCCAGACCTTTCAAGGAGCCTCCACACTAGGTTCCTGTCATCAAGCTCCTATTGACCACGACAACAGTGTTGGGTTTGGTGGCATGATGGATCCCCACGTGGGGCAGTCCTTGCTTGGCCCTTCCTTCAATCTCTGTTCTGTTTTTTGTCCCTGTTCTTCCTTTGAACAGGAACATTTCTGGGTTAAAAACTTTGAGATAGGTGGGTGGCTCCATCTCTTGACCAGGGGATGTGACTATCTACTAGAAGTAGTTTCAACAGGTTCCCCCTTCTCTGCACATTTCTACTAAAGTCATCCCCGTTAGGTCCTGGAAGTCTCAAATTTCTCTGGAGTCTGGGACCCTCCACTGGCTATCCCCAGTTCCTCATCCCCCCTGCTACATATTTTTATACCATTTCCTGACCCTCTCTACCTCTGACATCTCCTCTAGTTCCTGATACTACCGCTCTCACTCTCCTTATTTCCTCCCCCTCCTTTCCAGGTTCCTCTCCCCCTCTACCTCCCACAATCACAATCATCCTGTTCCCCCTTCAATGTAAGACTGAAGCATCCACACCCTGGTCTTCCTTCCTTTAAGCTCCATATGGTCTGTGGGTTGTATCATGGGCATTGTGAGCTTTTGGGCTAATATCCACTTATTAGTGAGTACATACCATGTGTGTTCTTTTGTGTATGGTTTACCTAACTCAGGATATTTTCTAGTTCCATCCATTTGCCTGTAAAGTTCATAGAGTAATTGTTTTTAATTGCTGCATATACTCCATTGCGTATATGTATCACATTCTCTATATCCATTCTTGTCCTCTAACCTTTTGAGAACTGGTTTTGCATTTGTTTTGTCTATATTTTTCAGGCCTTCATAATGGTGTATTTTCTCTAATGGAATGATGACTCCAAGAAGAATGAAACAAAAAGTTTTCATTTTAGTGGTAGGTAAAGTATAGAGGCAAGTTATTCTGACATGGAACAACATGTAAACACTTATATGGCCGTCTTAAAGCAGGCATCCTTGATCACTCTTTCACAGTGGCTCTAGACCTAATCTGTTATTTATGTGCTTTTACAAATGAGTATTTTTTTCCATGTAAAATGTGTCTGTGACATTCTAGCATTGGACTGGAAGCTTTAACTACATGAAAATCGATTCTTACAACAAATCTCAAACACATATCTTACACTAATTGTGACATGACACATTGAAGATTGGCAATGATAGGCAAATTGGCTAGAGTCTCAGAAGATATGGAAACTTCTTTCCTCAGTTCTCCTTTCTCTTCCTTATGCTTGGCAACTGCCTTAACATTTGTACATTCAAGTCCTAACACCATTTTTGTACAGAGAAAGTATCCAATATAACCAAGATCAGTGAAAATCAGAGGCAATAGAATATAAAGGCATCTAATGGGTAAGATGACAGTCACCAGCAGTTGTAGCTTTCAGAGTATTGTTTAAGACACTTTATCCAGTGACAGTAGGACGTCAACATGATGGCCAAAGGAGGTGTTGTAGAATCTGTGGCTATCAGGCATCCAAGACAGGAACTTCCCTCTACCAGCCAGACCCACATGGGTACTCTAAGTAATATGGAAAGTTCTCGAAGGTGCCCAAGCCTGCCAGTATTTTAACTCTTCTGCACCTGTTTCCTCCAGCATGAAATGTGCTACATCCTAGGATTTTTTAAAGAGACTCTAGTGATGCACGGGCACTTAATTTAGTAGATAAGAGCTACATTGTCTTTTTCAGAGGCCTTCAGAGGCCCTCTAGAACAGCTGTCCCTGTTTCTGCAGAGTTCTGCCAGTGAAACTTGCCTTTAGGACAAAACTCTAGGAAAATAGTAGGCCCTAAACAATGACTACTTAACAGCTGGCCTTGCAGGGCCACACCCATCACATGCCAATAGCCTCTATTCTAGTTATCCCCTCTAAGAAAATGACCTTAAACAAATCTTGTCCTTTACAAACCTAACCTTAGACTGGCCCATGTATATTATAATCTAGTACTCAGAGATCTCAAGGATCCAACTCCTTAAACACTCAGCTCATTGAATTGTGTTGCCTGGCTTCATTAAGCTTAGCCACAGGCTAAACTTACATGGTTCCATTTTCTTCCTATTGTTTCAAATGACCTAACAGTTGCCTTAAGATTTGATATGTTCCATAACCTAAATGTGCAAAAGGAAGCATGACTTATTACCATGCATATAAATTATTCTCTGTTCAGTTTCCTGCCAACAACCTCTATTGTAATAGTAAAAGGTTCAGAACATGATTATACTTTCTTTCCTTGTTCACAGTCTAAAACAGTTTCTGGGAGGGAGCATTTCTAGATTAGGGAGCCTTGGGTTTGATGTCCAGTAGGTAGAAACTGACCCTGAAGCCTTGATAATGAAGAAACAGTAGACATTTCGCTCTTGAGGAAAAAATATATAATTGGAAAAAAAAACCCCTTAAATCCAACCAACTTGAGAATGGAGTTAAATCTAATCAAAACCATGAACATCTTTGAATGATTAATTCTTTTACATCCCTGGATCTATGATCATCTGAGCATATTAACCCTAAAAGCATTGTCCTTGGACTCCTACAATTTACATCAAAGCTCAATATTTTAAAGTGTTCTACTTTTTAAAACATATTTCATTGCCTATATAAGATTGTCCTATTTATATACTCAGTTACACTTTTTTTTCAGTTACATTTTTTTATGAAACTTGTTTTCCTAGCACAGACACATAAACTATTGAGGCAGAAAGATACTTTCGAGCAAAATGTCAAAAAATAGCATGAATCAAAATCGTGTTGAATGTTTGAGGTCTTTTATCTATGGCACTTCAAACAGTATTTTTCTTCATAGGATATATTTAAGTTTGTCAGCAGGGAGACTCTCATAATACTAGATATCATTGGGTTTTCTGAGTAGTCAACAACTTCAGCAGAGCCAAAATTGATATCCTGAGTCACTTCCCCTTGGAGCATTGAGTGATCAGATGCTCCAAGCAGCCTTTCTACAAGGCAATGGAGTCGGTTTGGCTTGTCATAGTTAGACTCTCTCCCTAGAGGGTATGCTGCTTGTCTGGTATATTTGATCTCCCCTTCTGAGCCATATTGTCCTAAACTGGCTCTGGGAGGTGTCTCTCTAGACAAATGACTGGTTCCCCTTCATACTTTCCCTTGGGTACACCTTGCTAATCCTTTCACATAACAGGATGAGATCTCATTGTCTTCTGTATATGTTTGCTAGGCTGTATACACACAGGTAAAAAGCCTTCCCTCACCCACATTTACTTTCCTTACAGCTTTTCTTCCATTTCCCACATCTTCATTCTTAGAATGTGGAGTGCTTTCTGGTGCTTTCTACAACTGACAGCTTTTACTATTTTTTTTTTCTTTACTGTAAAAGTTGAATTGTTTTAAAATTACAGGTATGCTATAACCTAAAAGATAACTCTGAATTTTCTAACTTGCCAGATAAACCTAATCATTCCTACAAAGTACCTCAAATATGGAGGCCTGAGGCTGTCTGCAGAGTGGGAACTCTAATTAGGAGACCCCAAATTGATCTCAACTCTGAAGCTATCTATACCAAGTCATTGGCCTAGAGACTTGGGCCAATGTTCATCTCTCTGTCCTCTGGAAGCCATGAACAGATACAAGCAAACTTCGATTTTGGAGATCATACAAACTGCTAACATATTCTACATTCTATACAAATGGAAACCTTCAAAACTACATACACAAAGGAATAGTTACACTATGAAGTCTGTGTATCAGATACAACATTGTATAGTATAAAAGGTATGGCAGCAAATTACTTCTACAGAGAGTGAAGTGGGGAACATGAAGGAGTTAAAATGTGGAATAAGTAGTGTGTAGACGATATAATCATGCTGTACCCATGTATGAAATTCTCAAAAAAATCAAAAAGTTAGGTGTACACTGTACTTTAGAAATTCTATATTAATCTACTTTCTAAATATTCATGTGAAAATCAGTTTCAGTCATAAAACAACACACAAGAGCTGAGTTTGGAGCTTACAATTCTATATGATTCCATTTGCCTCTGAGAAAAGACCTTACAAACTCAGTACACATTCTGTTACCAGAACTC
Organism: Mus minutoides; assembly: GCA_902729485.2. NCBI lineage: Eukaryota > Metazoa > Chordata > Mammalia > Rodentia > Muridae > Mus > Mus minutoides. The sequence continues at coordinate 1,024,584 of LR750000.1, forward strand.
CTAACCAAGACATGTAATTAAGATTTAAACTTATATTTCTACACTGTTGTTTACAAGTCTAGAGACTGAGATCAGTGATTAATGTTTTGAGTTAATAGCTTGAAGGACAGAGACATCTGTCAACTTTTAACAATAGCTCTCTAGAATAAAATGCTTTACCTAGGGACAATAACTAATGAATGTCACATTCATTCCTGTGACTTTCTCAAACTGAACTGTGTAGCTGCCTATGGGTATATGACATTTTTAAGTCAGCTCTGCTTCTCATAAATGGGGGGGAGGGGAGAACCTCCAGGAAAGGGTTATAAGTCTGATCATAAATTTTATATTCAACTATTATTTTGTCTATTTCCAAAAAAGTTAATTCATATAGAACTCAAAGCTTTAATACAAAGTAACACCTTATTAAATTCACCAAGTCTCTAAAAATATATACGCATGAGCACAAGTTGCTGTAAGATGGCATGCAACCCTGAAAATGTGGTGCTCAGATGTCTGATCTCTAAAAGATACAATCCAATCCTACATAAAATGCACTGCCAACCTACTCCATGCTCCTCCCACTGCACCTTTAGAGTAGCTTTGAAGAAATGTCACAGTTGTTTTTTAGACAGAAAGTCCTGATGGTAAAAAAGTAATGGCATGTGTATCCGAGCCTGGGGTGTGACCAAATGGCTATAATTTAAAGTTCTCCAATGAGGCATATCCAAGTCCATACAGCAGCTGGAGTAGCCCTGAATGAATGAGGATATCTATTTAGTTGTGTTTGCCTCATCAATGAAATGGGGTTGGTGGTGCAACATAAAATACCAGACTTTTGGAAGAACTACACCAATCAGTGAATGTAAATTTTCTCAGAAGAGAGAGAGAGAGAGAGAGAGAGAGAGAGAGAGAGAGAGAGAGTTTATACAGTGCACAAGGATTATTATTTCTGATGCTTGGGTCCATATAACAAGTCCAAGGCCATATGCTATAGTGGTCTCTGTCCAGTCTCCTCTCCAAATGCCTCTTCTCCCCCTCTGTGGAATGTTCCACACTCACACTCACTATCATCTCGTTCCTTCCCTGGGGCCTCTAGTCACCAGCTATTCTTCACTTGACACAAGTCTTATACTTGTGCTTCCCAAAGGAGTATGAGCAAACTCCAGAGGAAAAGTTCCATTTTACACATACACTATAAAGCCACAGGTTTTCCAAATCCAGACCAAGGGAGCATGCATCAGATGTGTTCATCACCTGTGGGAAACAGAACTGTGGCCTATTCCATTGCCATCACCCAGACATAGCATGATTTTGTTATAAATCAAAGAAGAACACTGTCCTATATACCTAAGGACCTATGTGTAGGTCTGGTCACCAGCACTAAAATAAAATTGCAAATATATTTAACTATCCCCACCTTACTCTATAACTATAATTGACATAGTTGTGTGTGCTGAATTACAACTAACCAGAAGATCAACTGTTATACTTCACAGGTAGTTAAATGATTAATTTTGATTCTGAAATTTCTTTACACCATTCTTAGCAATTTTCTGAAGACTTTGAAATAGCACTGCGTTATTTTACCATTGCCCAGGGCTAAATAGAGGGCCACTTCTCCTGTGATAATTTACTTATTCCAAATGTAAGTCAACATCCTCTTCCTTCATGGTAAAGTTTTGATTTTTTTTTAATTTAATGAAATAATGATTTAATTGAGGAAACTAGATTATATTCTGGTTTAAATTCCTTATGGCCTTGCACACAGGTATATTCAGTCACCAGAGCTCATGCTACATGTCAGTACTTTACAAATGATGTCTTTCTCACTAATTAACTCAGAAATATCCCATGATAACCCATAACAGTGGTGCTATCATGACCTGTTTCTTTCTTCTTGTCCTATACACCCATATAAATATGAAACCTTAATAAACATTTCCAACAATCTGTAGCCCCATGGAGCATTCAGGAATTTACTGAGCAAAAGACTTTAAGGCCTCAACCACTTATTTTCAGTAAGTTGTATTGGGGTCCAGCAATTTGTATCCTTAACAAGGCTATCAAATAATCTTTTTGCTAGTAATCTTGATAAACACTGCCTATGTGGTTATGCTGTAAGAACAAAGGGACCACTTATGATTCATATGAAGAGGTGTCCTCTCTGTTACATGCAGAACAGCAGAAATAATTCTTAATGAGAAATAAAGAGGCCAATCCTCAGGCCAAGGACAAGGTGAATATTATCAGCATCTTCAGAATTCTAGAAAGAAAAATAGAATATGTATTATATTCTTTTTCTTTTATTGTTCAGCACAATTCTCACTGAGATAAGATGTTACAATTCATTTTCACCATGAGATTCTTTGCTGTAATGATGAGTCATCCTGATTAATTTTTCTATGAGTAATGATTTCCCATAGAACATTTTATTTTTACAAAATATTGTTTATTTTATATCACTTTGTTTATGCTCTTCTGTTCTATACATAACAAATTTCCTACATAGTAATATGGGATTTTTTTTTGAGGTTATAATTATATCATGTCATCCTTTTCTTTCCTTCCTGTGAGCTCTCCCATCTCCCATACAACCCTCCTTTCGCTCTTTCAAATTCATAGCCTATTTTTCATTAATTGTTGTCACATTCATATTTTTTTCTAAATGTAACTTACCCAATCTGTATAATGTCATTGTATGTGTATTGTCCATGCTGATCACTTTGTATTAGATAATCAACTGATGTGCTCTTCCTGGAGAAAATTATTTCTCCTACTCTCAACATTCCTTTGTTTCTGCGATTCTTTGTGTATAGTTGAGTCCTCATTGGCTTTTTCCTATCTACTTTGGTGAGTCTATTGCTATTATCTTTGTTTCAGCACTGTTTAGACAGTCATATCAGTGACACTTCATGAGTATGGCTTCTGACTTTACTAGGAGACACAGTATCACAGCAAACTCCTGACCCTCTGACTCTGAATATCTTTCTACTCCCTCTTCCAAAATATCCCCTCAGCCCTCAGTTCAGGAGTATTGTAGATATATACCTTGGAACGACACTCTACATTTTGGTTGGTTATGGTTTTCTGTTATGGTCTTCATCTGTTTCAAGAAGAAGTTTCCTTGATAAAGGGTAAGGACTACATTTATCTGTATGTATAGCAACAAATGTTTGGGATATAGTCACAGATTGTGCTGGTTTAGGGACCCTGGTGATTCTGAAAATATCTTTGTATTTCCAATAATACTGTATTTGGTGAGTTTTATCATGTAAGACTGGGTTGGTGATCTAGTTCAAAACACTTACTTGTTTATTCTATGTGATCTCCTTTTGGGGGCTGGACAACTATTCACAGGGATCCTTTATATGCAGGATCAGGGGACATGGTATATGCCCTTCCTCATGGTCTTTACCTTCCAATCCCTACAATATCCTACTCTCAAATTAGATACCCCCTTTTGTCACTCCCAGAGGATACTGAAACTGGTACAGTCTGGTTCTTATCCACTAACCTATGTGGAGGAAAAGTGGATTGTATGGATGTGTTGACAAACTGGCACAGAATACATAGTCACTATTAAATGACTGCCAACAGAATGAAAAAAAAAATAATGCTAGATTCAGGCTTCACAACTCAGGCTATGACTGACAATGACAATTTCTGTCATTCTCTAGATTTCTTCTACCCTTCAAAAGTCACATCTCTGAGGCTTCAGTATGCATTTCGTCATAAATAAGTTTCTAAAAACTATTTCCTGGTCTGGGTGGAGTTGCTGAAACACAAAATCCATGGAAGAAATCATCTTTAAGACAAGAGAAATCTAGACTTTTACAGGCATCAGATCAGTGTTTAGAACATTCATAAATAGTGGGAAAATATCAATGGAAACAATCTTCACTATTAATGGAACACAGGAAGAATGTCAATTAAGGAACATCAATAAAACTTTATTTTTGTTATCTTAAGTGCATATAGAAAACATCCTTTTTGATGTTCAAATTGTTCATTTGCATTCACATGACATTCTCATATTGATCCTTTTCTACAAATATTTGTAAAGATAATAAAAATAAGATTTGGGGAAGCTAAATATGTGAGAGGAAGACCTGGCAGCAATGTAGACTATCAGTGTAGAACAGTAGTTGGCGTTGACTTACATGAGTTTCTGGAAAGTCTTTATTCCTCAGTCCACTGTCCCCAAGTGTTCTCGGCTGCATGCAAAACTGTACATGGTAAGTGAGGATGGGTAGAGGTGGAGGATTTAAAAGCTCTCTAAGACTCTTTCCTAGTCTCATATCAATAATATGCTGCTTGACCTGTTAATGAAATCAAACTGAGCCATTTTGAGTGAAAAAAAAAAAACAAAAAAAACGGAACCAATCCATATTCATCTCTCTGTCGTTGCATCCTCTGCAATAGATTCAGGGAATGATGGGCTGAAATGTGGCAAGGGGAAGAATAATTGTGGACATTCCAAATAATCTTCAAGATTTATAGTTGTAAATACCTTGAGTTTTGTCCATGTCGATTCCCTTGGAAAGATATAGCCTTGTGAATGCGTATCAATGACACTAAGAAACCTTGTCCTTAATTATGAGGGTGACATCCTAGGATAAAACTAAACCTACTTTGAGCATAGTTTTTAAGACATCACTGCTATCAGTGAGCAAATTAGAATAAAAAAGTAAATGACTCACATCATTATACTGTAAACACTCATACTACAATTCATATTTGAAGATGAAAATATTTTAAGACTTTCTTATCATGATTAAGAGAAGGCAAAAAATAAAAAAATCATTTTATGAAAACCTGCCTGGTTTCATAAAGAAGATATTTTCTTGTAATAATTTCTGACAAAATTAACTAATGTCTCAGCTAGTGCATTAAAAAATAATGTGGTTCTCACCGTGTTTCTTTCTAACCAGGATAAGACTCTCCATGTGACTTTCCCTACAGGGAGATAATTTACTAGCTGAAAGATGTGTGCAGCTCTATTTTCTTCTTTTCCTAATAATTAAAATTTGTATTCCTTCACAAAAAACATCATTGGTACCTCTTCCTACATTTAATCTTAAATAGAAAAAGAAGACAAATCCCTTTACTACTATGCCCCAGTACAAAAGGTCCCAGGACTTCCTTCAGTCTTATAGCACCCCATGGCCAAACTTGAAAAGTAATAAATGTCACAATAGCAATCTGTTACTTATGGATCCTGAGTATGATGGTAGAGGCAGAAGCTAGAAAACAAGATTCAAGAGTACATTTCCTATAACACTCAGAGGACAATCTATCAAAGATATACCAAAATAGAAAAAAATTGAGAGTTTAATGGGTCGAATTGGAAAATATCATCCTGAGTGAGGTAACCCAGACCCAGAAAAACATGCATGGTATATACTCACTTACTTATAAGTGGATATTAGCCAAAAAGTACAGGATAAACTTGCTATAATCCACAGCCCCAGTGAAGCACATACCAAAGAGGAATGGAGGGTGTTTGAATCTCACTGAGAAGGGGAAATTAGATATTGTGGGTGGATGTAGAGCAGGGTGGGGACGCGGGAGGGTAAGGGAAAATTTCTGGATAACATGTGAAATGTAAATGAAGAAAATATCTAATAAAGAGAAAAAAAAAAAAGAAAAGGGCTTAGGTAGAGAAGGATTGGGGATGAGAATAGAAAGAAGGGATAGGATCACCAACCCAGCTACAAAACCTTAGACTCACATTCTGTCCTGCCTTCAAGATGAGCATGGACAAAAGCGGGAGCCAACATTGGATAGTGGCAAACCAATGACTGTCCCAGCTTGAGACCATCCAGGAGAGAGCCAACCCCTCACATTTTAATGATATTTTTCTATATTTGTTGTGGTGGTTTGAATAGGCTTAGTCCATAGAGAGTGGTATTATTAGAAAGCATAGCCTTGTTGGAGGAACTGTGTCATTGTGAGTGTGGGTTTTTCAACTTTTCCAAGTGAGGAAGAAACAGTCTTCTTCTAGAAGCCTTCAGATCAAGATGTAGAACTCTCAGTTCCTCTAGTGCCATGCCTGCCCTGGAAGCTGCTATCCTCCCCACCCACAATAAAACCTACAAAATTAACTAAATTGGACCCATAGAGACTCACAAAACCTGAGCCACCAAAGAGCATTCATGTGATAGACCTAAGATCCTGACACATATGTAACAAATGTGCCGTTTGCTCTTCATGTGGGGCCCTTAATTCATGTGGGGCCTCTGACAACTGAAACACAGGCTGCAGGCTGTCTCTGACTCTGCTGCCTGCCTTTGGATATCTTTGCCCTAACTGGGCTGCCTTGTCTAGCCTCAACAGAAGCAATGCCTAGTCCTATTGCAACTTGATATGCCAAACTGAGTGGATATCCATAAAAGGCCTCCCCTCTTCTGAGGAGAAATGGAAGGGGAAGTTGGGCAGTTGAAGTGAGAGAGGGGGACTGGAAGAAGAGTAGGGAGGAGAATCTTTGATTGGGATGCAAAATTAATTAATTAATTAATTAATTAATTAAATAGTTCATGGAATCTGATTTAATGACAAGGAACCCTGCCTGCTTCATTCTACTGTAACTAGTGTGCTGTGTGTTTTTTCATAGTAACTAGGAAATTATGTTAAAGATGGGAATCTTAAGGGTGTGAAGGGTTGGTTTTCACCTGTTAATTGATAATTATGCTAAATTTGAATTCTAGGTTCTTTGCCTCTTCTGGGATTTTCCCAGTTTGCTGGTGTTGCCTCTACAGACCTGAGATGAAGCAATTAAACCAAGCCTCCTTGGTAGAAGAATAGCAGGAGCAGTCTACAGAAAGAGCAGAGAGAGCCACAGAACAAGTGCTTACTGGACACAAGATTGCACAGCCAACATCCAACAAGGGCTATTTCAGCTGCTACAAAAGGGTCTCAGAGGCTTCCTCCAGGTCAGTCACAAGCTAGGTACAAGTGCAGGGATAGCTTTGAGTGGGTTGAAATCCAATAAGGATGGCTTTATCATGCAATATATATATCAGATATTAAAAAGAAAAACAGAAAGAAATCAGGCTCTGCTGTAATCTAGTGAGCATAGAATCAGGGATCCTGAACCCTCACAGGAGTTAGTTAGGAAGATAGAAGAATTCCCCAGTTCTAAACACTAATCAGTTATTGAAATGGGTTTTAAAATTGTGGAACCATTCATCTCTCTGAGTGGGGAAGTCAGGAGCAATTACTAACTACACAGTCATGATTCTGTTCCAGGACTGTGTCAAGTTTCACATATGAAGAGTCCATTCTAAAATCTTTTATCAGGCCTCCTGCCAGATTACTCTCTTCAAACATTAAAAGAAAGAAGATTGAATTGTGGGATGCTTTGAAGCAGGAAAAGCCAGCAGTGAACAAGCCCTGGCTTAGGTTCCCTGGAAACAAGAACTCCTTTTAAAAAAAAAAGAAACTTCCTTTTCTTTCCTCCTTGTAATAAAGGCAATAAATATTCATAAAGAATTAGGAAGGATAAGGTACACGAAACAGTCAGAAGTTCACATATGTACCTCTTTGATCTGTAAGAGATACAGTTTATTACTTATTCTTTGTGGACTCTTGTCTTTTAAAAAAGCATATGTATATATGCATCTATGTGGTACTCACGGGAATGAAGACAAGAATTTTTTATGGAAAATGAATGGAGACATGGTTTGAAAGAGAAAACACAGCTAGGAAGAATTGTCAGAAGCAAGGAGCTGGCAGGCCTCTGACAGTGGCCTGTCTCTAGCAGAGTGTTTTGTCATTTTGTGATAATAGAACTCCTGCACCACTTCCAGTGCAGGAAGTGTCTTCAGCAGGAAATATTCTACACACCTTACTTCCTGATAATCTTTTTGCTGAGTTCAAGTGGAGAGAACTGACCCATGATGGGAGTGCAGTTGCAGAAAGGGAATGAGAAAGGCAGTATAAAATAATCAAGGGAAAACCAGAAGTCTATTTTGAGAAACACCCTCCAGGATCCATTGCTTTAGAGGAAAAATGGAGGCTCCTTTCTCTCTGCAAGAAGATGCTCACCATAGCTTTCTAAAGATGAAAATAGGAGGTTGTCATTGGAATGCTGTAGAACCTAGGGAGAAAAATAGTTCCATGATGATCCAAACATTTTAAGTTTCTCTCTAAAATCTCCACCAACCAAACATAACTTTGTGGAGACTTTCAAAGCTTCAGAGGTTTGTACCGTCTACATAAGTTCTCCGCTACTAACTTACATTTCCTACAACCACAAAAAAAATTTTTGTTTTATAGCAACATAGCATGAATCTTGACTCTAATATTAGGAGAATTCATTCTCTCCTCTAAACTTCTCTTCCTCTTGGCAAAATGAGATATTCATAGCCCACTAACAGTGTGGTTAATTAAGTCTGTAAACTAAAGGCACCAAGGACTAAGTTCAATGATTGGCCCACATTTGGGAACTGGGAAACCTAAATTCCCATAGTCCTATCAGAATAGAATGTGCAGAGCTATTCTAACACCCGTTTGCCTCCCACCATGCTCTCACCACCACCATTTCTCACATTGTAGATTCCTGTTGTACAATTTCTCAGTTTGTGTCTTTCCTCCTTTATAGTAGATGTGAAGTGTTAGGTGGCAATATCATAATTTACTACTTTACTGCACTGGCATACCAGTGAAAGACAGCTTACATGAAACTTCAAGACATATTAGGCACTCCCTGGGTGATCTTTCTGTTCACTTTGATATTCCACATTTTCATGGTGATACACAGACAAGCTGTGACAAGTTCAGGGAAATTATAATGGTAAGAGAAGCTCCATCTGTTCTACCTTTGAAGAATCACAGAATTTGTGCTGAGAGAAAGAAAAATAGTGTTGTAGGGAACTCCACTATGGCTGTCTTCTAGGAGCTTATTCTCACAGTATTCACTGTTTATTAATTATCTTTGAGGTCACAATAACTGTGTCCTTTAAGAGTGTATGTGGTTGTGCAAAAAGACTCTGAAAGTCACTTTCTAACCCATGGGTCTAAAGGGCTACACTTAGTATCTTCCTGACTCTACATCTCAAGTGTTGTAAGAGGCAAGAAGATTTGGAATCGGAAGTTTATGCCCAGAAACCCATAGGAGTTCCATCAAGAAACCTGAGTTGTTTGAAATGTTGCCTGCCTGTGACAGAAATTACAAATGAGATAAGATAATTAGCATGTTGTTTTTTAGATACATTTTCTTTGATTTTTGTATGACCTCCAAAAGAAGGTATATATAAATATGTAGAAGTAATGTGTTGGACTCTTAAGAACAGATTACACAAACCTAGAATACAGATGATTATAAAGTGAGGAGTTTTTAGATTATCTCACATTACTAAAGGATGAATTGCCCCACCATAGCAGTGTACAGGCTGAAGAGCTGGGGAAATGGGCAATGTTTATTCCTAGAAACTGGAAGTCTCAGAAGAAAAGGAACTGATCATCTAAACAGCCCTAGTTCCAGTTCAAAGACTAAAGACAAAATGTGGTCACTTCGCCCCTTCCTAGAATTAAGAAAAAAGCACACATTGAAGGAGTTACAGAGATCATGTGTGGAGCTGAAACAAAGGATGGACCAACCAGTGACTGCAGCAGCCGGGGATCCATCCCATAATCAGCCACCAAACATAGACACGATTGCATATTCCAGCAAGATAGTGCTGAAATGCCTTGATATAGCTGGGAGGCTATACCAATGCCTGGCAAACATGGAAGTGGACGCTCACAATCAGCTATTAGATAGAAGTCAGGACTCACAAGGAAGGAGCTAGAGAAAGTACCCAAGGAGCTGAAGGGGTCTTCAATCCTATACGTGGAAGAATAACTAGTACCCCCAGAGCTCATGTCTTTAGCTTTATATATAGAAGAAGATGGCCTAGTTAGCCATCATTGGGAAGAGAGGTGCCTTGGTCATGCAGACATTATATGCCCCAGTACAGGGGAATGCCAGGGCCAAGATGTAGGAGTGGGTGGGTAGGGGAGCAGGGCGGGGTATAGGGTGAGGGTATAGGGGACTTTTGGGATAACATTTGAAATGTAAATGAAGAAAAGATCTAATAAAAATGGGGGAAAAAGAATCTAGAGTCTGGTATCCACAGGCAATGGCCACAGAAAAATATTTTAAAGAATATAAAAGAAATGTCTACTTTGCATATGTGACCTTTCTTCCAGGTTTTGTTCTATCCTATTCCATAGCTCCAACCACATTGGGAGAGCCACACCCAGTTAACTAATCCACACATCACTGGTTCTGGATACACCATCATGATGCATGTAGAAGTGTCCTTCACTGGTTGCATGATCAATTCCTTCTCTACTTACACTTCCAGTTTTGTAGACTGAACATTGACTATTCCCCCAGCTCTGCAGCTTGTAGACTGGATTCAAGAGAACCCATCCTTTAGCCATGTGATGCAAATGGATTGGAAGGATGACAGGTCATATTTGTGACATTCCAACTGTGGACCAATCATTTAACATAGTCCCTGGTGCTCTTTGGTTACAGACTTACTTAATCACCATGTAAGGAAAAAGTAAAGATTAGAGAAGACAACAAATTCCCTTAAGGTTATACCCAGATTCACATCATCCAATCAGTTTGGCAAACATGATTACTCTCCCATCTCAGTTTGAGCTGTACTATCCTTTGGACCAGGAAGAGGACCACTAGAGAACATATAGTACAGGACAAAATAGGACTCAGAGATGGCCAAAGATAGGTTATGTTCAAGGAGTAGGTACCAATATCATCATAGATACATGAAAACAGGCAACCTAGTGGACTATATGAAACACACAATGACATCATAGTTCCTGGAACATTTTTTAAATATATAAGTAGTTGCATCATTCTAAAGACTATGTCATGAAGGAGGGCCTCAGTTGAAGCGGTGAAGGCTTCAACCAGGTGGCAATAAAGAACCATAGAGTTGAAAGGAAATTCCATATATTCTGAGTTTAGGGCATTACTCCAGTCACACGTACAAGATAATATTAGATTTTTAACTCTTAATGTCGTGTATCACTAATGTTTGGTGACAGGTTTTAGGAAATGCATTGGTAGGTAACTTTCCTTTTGTAAAAATCCAATAAAGTATACACACACAAAGCTGTGTGACTACATTGCTATATATGTAGGCTATCAAATGGGCAACCAAGTACAACTAAAATGTCATTATGCAACCTACCACTATATTTCTACCTCAGAAATCATATATCCAAAAGTCATGGTTGATAATTGACATCAAAGATGCCTTGGTCTTAGAACTTAGGGCCAGAAGGAACATTTTTACATACATATACCTAACCCTCAAAAATACATCTCCCACACCATGGGTTGGGGGAGCTTTCCCTAAGATCCCACATTGTTCTCACACTCAACCCCATTTTACATGTGAGAACAGGCCATCATGCAAACAGGGCTACAGAAGGCATTTAACAGGTCCAGTTACTCAGTTATAAGTAAAAAGATAAAGGATGTGTCTTAGTTTCCTTTCCTTTTGGAATAAAGTTCCCTGACAAAAGTACCTTACAGAAGCAAGACTTTAGCTCACAGTTGTAGGTATAGTCTACTAAGACATGAAAGTCAAGAGAGTAGAAACCTGAAGCAGCTGGTCACATAATGTCCACCATAAGAAACAGAGGTAGAAACATACATTGTTGCTCAGCTTGCTTCCTCCATTCATCTAAATAGTTAAGGACCCCAGGTCTACAGAATAGTTCTACCCACAGTCAAGATTGGCCTTCCCAAACCAATGCATCAAAATAATCCCTCTGCAGATATGCTCAGAAGCCCATTTCCCCAGTGATTACAGATTCTGACAAGCTGACAATTAATGCTAATTATCTCAATCAGTAATTCATTTTCTTCTAATTACCAAGGCTTGATGGAGCTCTTTCCTATCAGTCAGTCCCATGCATTCTGGATAGTTCTTTGTGTATAGTCCTCTGACCATTCTAAAATGTTCACCAAGTCCATCCAAAGAAAATACGACAAAGCATTCTTTCTTTTTTTTTCAGTTATTTTAAATTTATTTTTTAGCATTGTAAATTTTGTTTTATTACAACAGATTTTTTTCTTATAATTTTTATTAGTTATGCAAATAATCACACTCCATGGTATAAATTCTTCTAAGATGTAGTTATTTCTTTACTGAATTCTATACCCTATCCAACAGGAGTTTTCATTTAAGATGGAGAGAGGGTCTGTATATTTTTTTTCTTTTTTTATTGGATATTTTCTTTATTTACATTTCAAATGTTATCCCCTTTCCTAGTTTCCTCTCTGATAATCCCCTATACCCTCTCAGCTCCTCCTGCTCCCCAACCCACCCACTCTCATTTCCTGACCCTAACATTCCCCTATACTGGCACATAGAATCTTTGCAAGACTAAGTGGATACTCATAGTCATCCACTGGACAGAGAACAGGTTCCCCAATGAAGAAGCTAGAGAAAGTGCCCAAGGAGCTGAAGGAGTCTGCAACCCTATAGGTGGAACAACAATATGAACTAACCAATATCTGCAGAGCTCTGTGGGACTAAACCACCAATCAAAGAAAACACATGGTAGGACTGGTGTCTCTAGCTGCATAGGGAGCAGAGTATGGCCTAGTTAGCTATCAATGGGAGCAAAGCTTTCTTTCTATAACCAACTGAAATACTTATTAAATTATCAATACTTAATGAGTTTTTAAAATAGTTCCACACATGCCACACTGAGGAAGATAAAACAGACCTGTGAATCACCACTGGCAAGCTTAGCAATCCCCAACATTGCCTCTGGTCCTCAGAACTTTCCTCTGATTTTCATGTGTATTCTGTACTCCAAACACAGGAGCATATAAAGAAAAGTGGAAGAAGGCAGAATTCAAGATCACTATACCACAGGCTGCTGTCCTGCCTCTACAAGATGGCATCAAATCCCATCACCCTGTCATCATGCCTCTAAGATGAAGGCAAAGCCCATTTCCTATTCCATGCAGTGTTTGCATAATACCAATTGCCCATGACCCATCGCATGTGTCCAGTTTTTTGTCCTGGTTCTCATACAGCACAATAAATATATCACCCCATTATTACCAACTTAAAGCCTATTTCATTGTCATCATCCATTTGGGACTTAATGGTGTTTACTTAAGCATTCACAGAGTTCTTTGTGACATGAAGCTGGACTCAGCCTAGCAACTGTAGCTAACAGACTCAGATCCTAACTGTGCCAATGCAGAAGTCAGTGGCTTACAATATCTCTGGACATCAGGGAGGTGTACACTCTGAAAAATCCAAAGGCTCTAAGAAAAGAAAAGAAATGTTTAGCTACCAAGATAGACAAAGAAAATAACAAGTAGCATACTGCGAGTCTCATGCTTCTCAGCCTTTAGTGAGAGGGAGGGAAAGAGATGGTGATGTGGCCATTTGTCAGCTCACGCTGTGGGAGTGGATGTCAGGACAGATGCATTAGCACTCGGTAATAGCCTCCCACGAGGACTTAGTGTGACTCAAAGATGCCTAAGCCAGGCTGCTGGGTATAACCAATAGGCTCAACCTAACCAATTCAATGATCACAAAAACTACAAAAGCCTTTCAGCCACTGTGAGATGGCTACTCCCCAGTTGTCCTTAGCAAACATAAGTATACATGAGGTTCCTAGAATATTTACTTTTACTTAAGAAGGAATTTAAATTGGTTGCTCCTTGTCCAACAGTTGTTTCTTTTTGCTTTTTGGTAACCTTTCTAAAGGCAGAATGGAAGGACACCTTCCCTAAGAGTGGGCCACACCCTAACTGTGTGTATGCAAACGTTAGAAAAGTGTTGCCTGCATCATCTGCATGCCTGGACCCCCGACTAGGTCAGTGGGATCTTTCTAGTAAACCACACATCATGAGCTTTTTCAGGTTACTCATGTGACAATTCAGTTATTTTTCTGTTCTTTTCCTTGTCCTGCCCAATTTCAAGAAAAATAATGTGCCTTTAAAGTCAAGGTAAGTGTAGCTCTCACTAGGTCAAGAGGATGTTTGATTTTCAAAGTTCTTATGGGAAAGTTATTGCCTAGAAAAGAAGCACTTCCAGGAGCAGAGTTTGTGTACAGTGTGGCTAGATCTTTATGGGGACTTTCAATTGCTTGGAACACCTACCCAAACTCCACCCCCATCCCAGAACACAGAGACAGGCCCCATGAGAGGAGAAAGCTCATGTGGTCCCTGAGTGAGCTCAGGTTCACTAACTCCACCCTGGCTTTTGTTTCAGCTCCTTGATGAAGCATAGGCTGGGAAAGTACCAGCCCCTCGACCTTCCCAACCTCTTCTCTCTCATTCCACATCAGATTCCACATCACAATTCTCTTCTCTGCCAGGCTGTGCCTGCTTCTCCCACACCCAGAACTCCTGTAGTGTCTGGCAGAGCTCTAATACTGGGAGAAAAGAATCAGCCCTGGCTCTGGGAAGGTGGGAAAACCATAAAGATTTCAGGGAGGAAAATCTATTGGATCCCTTTTTGAGTTCAAGCAGGAGTTACCAGCAGGGAGCAAGACAAGGCCTTACTGCCACCTACAGGCGAAACTCCCTAAAGACAGGCTCCCAGGTGAACAAGACCCTGCCTTGTTGCTTTCATGCCTGCTTCTTCTGTGGGAATCATCAATCCAGGAGTATAATGTCCTGGAGAGTGGCCAGGAGTGAACTCCTGCTCTTTAGATTCTGATCTACCATGAAAAGTGAAAAACGTGTGCAAAATACAAGTCACTGCGTAGGACAGGGAAGGGGGAAGCCTGAGGGAGAAGACGAGGAAGCTTGAGCCTGTCTGGAAAGGGTCCTCACATGCATGTTATGTAAGTGCTTAAAAATGATTAAGGGCTAGGGACCATACTCGATAGCCTGACTTACTGCAAGTAAACAAAGACAATTAAAATTATCTATGGCTTTATATTCTTCTGCAGTGCTTGAAAGTGCTGCAATTGAGCCTTCTATAAAGTATAGGCACAGAATACTTTATATGATGGATGAAGCCACTTAGCTGCCTTAAACCCAGAGAAGCTCACCATACATCAGTGCAGGTACCCCCAGCCCCCATGCACAACAAGAGTTTGTGGTTTCCCTAGTCCTCCAGAGGTAAAAAGGGGCAGTTTAACAGTACTTCCCTAGACCCTACTACAGTGCTCTATTCCCTCTTCAGCCTGTCTCTCACAGTGCAGCCAGTTTTCTGTGGTCCGGTCAAATCAACAACAATTGTTTTGTCAATGAGTCAGCATTCTGAACTTTACTAAGTGACAGCAAATTCCTGATCCATTTGATGGTCTTAGAATGTCTGAAGGGTGAGATGGACCTTCTCCTCAATCATATCCCAGTGGTTATTATGGTTATTTCTAACTAAGTCAGCCAAAGCTGTTGCTAGGAATATCTGTCCATGATCTCTCCTGTGACCTGAGGGTCTTCAAATAAATCACAACAGGGTTGTCAGCTTCGCAGGCTGAATATCCAAAGAGGGCCAGAGAATCATAGGTAGACATACAGGAAAACATACAAAAGACGAAGATACCACATGTGCATGGCCACGTGTGCAAACACACATGCAGAGCGGGGGAGAAGAGACTGACACAATATGGAAACAGAAACAGAGAGAGCAAAAATACAAACCAGATGAAACCTAGACCCACCCTCAACCCAATTTTGGAGGACATTTCTGGGTCTCAAGCCCACTTAAGGCACATCACATCTTAGTCTTAAGAAGCAAAAGTAAAGTTTTTGGAAGAACATATGACCCCAAAGTGTCTCCTTAGCCACTTTAGAAAAGCAGCATTTGTATACTATACTGTGCCATCTGATTGATCAATTTCAATTACAACTGCTAAGTGGATTTTGGGAGTATCTAGTGGAAAGAGTATAGAAATGTAGTTTGCTCAGCTAGAGAGAACAAATGAAAAATAATAACTATTCTGTAAAGAAAAATCCACAGTTCTATTTCAGTGATTTTTCAGAAACAATCCACTCTCGGGGTCTATCAGCTAATTCTCTACTGTGTTTAATTCATGCTGGATCTTACATTCGGCGTCCTTTTCTGAGTTATTCCAAATCTATAGCATTTCCTCCTATCACTAATATCCTATGCGAATAGATGCAATGAGCTCTCTTAAAAGATTTCTTGGAAAAATATCTAGCTTCCAGATTATGTGCAAATCAGGCTCAATAAGACCTGTTGACAATCCCAGATCCACTATCTTAAAACAGTGCTTGAATTTTCCAAGCCAATTCTTGTCATGATTGCCCCTCCATTATACACACAGCCTCAGAGAGACAATAGAGATTTTATTTTGCTTACTTGCAACCCAAGCGACACTTTAAGGATCTAGTACCAGTTACTCTCAGTCCTAGGCCTTCTCTACCTCCTACTTTTCAACAACCACTTAAGTACCAAGTTACTACAAAGTTAGAATGTTCTCAATTTCCTTTTGCATTTGTGTCACATGGTACAAAATTATAAATAGTCATGAAAAGAAGCAGTGGACTTTAAATTCCATGTCTGTCCTTCAGTCCCCACCACTCACAAACGTCATTAGTAACGAGCAAATGAAGAAGCTCAGCTCCTTTACCTACCCTCTGGCCCCACTGTCATTATTTTAACTGCACATTTTTCATACCTTTTTTTTTCAATTTTTTGAAAAGCTTTTGTATTTCCTTTAATGGCTGCTTGGTATATCACTGTATGGGTAAAGTGAGCCTCATACCTGCTGGGCATCTTGTTTGTCGATCCCTAGATCTACAGCCACAACTTTTCCATGTACATTTCCATCTTATCAGTATGACTTCAGTAAGGGCAGAGGCAAGAGGCAGGTCTCAAAAGATGTGCTGCTTTACCCTCACTGTATAGTGGGTTCATGCTCCTGTAGCTGCCCTGTACACAAGGAATCAATGTCATGGATGCAGATGGAAACTCCACTCTAATTTTCAGGGATGTAAAAACCTGTCAGAGATTCCTGGCTCTCTTCAAGAAGAGCTTTTCGTCATTTTAAGTGGCTGAGGAGTTATTGATTTTTTTGGTGATCCATTTGTACAGAAGCTCTGTTATAGGTACTAACTCAGTCTTCATAGGCATGTGTTTTGAGTGCCACAGACCTGCTGTCTGCCATGAGGAAGAGACTGGGCTAAGAACTACAGGCTTCATAGTACTGTGTGTGTTTCTTATACTAGAAAGGCACAGGAAGGTTAGAGCCATACTATCTTCCTGCTATGGTTCTAAATAAACTGCAATCATAAAGTTCACAGTGTCCCTGGGTTAGAATGAAGGCTGGGATAGGAAGAAACTGACTTTTCACTAAGCCTTCTCTGGTACAAATTACATCTTACCTGCCCTGAATTCGAAACAAGATGAGATAGGTGATTCATGATGACATGAATCTACATTGCATCTTTCTGAGGTAGGAATTATGAAGAGTATGTCCACTTTGCCTTCCACATTGACAGCTGATTCTGTCAGCTGTATATTAAATACAGATTCCAAGATATTGTCTATAAGTTGCTTTGAGGACTTTAAAGCTCACAAAGGCTGTTGGTTTGTTGAACACAGATTTTAAAAGCATGCGTTTGAACCTGTGGCCTAGCTAGTAATACCCAGTTCACATGAAGCCTCCAGCCCCCAGAAAATCTAAAGACATACATTACACAGGTAAGCCATAAAGGATGGGCAATAAGAGGAGTCTGTCTCCTCCTCTTTTGTGTTTCTCAGGACTCTTCAGTTAGTGGGAACCTTCAGATGTATCTAGAAATGAATTGAGCTATATGAGCCTTCAGTAAAAAATGAGTGGCCTCGGCTTGAGCTATGAGCCTTTGATGCAAATGAGTGGCCTTGGCAGGTTGAATACATGAAGAACACAGTGATCTCTTGGTTTCTTACATAGAGACAACTGCACTTATCTGTCAAAACTGCTTTAAGATTCAAGATGATGGAAGTGAGGGGCCTGGCTCCATGGCTGCCATAACAACAGCAGGAAATATATCTCAGCTCTTTCTGCTCACACTCATCCCTAGCAAGTGTCAGCCTGCTTCACATTTCTCCTCAGTCCCAAAAATGCCTACAGGCTACCAAGCGCAACTGCCGGATGGCCTGAGAAGACTTTGCTCATCATAAAGAAATATGTCTGAAGAGGAGAAAGCTACACTAGCTGGGCTTTCTGCCTTGAATACCTCACATCCGCACTTCCTAGGCAGAAAGTTTCCTAACACATTCTTGCTTGAACTTCGGGAAGCAAGGGAGTGCCTACTGACATTTGAAAGGTCCAGTAAACAGTTTTTCTGAGCTGCCTGGCCAAGCAGAAACTATATTTTATTATTTGACAGAAAGCACTGGCATTCTGCTTCATTTTAGGGAAAACACTGGCCACACCACACACGTTAGTTCAGACCAGTTTTGCAAAACACAGCTAGGTAAGAGGATTACTGAAGGACCTTCAGTGGGCAAATTAACTATACCTCTATTTATACCTAGGTTGAACCCAATTTTCTCCCCAAGCCAGAAAACTTGCTTTCTGAATAATATCTTCCTCTTTTTTTCTAGAGAATAAAAAAAAAAAAAAAAAAAAAAAACCATCATGTTCTAGCATTGGAAGCTACATTGGCTTGAGAGCTATAGGAGATGATTAGAAGGAAAACCTAAGGTGATTGTGGCTTGTGAGACCTGGTATGCGTCATGTTGAGAGTTCGAACTACATGCTGGTTACCTGTGAGTCCATTAAATAGTACCTGGTCTCCTGTGGCTCACAAGGTCCTAAGCATACTACAAAAGAGAAGGATGGATTCCTGGCTGTCTAAGAGAGAGGAACTCGACTATGGTATGTGAGATGAGTGTAAACGGAAGTGAAAAGAGTGGATGTACCATGAAAAGAATCGAAGTCTTTAGAAGTGACAAATTGAGTTTAAGAGATTGTTCGTGGAGTCTGTTTCCCCGGGTGCTAAACTTTTCCGAGGGGATTCATCTAAAGAGTACAATAAAGGTGGGATTGAGAAGCAGGAGTTTCAACTCTGACCCTGATCTCTGAGTAGCTTTGGATTTGAATGCCCCTAGAGAGAACGGCAGCAATCTGGAATAGGTGGACGATGTTTCCTACAGCTCAACAAAATTGTGACTGTACCTACCCTACAGGCATATCCAACTGGCTAAGGTCACCATGCAACTATCTCTCCTGCCCACTCATTCCACTGCCTGTTCATTCAAAGGTGTCCAGGCAGTGTCACTGCAGACGATGAAAAAGTTACACACACCATGTTCCTTCTATGTGAAGCAAGCAGGGAATGTTAGTGTCAAAATTAAGTTTTTCTCTGGTTGGAGAGATGGCTCAGCACTTAAGAACATTGTTTGCTCTTCCAGAGGACCTAAATTTGATTCCCAGCACCCACTAATGGCCTACAACAGTCTGTACCTCTAGTCCCAGGGGACCTGGAACCCTCTTCTGGCCTGTGTGGAAACCATACATCCACATTGTACATAGACCTATATGCAGGCAAAAACCCCCATACACACAAAAATAGGTAGATTTTTTAAAATTACATAAATTACTCTTTATTCATAGGGCTCTTGTGCGTTTTTCTGTCTCCTTGGGCTTCACACTGTTCTTTTTCCACTAGGCCTTTCATTTGTCTAGAGTAGTCATTCTCAATATCCCACAGCAGAATCACATGATGACTTTGAGAAACAGAAAAAGGCTAGCTCTACATCAGAGATTTTGGTTTTGGTGGGCACCCGTATTTGTATTTATACCAATTTACCAAGTGAGTGCGCAGCTGTTGATCCAGTGACCAGGCCTCAAGAATTAGTCAAAGCTTCCAGCTATATTAGGAATCATCTGTGAAGCTGAATACCATCAAAAAGATGACCCTGCCAACGATAAACAATTACACTATAATCTCTGAGAAGGGAAATACATGACTCACTGATGTGTTTTAAGTTACTTAAGGGACTCTGTTATGAATCCAGTGGGGGAGCAATACAAAACTGTCAGTAACACAACATACAGCTATGGACCTGACCCACTGACTCCCACTGAGGTCAGGATCCTCAAAAGTCATTGGCTTTTCTATCATTTTGCTACAGTATGACAGAAGCCCTGAAAAGAAGTTGGGGCTCAGGGAAAAAAATGAAGTGACTTTGACTTCTGGCTTATATCAGGACTAGCTCAGACCCACCAGCAATATAAATAGTGACACAAAGGCTCAATTATATTATATACAATATATTAACTATACATGTATATAGCTATACAGTACATTAACAATGTTGTTTTTATGCACAAGCCTTTGCTGGGCAGTCTCCCTGATACCCTAAACTTCGCCCTACTAATGCTGACACAACATGGGCAGCTCTACCTCTCTGTTCTGCTCTGGTCCATCCATTTACCTCTGTGTCCCAGGCAAATTTCCTGTGTCTTATTCCTTCTCCCTCTCTGTCCAGAAGTTCCACCCTCTACTTCCAGCCCAGATATTGGGCATCAGATCCTTATTACAGTCAATCAGATACAATTCTAGATTACTTTAAGCAGGTGAGAAAGAATAAATCTTTACAAAATATGAGACCAGTGATGGGACATGGAAATAACAATACCAAGATCCTGCCAATATTTAACTCTCTACCAGTACACAATAAATGAATATAGAGACACAACTTTACACAATGTACCCCAACATCAGCTCCACCTACCTCACAGTCAGAAAGTATATTGGCCCACCATTCCTCTACCTTTGTTTCAGATGTGGCAGGCACAAGCATGTGTGCATGTAAGCGTGTGTATGTGCATGTGGCACTTCTGCTCAGGGAACAGAGGCAAGAATTGAGTACTAGATAATGTGGAAGAGAGCCTTAGACACAGTCCCCAAGCCCCAGACCACAGAAGACTATGAATAAACAGGAGGCTGAGAAGTCCTAAAGAGAGGATTCCCACAAAGGGCTGAGTATCCAGATCCATTTGCCACACTTCTGTTCTCCTAGCTTAGAAAAGCAACGTGACTGTCTATCACTCATGTCTCTGCCTTAGGCCAAGAAAAGCTGGGGAAGATTATACTTTGTAGTTTTTAAACTTTCTTGTCTGCCTTTTTATAGCTCATGTCAAAGTACTTTGTATTAGGTTCTCAAATAAATTTATTTCCATAAATAGACATGGCTATAGGCTTTGTAGTATGCATCCCTTTGAGTCTGAAATCTAATACAATGTGGACATAGAGCATGATTAAAATAACAACATTGCATCATGATTAATATCAAGTGTATTTTTGTGAGAAATGTTTATGGTCTATCACAATGAATTTCATAGACTATGAACAGATTTTTTTTTTCCAGAGAGGAAATATGTGGTAAACAGAACAGTCTCCAACAATATGAGACAGGAACCTCATGGATAAAATAATTACCAATAGCATAAGAAGCGACCCCAGGCCTTATTACAAATGTAGACTATTGGGGTCCTCTGAAGCCTACCCAATCAAGAATTTAAGACATCCACTGCCATGCATTATGCTCCTATACTTATTAGTAAGTGCCTCTGGTACCCACCCCTCCTTCCCAGACCCAGCTCTACTAGTCCTATGATTTTGTTAATTCTCAGTCTTCCAAGTTGTGACCTAGACATTCTGGCTCTGATTGTACCCAGCTGATGCAATCTTAACAGAATTTTTTTTGTTGTTGTTACCATGGCAGCACACACCTCAAGGGAAGTCCTATGCTCCCTGTTTTCTTTTAAGCTCCTTGTCTTTTCTTACCACAATCTCCACATATATCTTTAGAGAGTATCAGTAAAAATGTTTGAGTGGTTTCTATTTCCTAACAGATATAATTAATTTTTCTATGTACACCAAACAAAATTTTGATTCAGTCTTATCTGGGAGAAAAGGATATAAATGGAGTTTAGAAAATGAGCAATGATTTTTACGTTACAGATTGAATATGGGTTATCTGAAATCTGGTGAACCAGGATTATTTGGGGTCTCAGATATTCTCCAGATATTTGGCATATTTTACATATAGACAATGCTATACTTTGGAGTTAGAATCCACACAAACACAAAACATAGTTTGTACCAACTTTATACAGAACAATGGAAGGTAATTTTACAGAATAGTTTCAATTANGTTACAGATTGAATATGGGTTATCTGAAATCTGGTGAACCAGGATTATTTGGGGTCTCAGATATTCTCCAGATATTTGGCATATTTTACATATAGACAATGCTATACTTTGGAGTTAGAATCCACACAAACACAAAACATAGTTTGTACCAACTTTATACAGAACAATGGAAGGTAATTTTACAGAATAGTTTCAATTATGGTGTGCATGAAATCAATTTCAGTGAAATTTTCTGTTTGAGGTATCATTTTGGTTTTTAAAACTTTAATTTTTTTTTTTAGATTTGAGGAGCCAATGAGGTTCACGTTATAATAAAAGTAGGAATAAGTATAAGAGAATGAAGTGTTATATTCTGAAGAGAGAGAGAGAGAGAGAGAGAGAGAGAGAGAGAGAGAGAGAGAGAGGATATAGATATAGATCATGTGTGTATGGTCTGTGTGCAATCTATCCTCCATATTTAGATGGCATTATTTTCATCTGCTAATGTTTCCTGACATTTCTAGGATGAAGTTGAAGATGATCCTGCTTAAGACTGTGTTCTATGATTTGTAACTGTCTCAAGGAGCCTTGTTTATACATTTACAGAGTTATATAAGGAGGAAAGTTGCAGAGAAATATATGAATTGAAAACTTGTGTACCTTCTGATATGTTAAATCATATTTGCCATAAGCATATGTGACTGTGTAGAGTCTGGCAAAGAACAAAACAATGCCCTCATTAGCTGAGCAAACCAACCTCTCAGAGACCATCAGGCTGGACTAGAATAAGGTTAAGACATTTGGAGATAACAGAATTCATTCAAGTTCAAAACTGTCATCCACTCAATGTGAAGTTGAGGGTAGGCTGACAGTGGCTAACGGAGAGTAGGGCCATTGGGGTGACTGAGACAGGTAGTCCAGTGGAGCTTACCACATAGGATCATATATATATATATATATATATATATATATATATATATATATATATATATATATATATACACATATATATATGAATAAGAACACACACACACACACACACACACACACACACACACACATATATATATATATTCTATTCTCACACTGCAGAGGATACATGTGATAATGCCTCTCTGTGTTATTTGAATATCTGAATGTGTATATCTGTGTGTATGTATGTGAAACATGGACTTCTCATGGAGAATAGATACATCATAAAACCTCTACATATCATGGCACTTGTTTGATAGTTGAAACTAATGAATGTTTATTTAATAGAGATGAGTTTAGACTGTGGCACATACACACTTAGGGAACATTGTTAGGTGTTCCCATTATTTGCTCTTCATTGTTTTTTAGCCACAATAACAGCTCTATCTCCAAAAAGAAACAGAATCCTGGAGAAGATATAACCAAGAATCACAATTCTGATTAGTTTTGGAATTTGGTTGTGTTGTTGTTGTTAGCTTCATGCAATCTGGAGTTACCTGAGAAGAGGAAACCTCAGTTAAGAGAATGTCTGCATCCGATTAACCTGTAAGCAAGCATATGGAGCATTTTCTTAATGAATGGTTGATGTAAATGGGTCCAGCCTACTGCGGTTAGTCCTATCCCTGGTAAGGTGATCCTGAAGTCAATATGAAAACATACTGAGAAATCCATGGAAAGGTAAAGAGAGGGAAGGAGTTAATCCTAAAAGGAATGCTATGTGAGCCAACAAAAGCTGTGTGTTAGATCATAATGACTGTCTTTAAGAAAGCATGCTCTAAAACTGCAAAGGGTCATGTGACCTTCAATGGCCAAGCAATGATCTGACAATTATGAGACTTTTGTTATTGGTGTTGATTTTCTTAGCAAAAGATGAAGTTAGTGATGTAAAATTCAATGTCTTTAGCTACCTGATAAATGCAAATCAAAATTGCACTGAGATTGTGTCTTACCTGGTCAAAGTGGCTGTTATTTAGAAAACAAGTGCTAGTAAGTTGTAGCAAAGATGTAGCAGTAGAGGATGTTCTTTCTGAGAATATAGGTTAGTGCCAATTATTGAAATTAGTGCGATGTTCCTCAAAACTAAAGATGTAGAACTTTGCAATTATCTCCATGAAAGTATGTTGAATTACAGTCATTGATGTAAATATCCAGGAGTGACTTTAAGTTATACACACACACACACACACACACACACACACACACACACACACACACACCACTAGATCTGGCAATGCTTCTCCAAGAATTATAGATTAACCAGTATCAGGCATGAGGAATATCCTTTATAATGGTTGGTCAGGGTAGTCCAAATGACTCCCCAAACAATATAGACTATGGCTGTTGTCCTTGGTTGCCACTCAGGGGTTCAAGATAAGTTGTTATTGTTGTAGACACCAGATATTAATGACACAGAACTTGAATTATTCTAGCTGCATCGAACCTGAAATCCTGCTACCTCTGACTAGCTTTAATTGTACCAGAAAATACCAAGCGATGAACCTATGAACCGCAATTACCAAAATGGCAAGATATTCATAAAAGTGCAGCAAGTGTCACACATATTAGTGGCAAGCAACAGCTGTCTAGTTAAGCTTAAGTCCCACTCAATAGGAAGCAAACCATGTCTGGTCTTAGAAAAATCTATGCCCCAGTACAAAGAAATGCCAGGGCCAGGAAGTGGGAGTGGGTAGGTTGGGGAGCAGTGCAGGGGGAGGGTATAGGGGACTTTCGGAGAGGAAACTAGGAAAGGGGATAGCATTTTAAATGTAAATGAAGAAAATATCTAATAAGAATGGCAAACAAATAAACATACAAAAGAAATCTAACCAGTTTCGTAGGCCAGCGGAAGTCAGGAATGTTATGAATCATTGAGGAGAATCTACTTCTCAAGAGCAGCATCATTACTAATTATATTTTAAATATCATCTTTACATTCAAAGATAAGCTACCTATCACCCTTCATCAAAGAACTTTCCCTTTATAGCAAATGAAGATCAATATAATAAATTAGCAGATAGTACAACTGGAAACAAAGCAAAGATAATGATGAATTTTTCTGGGTTTTGACCAGATTCTTCAGGTACTTAATACTGAAAGGTACTTAAAGGTTTCAATTATGTGTACTTAACTATTTTTCAGTTTTTCTCATGATACATATCAAAGATTCATTTTCAGTGTTATATTCTTAGGATATATTCATGGATCACTCTCCCTGTGGGTCATTTTCCAGAAATCATGAACATGAACATTTGGTAAAGAAAGTCTATGTTGTTACACAATAATCTTCTCTACAACAGGGAAAAATAATATTATAAGGGCAAGTTGGATATGTAGTGCTACAGTTTATATCCAGATGCTTTCCAAAGCCCAGTTTGGTGCTATTAGTGGTTATAGAATCTCTAAAACATGGACCTTAGGGTCTTGGGTCTTTGAGTGTGTTCCTTGAAGAGGAGAATAAGAATCCAGTCCTTCATCTTTCTCTCTCTCTCTTGCATCCTGACCAAGAATAAGCATTTTCTGGATCTGCATTGTCACAAGTCCACAAAGCACAAAGGCCAATAGGTAATAAGCTACAAACTCCTCACCCCACATCAGAATAAACTTTAAAATTAACTGTCTTCAATATTTTTCTTATGGTAACAGAAATCTGATTAACAATTCTGGCTGCATTTTTCCACCTGCTCCCCATTCTCCTGAACACCACTCTGGCTACACAGCACTCTCTCTGCACTGTCAGGCTAGTGCTGCTGTTCCCAGCCACCACCAAGATCATCTACTGGAACCTCATCAGCCATGATGAGCTGTTCTCTGACATCGACAAGATTCAGGAGATCTTGAATCAGCTGTGCCTGGAGGTAGAGGACAAGATGGTCAGTAGAACAGGTGTCATCGATGACTCTCGCATGGGTGGAAATGCTTCCTCTGAAGGTCCGGAGGGCCTGTGTTGAAATTGCCATGAACCATCACTTACAAGAAACCAACTTCACAGAAGAGGCCCACAAAAAGTACATCAAAGAATACAAGAAATCACTCAAAGGCAAATTTGAAGAACAGAAACCAGAAAGAGTAAAGTCTTTTATGACTGGAGCTACACAGCAAATTAAGCACATCCTTGCTAATTTCAATAACTACCAGTTTTTTATTTGTGAAAACATGAATCCAGATGGTATGGTTGCTCTCCTGAACTACCATGAAGATGGTGTGACTCCATTCATGATTTCCTTTAAGGATGGCTTACAGATGAAAAAATGTTAGCAAGTTGGATATACACTGGTCACCATAATTGGCTGCTGCTTACCATTCATACAACACAAAGACTTAGGACAAATGAGACTGATGTCATCTTGAGCTTTTATTTTGACTGTAATTTATTTGGAGTGGAAGCATTGTTTTGTTGTTGTTTGGGGGTTTTGTTTTGTTTTGTTTTGTTTTGTTTTGTTTTGTTCTAAGAAAAAAAACATATCATGTGTGCTGTCTGAAAACAAAGTGCATTTAAATAAAAAAAAAATTCTATAGCTGTCTCCTGTGAGGCTATGCCAGTGCCTGGCAAATACAGAAGTGGGTGTTCACAGTCATCTATTGGATTGAACACAGGGCCCCCAATATAGGAGCTAGAGAAAGTACCCAAGAGCCGAAGGGGTCTGCAACCCTATAGGTGGAACAACAATATGAACTAATCGGTACCTCCAGAGCTCATGTCTCTAGCTGCAAATGTAGTAGAAGATGGCCTAGTCAACCATCATTGGGAAGAGAGCCCCTTGATCTAGCAAACTTTATATGCCCCAGTTCAGGAGAACACCAGGGCCAAGAAGTGGGAGTGAGTGGGTAGGGGAGCAGGGTAGGGGGGTATAGGGGACTTTTAGGATAGCATTTGAAATGTAAATGAAGAAAATATCTAATAAAAAATGGCGAAAAAAGATTTCTCAATTTGTTGGAAACAGGGTTTTAAAAGATGTCTTCATAATTCTCTGGATTTCATCAGTGTCTGTTGCTATAGTCCCATTTATCTCTAATATAGTGAATTTTGATTTTTTTCTCTGCCTTTTAGTTAATGTAGACAAGAGGTTGTTTCAAGTTTATACCTCTTGAATAAGCAACATTTTGTTTCATTGATTCTTTGTATAGTTTTGTTTTTGTTTCTGTTTTATTTTCTTAAACCTTGTGTTTGATTATTTATTGTGGTTTACTTCTTTTGAGTGTGCTTTCTTATTTTTGTTCTGGAGCTTGCAGGTGTATTATAAGATACATGATGTTATGAGCTTGCCTCTTAAAACTGTCTTCATTTTGCCCCATAAGTTTTGATATGTTGAGGTTTTACTTTCACTCAATTCTACAGTTTTTAATTTTTTTATTATCTTGACCCATTTTTCATTCTTTAATGAGTTGTTCAGTTTCCATAAATTTGCAAGCTTTCTGTTGTTCCTGCTTTTGATATCCATCTTTAATCCATTGTTTTCTAATAAGATACTAGCTGTTATTTTCATTTTCTTCTATCTGTTGAGACTTGCTTTGTGTCTGTAGATGGGGTCAATTTTGGAGAAATTTCTATGTGCTACCGAAAAGGTATATTCTTATGCGCTTTGGTGAAATGATCTGTAAATGCCTGTTACATCCACTTGGCTATGACATTCATTAGCTTCGGCTAATATATTTCAGTACTGAACTTACCCACTATCATTATATAAGGGTTGATATGTGATTTAAACTAGTATTGTTTTTTATGAACTTGGGTATCTTTGTGTTTGTTATATTGATGTTAATAATTGCAATGTCTTTCTAATGAATATTTCTTTTGATGAGTATACAGTTTTCTTCCCATATTTTTAAATTAGTTTCAGTTTCTAGTATATTTTGTCAGATATTAAAATGGCTATACTGCTTAGCATCTTATGTCCACTTTCTTGGAGAATATTTTTCACATTTTTACCCTGAGTTGATGTCTGTCCTTAATATTAAGGTATGTTTCTTGGGCATTTCTGGATGATAGAAGAATGGATACTTGTTTTTATACCCACTCTGTTAGTCTTTATATTTGGGAAACTTGGACTTATGTTATCAATGAGCAATGCTTCTTGGTTCCTTTTATTTTGTTGTTTAAATAGATTTGTTTGCAGGTTTGTTTGTTTTCCCTTTCCTGGTATTATTTATTGATCCATTGTGTATTGGGGAGTGCTGTCAACCTCTTCAGGTTAAAGGGTTTATTTTTTTAATTTGTTTTGGTTTGGTTTCTATTCACTAGAATTTAGTGCCTTTTGTAGGGTTGAATTTATAGATAGATGCTTGTATTATCTTTTTTTCTCTATCAATTGTAACTGAAAGTTGTGCTGATTATAGTATTCCCGGGCTGGCATTTGTAGCCTTATAATTTCTAGAACATCTATTTACAACTTTCTGGCTTTTACAGTCTCCATTGAGAAATCACATGTAATTTTAATACATCTGCCTTTTTATGTTAGTTTGGTCTTTTTTTCTTGTATTTTTAATATTCTTTGTTCTGTACATTTAGTGTTTGGATTATTATGTGTCAGGGGGACTTTGTTTCCTCATCCATTCTATTTGGTATACATGCTTCTTGCACCTTTATAAGCACCTCCTTCTTTAGGTTCAAATTTTCTTCTATGGTTTTGTTGAAAATACTTTCTCTGCCTTTTACTTGTGTTTCTTCTCATTCCTCTATTCCTAACACTCATAGATTTGGTATTTTGTGGTGTCCCATACATTCATAACATTTTATACCTGGAATGGTTTTTAGATTTAACATTTCTTCGACTAGGGTGTATATTTTTCTATTGTGTCTTCAATGCCTGATATTCTCTCTTCTGTCTCTTGTATCCTGTTAATTAGGCATGCCTCTGAGGTTCCTATTTAATTAAGTTCTTAAATTTTTCACATCCAGATTCCATTGATTTTAGTTTCCTCTATTGTGGTGGTTTGAATATGCTTGGCCCATGGAGTAGCACTATTAAGAGGTATTGCCTCATTGGAATAGGTGTGACCTTGTTGGAGAAAGTCTGTCACTTGGAGGCTGGGATTTGAGACATTCCTCCTAGTTGTCTGGAGGCCAGTCTTCTGTTTGTCTTTGGAATGAGATGTAGACCTCTCAGCACTTCCTCAGTCATGCCTGCCAGGATGCTGCCATGCTCCTACCTTGATGATAATGGACTGAACCTCTGAACCTCGAAGCAAGCCTCAAACAAACGCTGTCCTTTATAAGAGTTGCCTTAGTAATGGTGTCTGTTCACAGTAAACCCCTAACTAAGATATCTATTGATTCTGTTCTCAATTTAAGGTCTTGAATTATTTTGTTCATTCCATTTCACTGTTTGTTTATGTTTTCACAGATTTCTTTTTTATTAAATATTTTATTTATTTACATTTCAAATGTTATACCCTTTCCTGGATTCCCCTCCAAAAACCTGCTATCCCATTCTCCCCTCCCCTGCTTCTTTTAGGGTACTCTTCCACCCACCTACTCTTTCCATCTTCACTGTCCTGGCATTCCCCTACATTGGGGCATTGAACCTTCACAGGATCAGTGGCCTCTCTTTCCGCTGATACCAGATAAGGCCATCCTTTGCTACATATGCAGCTGGAGCCATGCAAACTCCTTTATCTCTTTCAGTCCTTTCCCTAACTGCTCTACTGCGGTCCCTGTGCTCAGTCCACTCATTGGCTGCCAGCATCCACATCTGTATTTTTCAGACTCTGGCAGAGCCTCTCAAGAGACAGCTATGTTAGGCTCCTGTCAGCAAGCACTTCTTGGCATCTGCAATAGTATCTGTGTTTGGTGTCTGTATATGGGATGGATCCCTAAGTGGGGCACTCTCTGGATGGCCTTTCCTTCAGTCTCTGCTCCACAGTTTGTCCCCATATTTCCTTTAGAACAAAGCAATTCAAAAAAAAAAAGAAGAAGAAGAAGAAGAAGAAGAAGAAGAAGAAGAAGAAGAAGAAGAAGAAGAAGAAGAAGAAGAAAGAAAGAAAGAAAGAAAGAAAGAAAGAAAGAAAGAAAGAAAGAAAGAAAGAAAGAAAGAAAGAAAGAAAGAAAGAAAGAAAAAAAGAAAAAAAGAAAAAAAGAAAGGATCAATTCTGGGTCAAAAGTTCGGAGCTAAGTGGGTGGGCCTTGCCAAACCTCTGGATATGGTCTCTACAGGTTCTTCCTCCCCTTTGTTGGGCATTTCAGCTAATCTCAACTCAATTGAGTCCTCCAAGTCTCTTGCTTTCCTGGCATCTAGGACTTTGTGGTGGCTATCTTCAGTTCCCCATGCCCCATTTCTACATACCTCTGTTCAAATTCCTGCCCCTTTGTATATCATCCCATCTCATCTCATACCTGATCCTGCCCCCCCTTTTGCTCCCCCATCCTCTTTTACTCCCAAGTCCCTCCCACTCTCTATCTCCTGTGAGTATATTGTTCCCCCTTCTAAGAAGAACTAAAGCATCTACACTTTGGTTTTCCTTGTTCTTGAGCTACACATGGTCTGTGAGTTTTATAATGGGTATTCTGAGCTTTTTGCCCAATATCCACTTATTAGTGAGGGCGTATCATATGTGTTCTTTTGTGACTGTGATACCTCCATCAAGATTATGTTTTCTAGTTCCAACCACTTGCCTGTGAATTTCATCGTCATTGTTTTTAATAGCTGAGTAGTACTCCATTGTGTAAATATAACATATTTTCTGTGTCCTTTCCTCTGTTGAAGGACATCTGGGTTCTTTACAGCTTCTGGCTATTATAAATAAGGCTGCTATGAACATAATAGAGCATGTGTTCTTATCATGTGTTGGAGCACCTTCTGGGTATATGCCCAGGAGTGGTATAGGTGGGTTCTCAGGTAGTACTATGTCCAATTTTCTGAGGAACTGCCAGACTGATTACCAGCTTGCAATCCTACCAACAATGGAGGAGTGTACCATGTTCTCCACATCCTCGCCAGCATCTTCTGTCACCTGACTTTTTTATCTTAGCCATTCGGATTGTTGTCATGTGGAATTTTATGAGATCCTGAAGGGTAGCCTGGTTCCCAGCTAAGTTAAGGCTAGAAGCCCTGATGACCCTGAAGGGATCGTAGGCACTTTCCTTGATTCCTAAGCACCAGACCCCTGTCACTTGCCACAGTCTCCTATAGGTTTGTGACTATCAGACACATATGAGCAATATCCCAAGCCCCTCCACAGGTAGAGAATGTAACCTGTGGTCATGTAGACTCAAGACAGATCTCCATTTTATTGAGGTACTTAAAGGCCTGAAGGGCTTAGCCAATAAGCTTTTCTTCCTATACACTCTTCCCTGAGAAAGGTCTTTAACCTCAGGCCCACCTTGAGAAGTGGGGTACGCTTTTACTCATCTACTTTCTACCATGACAACAAATGCTTTTCACTGGGATCTGCTATGGGGAGCCATGGAGAAAGCCTTCACCAATAGAGCAGCAGTCTAATCTCCCATAGAAGGCTTCTCTGTGCTCTCAGCCATGGCTCCCACCAAGTCCAAGCTCAAGCCTGCCACCATCAAGCCAAGGACTCTTCCCACAGGACCAGCTGAACCCCCCCTTTTTTCCATGGCCCTGGGCTAGTTATAGTTTGTGGGCCCCCAGTCCATTCTCAGCTCTTTCAAGGCTCCCAGTGGAGCCTAGGTGTCTGAGAGTCTGAGAATCGGATGGCCCTGGCCTCTTCTCAGGCCCAGAGAGCCCTGAAGCAGCTATGGCTGTCCTGTTCCCCAGATTGTGTTTCCCCAACCCCAGAGCAGTGTGCCAGGACTGCCCTATGGTCCTACACCCACCTGGCAAAAGCCTTTTCTGTTTTGTTCAGGAATTTTTCCCAGTGCCCATATCATCGAGGCTTTTCCCCACTTTCTCCTCTATAAGTTTCAGTGTCTCTGGTTTTATGTGGAGGTCCTTCACCCACTTAGACTTGACCTTAGTACAAGGAGATAAGAATGGATCAATTCCCAGTCTTCTACATGATAGCTGCCAGTTGTGCCAGCACCATTTGTTGAAAAGGCTATCTTTTTTCCAAAGGATAGTTTTAGCTCCCTTGTCAAAGATCAGGTGACCATAGGTGTGTGGATTCATTTCTGGGTCTTTGATCCTATTCCATTGATCTACCTGTCTGTTGCTGTACCAGTACCATGCAGTTTTTATAACAATTGCTCTGTAGTACAGCTTGAGGTCAGGCATGGTGATTCCACCAGAGGTTCTTTTATTGTTGAGAAGAGTTTTCGCTAGTCTAGGTTTTTTTTGTTATTCCAGATGAACTTGCTAATTGTCTTTTCTAGATCCTTGAAGAATTGAGTTGGAATTTTGATGGGGATTGCATTGAATCTGTAGATAGCTTTTGGCAAGATAGCCATTTTTACTATATTGATTCTGCCAATCCATGAGCATGGGAGATCCTTCCATCTTCTGAGATCTTCCTCAATTTCTTTCTTCNGCTCCTGGTTTGATTGATTCTTTGGATAGTTCTTTTTGTTTCCACATGGTTGATTTCACCCCTGAGTTTGATTATTTCCTGCAGTCTACTCCTCTTAGGTGACTTTGCTTCCATTTGTTCTAGAGCTTGCAGATGTGCTGCCAAGCTACTGGTGTAAGCTCTCTCCATTTTTTTTTTTTTTTTTGTAGGAACTCAGAGCAATGAATTTAACTCTCAGGAATGCTTTCATTGTGTCCCATAAATTTGGGTATGTTGTGGCTTCATTTTCATTTAACTCTAGAAAGTCTTTAATTTCTTTCTTTATTCCTTCCTTGACCAAAGTATCATTGAGTAGAGTGTTGTTCAGTTTCCAAGTGAATGATGGTGTTCTGCTACTTATGTTTTTCTTGAAGAGCAGCCTTAGTCCATCGTGATCTGATAGGTTTCATGGGACAATTTCAATATTTTTGAATCTGTTGAGGGCTGTTTTGTGACCAATTATGTGATCAATTTTGGAGAAGGTGCCATGAGGTGCTGAGAAAAAGGTATATCCTTTTGTTTTAGGATGAAATACTCTGTAGATATCTGTTAAGTCCATTTGTTTCATAGCTTCCTTTAGTTCGACTGAGTCTCTGTTTAGTTTCTGTTTCCAGGATCTGTCCATTGATGAGAGTGGGGTGTTGAAGTCTCCCACTACTATTGTGTGAGATGCAATGTGTTTTAAGCTTTACTAAAGTTTCTTTAATGAAAGTGGCTGCCCTTGCATTTGGAGCATAGATATTCAGAATTGAAAGTTCCTCTTGGAAGATTTTGCCTTTGATTAGTATGAAGTGCCCCTCTTTGTCTCTTTTGATAATTTTGGGTTGAAAGTCTATTTTACTCGATATTAGAATGGCTACCCCAGCTTTTTTCTTCGGGTCGTTTGCTTGGAATATTGTTTTCCAGCCTTTCACTCTGAGGTGGTGTCTGTTGTTTTTCCTGAGGTGTGTTTCTTGTAGACAGCAAAATGTCGGGTCCTGTTTGTGTAGCCAGTCTGATAGTCTATGCCTTTTTATCGGAGAATTGAGTCCATTGATATTAAGTGATATTAAGGAACAGTAATTGTTGCTTCCTGTCATTTTTGTTTTTAGAGTTGGGATTCTGTTCTTGTGGCTGTCTTCTTTTAGGTTTGTTGAATGATTATTTTCTTGCTTTCTCTAGGGCAGAGTTTCCGTCCTTGTATTGGTGTTTTTCTGTTATTATCCTCTGAAGGGCTAGATTTGTGGAAAGATATTGTGTGAATTTCAATTTGTCGTGGAATCCTTTGGTTTCTCCGTCTATGGTAAATGAGAGTTTTGCTGGGTATAGTAGCCTGGGCTGGCATTTGTGTTCTCTTAGTGTCTGTATATTCTCTGTCCATGATCTTCTGGCTTTCATAGTCTCTGGTGAGAAGTCTGGAGTAATTCTGATAGGCCTGCCCTTATATGTTACTTGACCTTTTTCCCTTGCTGCCTTTAATATTCTATCTTTATTTCGTTGTTATTTTATTATTTTGTTGTTATTTTGTTGTTCTGATTATTATGTGTCAGGAGGTATTTCTTTTCTGGTCCAGCCTATTTGGAGTTCTATAGGCTTCTTGTATGTTGATGGGCATCTCATTCTTTAGGTATGGAAAGTTTTCTTCTATTATTTTGTTGAAGATATTTGCTGGCCCTTTAGTTTGATAGTCTTCTTTCTCATCTACTCCTATTATCCTTAAGTTTGGTCTTCTCATTGTGTCCTGGATTTCCTGGCCTTTTTGTGTTAGGATCTTTTTGCATTTATCATTTTCTTTGATTGTCTTGTCTATGCTCCCTATAGAATCTTCTGTGCCTGAGATTCTCTCTTCTATCTCTTGCATTCTGTTGCTGATGCTCATATCTATGGTTCCTGATTTTTTTCCTATGGTTTCTATCCCCAGGGTTATCTCCTTTTGGTTTTTCTTAATTGTTTCTCCTTCCATTTTTAGGTCCTGGATGGTTTTGTTCAATTCCATCACCTGTTTGGTATTGCTTTCCTGTAACTCTCTAAGTATTTCCTCTTTAAATGCTTCTAGTTGTTTATCTGTGTTTTCCTGTAACTCTCTAAGTTTTTCCTCTTTAAATGCTTCTAGTTGTTTATCTGTGTTTTCCTGTATTTCCTTCTTATAGTCCTCCATCTTCATCATGACCAGTGACTTTATATCCATGTCCTGCTTTTCTGGTGTGCTGTTGTATCTAGGACTTGATGTGGTGGGTGAGTTTGGGTCTGGTGATGCCAAGTACCCTTGGATTCTGTTGTTTCTGTTCTTATGCTTGCCTCCTGCCATCTCTGCCTGAGGAGACTTGGCATTGGTGCAGACCAGAAAGGACCCACTGTTCTGCCCTGGGCCTTTATCAATCTCCTGGCTGATGTCTCAAGTTCCACGAGATTGGGCTAGAACAGAGGCTGTGTTCCCCTGCTTACCTCAGGTCCCAAGATAGCTTGGAGGGTCCCGAAAGAGCCTAAGAGAGTGCACAGCGCCTGAGGCCCTAGCCCTGAACTCCTGATGTGATCTTAAAGTCCTGGGAGTTGCTGGGTTCAAAGGAAAGATGGTGGGGTGGAGGGTGCTCTGTCTGGGAGAGGCCCAGCCTCCGGTGGGGCGGAGTTCTGGGATCCTGCACCTTCGGGCAACTGCTGACCCACTGCTCCCAACACCACCTCTGCACTCCACTCACGCGTAACCCCGATGCCATCTTAAATTCCTGGGGTGTGTGAAGTGCAGGACAGGCCCTAGCTGCATCCACTGGGCTCAGAGGATAGATGGCGGTGTCGACCTTTGATTCTTATCTTGCCTGCCTATCATCCTCACTACCACAACTTGATGTTCTTTCATCTAAAATGCTTTAAGAAAGCACCATCCCTTTGTTGTTACTGGATGTTTGGGAGACTAAAACTGCCACTCAGTGGTTGAGCTCCTGCATGGTAGAGCTCATGCACTTGGCTCTTGAGTCAATTCTAAGCAACAAATGATAAGGGGAAAAAAGGAAGGATGGAGTAAAACAAAAGAAAATGTTAAGAAAGTTGAAATACATTATTTGTTAAAGACTGGAACAAAGCACACATTGAAGGAGTTACAGAGATCAAGTGAGGAGCTGAATGTAAAGGATGGACCAACCAGTGACTCCTGCAGCCGGGGATCCATCCCATAATCAGCCACCAAACATAGACACTATTGCATATGCCAGCAAGATAGTGCTGAAAGGGCCCTGATATAGCTGTCTCATGGGAGGCTATACCAGTGCCTGGCAAACACAGAAGTGGATGCTCTCAGTCAGCTATTATATGGAACACAGGGTTCCCAAGGAAGGAGCTAGAGAAAGTACCCAAGGAGCTGAAGGGGTCTTCAACCCTATAGGTGAAAGAACAACATGAACTAACTAGTACCCCCAGAGCTCATGTCTCTAGTTGCATATATAGAAGAAGATGGCCTAGTTGGCCATCATTGGGAAGAGAGGCCCCTTGGTCATACAAACTTTATATGCCCCAGTACAGGGGAACGCCAGGGCCAATAGGGGGGAGTGGGTGGGGTGGGTAGGGAAGCAGGGTGGGGGTTGGGGGAGGGTTTAGGTGATTTTAGGGAGAACATGTGAAATGTAATGAAGAAAATATCTAATAAAAATGAAAAAAAAAAGACTGGATCTCTTTTCCTTTTCCTCATGCATTTTAAAGGAAATAAATACTTGAAAAAGAAACAGCTTTTTCAGTTGCTTCACATTTTCTGCTCTGAATGGATACATTTCTGCTTTTGAGCATAGGCCCCTCTAGCACTTCAGAGGACATGGCGTACAATTTCTTTTAGTGTTTCTTTGTGAAACCAGAGAGAGGTCCTTGACAGCATCTCACCAGATTGGCTAACAACAGGAACTTGAACAAGTCAGGACTGTTTGCGTACAACTGGATTGAGATAATGTAGCTGCCGAATAAGAGAATCATCAACCAGCAACCCCACAGTGTTATGCCCTGGGGCAGGGAAGAAAAAGAAAGAAAAACAACCAGAAGTCAGAACCCAGAGTCTTGGCCTAGAAGTGGGAAAGCACTTTGGAAGAACTGATCAGATCACTGAACCCTGTTTGGCTGTCCACCATCCTGATGGCCTCCTGAGTAACCTGGAGGTCTGTTTTGCATGTTCCTTTGGTTTTATTTAGCATTTATTTGACAAGTAAGAAGCATACATGTCTGCCATGATGCATTCTCACATTGTCAGATAATGAAAGCAGAGTAATCAACATATTCATTACCTTCATACTTACCAGTCACATACTTACCATTTCTTTATGGGGAAAATGTTTAAAATCCACTTGCTTATCAATTCTGAAGCTCTGGAAGCACGAGCACAGGCTGTGCTATATAGTAGTGCACTTGAACCTCCTTTTCTAGTCTTTGACCCCATTGACCATCATCCCACTTCTCTCTGTGAACCCTTCTCACCCCATACTGGAAGCCACTAGTAACCACTATTCTCTGTATCTTATACTCCATTTTTTATATTTCCACACATAAATGAAAGCATATTTGGTGGCTGATTTGGGGATGGATCCCTGGTTTCATCAGCCACTGGTTGGTCTATCCTTTGGTCTCAGCTCCACACTTGATCTCTGAAACTCCTTCCATGTGTGTTTTGTTCCTAATTCTAAGAAGGGGCAAAGTGTCCACATTTTGGGCTTCATTCTTCTTGAGTTTCATGTGTTTTGCAAATTGTATCTTGGGTATTCTAAGTTTCTGGGCTAATATCCACTTATCAGTGAGTACATGTTATGTGAGTTCTTTTGTGATTGGGTTACCTCACTCAGGATGATACCCTCCAGATCCATCCGTTTGCTTAGGAATTTCATAAATTCATTGTTTTTAATAGCTGAGTAGTACTCCATTGTGTATATGTACCACATTTTCTGTATCCATTCTTCTGTTGAGGGACATCTGGGTTCTTTCCAGCTTCTGGCTATTATAAATAAGGCTGATATTAACATAGTGGGGCATATGTCCTTATTACCAGTTGGAACATTTTCTGGATATATGCCCAGGAGAGATATTATGGGATCCTCCAGTAGTACTATGTCCAATTTTCTGAGGAAGTGCCAGACTGATTTCCAAAGTAGTTGTACAAGGTTGTAATCCCACCAACAATGGAGGAGTGTTCCTCCTTCTCCACATCCTTGCCAGCATCTGCTGTCACCTGAATTTTTGATCTTAGCCATTCTGACTGGTGTGAGATGGAGTCTCAGGGTTGTTTTTGATTTGCATTTCCCTGATGATTAACGATATTGAACATTTTTTTCAGGTACTTCTCAGCCAGTCGGTATTCCTCAGTTGATTCTTTGTTTAGCTCTATGCCCCATTTTTTAATGGGGTTATTTGATTTTCTGGAGCCCACCTTCTTGAGTTCTTTATTACACCAGCAAGATTTTGCTGAAAGGGCCCTGATACAGCTGTCTCCTGTGAGGCTATGCCAGTGCCTAGCAAACATAGAAGTGGACTCTCATAGTCAGCTATTGGATGGAACATAGGGTTCCCAATGGAGGAGCTAGAGAAAGTTCCCCAAGGAGCTGAAGGGGTCTCTAACCCATAGGTTGAACAACAATATGAACTAACCAGTACCCCTAGAGCCCATGTCTCTAGCTGCATATGTAGCAGAAGATGGCCTAGTCATCCATCATTGGGAAGAGAGGTCCCTTGGTTTTGCAAACTTTATATGCCCCAGTACAAGGGAATGCCAGGGCCAAGAAGTGGGAGTGGGTGGGTAGAGGAACAGGGCAGGATGTGCAGGAGGATATAGGGGACTTTCACAATAGCATTTGAAATGTAAATGAAAAAAATATCTAATAAAAAAAGAAAAAAGAAAGAAAGCATATGGAGGGGTTTGCTTTGTTTGTCTTTTTATATATGGTTTGATTACACGCTGAAAGGTAAAACTGAGTGCTTAGGTCACCAAATATAGAAACGTCAACTCCAAATGGATATACTGAAACATAGAACTAAATTGTAAATTCACTCAGGTAAAACAATGAGCATTAGTGTGGACACCGACTTGGCTATGGCCCCAAGAACAACAACAAGGGCAAAAACATACAAATAGGATCACAACAAACTGTAAAGTATTCAGGAAACAAAGGAAAACTACAAGCTGAAAAGACAACCTATACAGAAGAAGAGGAATATTTCCAAGTCACACATTTGATAAAGACCTGTTGTTTTTAAGGATTGAGAGAGAGAGAAAGAATTAAAAATTATAATAAAATTGGAGAAAGGAAGCAAATAAATATCTCTCAAACTGTAACATATAGACTAGCAGATATATGTAAAAATGTCAAGCATGAATAAAAATCAGAGAAATTCAAAGCTATCAGGAGATATCAGCTCTCCATTGCTAAAATGAGTGCTATTAAAAAGACAAAAGATAAGCATAAATGTAAGTGTGAGAAAATGGGAGGGAGTAACTCTTTTCTACTATTGGTAGGAATGTAAATTAGTTGTAGAATTCTTCCAAAACTACAATAGAATTGCAATATGATCCAACAATCATTTTCTGGCATTTACTCAAAAGAAAGGAAATGAGCACGTTCTAATGTTGCCTGAAGCATTTTTCACTGTACCTGAGGCCTATCAACAGGTTCATGGATGTATATACACAGTATTACACTTTGCAACTCAAAAAGAAATCCTAGCATATATATTGCCATGGATAAATCCACAGGGAAGTTTCATTTGAAATCACCCACAAGGTTGTCTTATAAGCATATAAATCAAGGACTGGAAGGTGAATGTTTTACTTAAATACCTTGGACTCAGAGGAACGTCTTCTTGTCCTTCCCACATAGGCGCACAATAGCAACACTGCAGCCTCCAAGTCTAATGCCACTTTGAAACCA
Source organism: Mus minutoides (assembly GCA_902729485.2). Taxonomy (NCBI): domain Eukaryota; kingdom Metazoa; phylum Chordata; class Mammalia; order Rodentia; family Muridae; genus Mus; species Mus minutoides. The sequence continues at coordinate 1,063,948 of LR750000.1, forward strand.
TGTCTACTTATTCTAGAAGTTTGAGAGACATGTCTTCTTGCTAGCTCAGTCACTTATCTCTCACCAATAATGATTATAATCCTTGAGTTTTGTCATTGCTGTCATCAAATGTGTCCAATGAGAGTCTGAACCACCACACACCCCCCAGCAGAGAGACAGACTACCCTTCCCAGAAGTACATAGGTCTGAATTCAGTGAGAGACAGGGAGGCTTTGATCCAGAATCAGAAAGTATAACAAGCCTTGGAGAAAAGATGACTCTCAGCATTGAGGCTGCCCCTGAAGACTATTGCAGACTGATGAGCCAAAGATGAAGAGCAGGGGAGAGGTCGGCTATCGGTTCAGAGATGAATACCTTAAGGTTCAGCTGTATATCGAGGAGCCAATTAGAGAACGACCATTATTCATGATTAGGAACACATTAACTAACTGTTAAAGCCACACAAATTTATAAACTTCTCAGATGTCCACTGTAAGCTAAAGGACATGCTTTCATTCAGATTGATATTTTTGTTGTTTTACTTTTGTTTATTATTTTATTATACAGAGTTACATAAGGCTATTTTTATGCTGGTATATAATATAATTAGAATGTACATCCCTCTATGTTCTGATATTTTCCACATTTTCCCTCTTCTCACTTCCATTCTCCTAGACAGTTTAGCCTCACCTTCATGTCATATGTACATATGTAATTTCATGGATCTATAAAGGCTGTGACCTAAAAATGAGAGAAAATGTGCAATAGTTTTTTTTTGTTTTCTAAGACTGACTTAATTTATTAAATATGATTTTCATTAGTTGTATCTCTTTTCCAAAAAACAACATACCTGCATCCTTCTTCATGACTGGAAACTAACTATTCTATTGAATATGTGCACCACATTTTATTTATCAACTCCCTTGTTAATGGACACCTAGGTTTGTTCCACAACTATTGTGACTGTAGTTTACTGCTGCAATAAACATCAACACAAAATTCTCTCTGTAACATGTTCACCTGGCATCTTTGGGGCAAATGCACAAGAGTGGAATAGCTTGGCTTTATATTATGTCTATTTTTAGTTATTTGCTGAACCCACATAATGATTCTCATCAGCTATAAATAAGGGCTCATCAGAATTTGCTGTCATTTGTTTGTTTTGAAGATTGTTTTTATTATGTGGTGTGTGTGTGTGTGTGTGTGTGTGTGTGTGTGTGTGTGTGTTTAAAACTGTTCACACAGGCTACAAGGCAAGCATCAGATTTCATGAGGCCCAAGTTACATGTATGCAATGAATCACCGGATTAATGTGTCCTCAGATCTTCACTCTGGTGCTCTGATAGAGCAGTAAGTGTTCTTAAGTTCTGAGCTCTCTCTGAGGTCTTATCATTTGTTTTCTTAACAACTACTATCCTGAATGATGCGATACATAATCTCAATATAGTTCTTATTTGCATTCTTTGATAGCTAAGTGTATTGAACTTTTTCAATATGTTCATTGGCAATTTCTACTCCATCTTTTGAAAACTATCTGCTTATTTCACTAGCTCAATTCCTGATTATGTTGTTTCACTCTTTATTGACAGTAGTATTTTATTTGTTTCTGTACTCTAGATATTAAGCCATTATCAGAAGCATAGCTAGTAAACGTTTTTTTTTTTCCCAATTCATTTTATTGCTATACACAAACTTTGTAATGTCATGGAATCCCATTATCAACTTTCAGTGAAACTTCCTAAGTAATTGAAGTCCTATTTGGAAAGAGTTTGGAGACACTGATAGTTTCAAATGATTTGACTATCAGCTTTGTTGTTTCAGGTCTAATATTAAGGTTTTCTACTTTTTGGGAACTGATTTTCATACAACATAGAAAAATGGGGATCTTGCTTCATTCTTCTACAAGTGAATAACCAGTTTCAGTAACAACATTTGATGATAAGGCTCTCTTTTCTCCAATGTGTATTTTTGGCAATTTTGACAAAAAAATCAGGTTGTTTTAACTGTGTTATTTTATATCTGAGTTCTCTATTTTGTTCTATTGATCTATATAGCTATTTTGTGCCAGTATTATATAATTATTATTATGATTCTCTATTACAACTTAAAATGAGGTATGGTGATAACCTCGGCATTATTTATTTTGCTCTGGATTTCTTTCTTTATCTGGGATCTTTTGTGCTTCCATATTTTAAGTCTTTTTTTTTTTCCGTTTCTGTGAAAATGGCAGTAAAATTTTGATGAGAATTTAACTGAACCTGTAGCTTTCCTTCAGTATATCCATCTTCACAGTACTGCACAATACTTCTAATCCACAAAGCTTATGGTGCTGACTTCTAGTGTCTTCTATTTCTCTGGTGTTTTACATTTTCATTGTTAGAGCTCTATCACTTCCTTGCTTTATTTTATTCATAGAAATTGGGGAAGGGGACTGTGGTGTTTTGAATGAGAATTGTTCTCAGAGCTCACATATTCCTTTTTTCTCTTAAAGGCAGTCATGACTTTTAAGAGACCAGAAATTACATAAAAAATAAAAATAATTTGCTAAATGAAGCCCAGATTTTTTTCCATGAATTAAATATTTTTAAATTAAGATTTGTTTGTTTGTTTTTTTTTAACTTATTCATTTTATATCACACACACTGCCCTCTTCCAATCACCCCTTCCCACAATCTTTCTCCCTTCCTCCTCCTCTTCTCTCCTGGATATCCCCCCGTCCTGGCACTTCAAGTCTCTTCAATACTGCTTCCTCTCCCATTGAGACCAAAGTGGCCCAGATAGAAGAACATATCCTATGTACAGGCAACAGCTACTGAGATATCTCCCATTCTAGTTATTCAGGACCCACATGAAACCTAAGCTTCAAATCTGCTACATGTTTGGAGAGGCCTACGTCCAGCAAGTGCATGCTCTTTAGTTGGTACTTCAGACTCTCAAAAACCCTTTGCCAGAGGCAATTGAGGGTGAGGTGGGGTAGGGAATGGAAGAAGGTTCAGGATCAGGTGTTAGGAGAGACAGGAGTGATGTACAAGTGGCTAAGAGAATAAATGGAAATCTGCAACGGATGGGAATGAGGGGGGGGGTGGAATCTCCAGGACAAGACAGAGACCTGGGATAAGGGAAGCACCCATCAATCAAAATCCTTAGCTGTGTCTCACAACGTTGGAGATATGGAACCTGAAGAGGCCACCTCATATAGCCAGGCAGGAACACCAATGGAAGGATAGACACACCAAACTGTCCACAAAACTATCTACCCAGAATTTATCCTGTCTATAAGAAATGTAGTCACAGGGAATGGAGTAGAGACTAAGTGAATGGCAAATCGATAACTGGCCCATCTTCACACCCATCCCATGGGAAAGCACCAATCCCTAACACGGTTAATGATACTCTTTTATGCTTGCAGACAGGAGCATGCTGTTCTCTGAAAGACTCTACTCGGCACCTGACTCAGACAGATACCTATCTTCACTCTTTGGGAAACATAGAACTTGATGGAGGAAATGTGTTACTGTGGTGGGGTTGAAAGTTTCAGATCCATTCCAGTCAGCATTCTCTTCCCTGTGCTTGTGGATCAGATGTAAGCTCTCAGCTACAACTCCAGTACCATGCCTGCATGCCTGCTGCCACGCTCCCATCATGACTGGCAGGGCCTCATCCTCTGACATTACAAGCACTAATAATACTTACTTCTATAAGTTGCTTTCCCTATGGTATATTTTCACTGCAATAGAAAAGTAACTTAGACATGGGTAATTATGACTAGAATAATTTTTCAAACTGAGTTTTGACATGACAACCTGGCAGTTACTAGTTCCCACTTATTTCTAAGACATCTGGCCACCAGCACTAAGAACCCCTCATATTTCATTACTCCAGAATTGTGACTTGAATCCAATATGGAGTTTCTTCAACTTTCAAAACTGCTTTCTTTTCTGTGAAACAAACTAACCCTTTTTCAAATAGTGTCTCCATCCCATTCTCAGGGTTGGTCCCTACGTTACCCATCACTACTCACTCTTGCTTACTTTTGCTCAGAAGAACCTCTCACTCCCTCTCTCTGAGTCCTGAGTTTTTACAGCCTTAGCTTCCACCAGCACAAACTGATTGTCCCAGCCTCTAGAAGAGAAAGTGCAGTGGCCAAAGTTTAGAAAAAGTACATACCCTAGTGTCCTGATTCTTATCTTGCTTGGAGAACCAAGAATTCTGTTCAATAACAATTAGCCAAAAAGCAATGGATCAATAGACACATGAGGTTCATTTCCTAAATTTACCTACAAAGATTAAATTGAAAGTCACACTACAATGGAAAAGTAAAGACAAATTCTCCTATACTGGTACCAAACAAAGATAAAGATATGGCTCCATCTAGTAAGCTGTTGACTTAGAAGAAAAGATTCAGGACAATCAGAAGCATCCTTCTGGAGCTCCCTGGTGGAAAAAGAATATTCTTGTTCACAGAATTCACCTGTCAGGTCACATGATGTCTCAACTGTGTTCTCCTCACAGAAAAATTTCACAGCCTTAATAATTTGCTATCTCCCTCAAGACACTGGAAAGCCCTCAAAGTTTCTATTGACTAAACCTACACTACCTTGAAAACTTTTCCAAAGAAAAGACATAGATATTTGACAAGGGGAGATTGGAAATGGTAAATAGGTACAATTAATTAATTTCCTTATAAAATAATTTTATTACAAATTTTCTTTTTTAAAAATTACATATTCTCTTCATTTACATTTCAAATGCTATCCCCTTTCCTAGTTTCCTCTCCAAAAGTACCCTATACGCTCCTCCCATCCTGTTCCCCAACCCACCCATTCCCACTTCCTGGCCCTGGCATTCCCCTGTACTCTGGCATATAATTTTCACAAGACCAAGGGGCCTCTCCTCCCATTGATGGCCAACTAGGCCATCCTCTGCTACATATGCAATTAGAGACAAAAGCTCTGGGGGGTACTGGTTAGTTCATATTGTTGTTCCTCCTATAGGGTTGCATACCCCTTTAGCTCTTTGGGTACTTTCTCCAGCTCCTTCATTGGGGGCCCTGTGTTTTCAGAAGTAATTGTTCTCAAAGTTCCAGGCTAAGCTCTCTCTGACCTTCCTTTCTGCCCTGATTCCATTCTCTTCCACCTTGCTTTGGTAACATGCCACTGCTGGAATGAGAAGAGGTTGAAAAGGTGAGGGAGGGAGAGACATGCAGAGAAAGAAGCAGACACCTGAAACTGTTTCTCTTGTTCCCAAGTTTAATGAAAACCACTTGATGCTAGCATGTCTATTGAGGCCTCAGAAAAATACGAATGTGGCTGAATTTGAATGACTGCAGCAAATGTGATGAAGGTGCTCCTTGATGCTTCATGAGCCCTCTGGGCTATTCATAGACTTGCCTATTAAGACCCCATCAACTGCAGAGGACAAGCTTCATCACTTGTGTTCCAACCTGGGTTTGTAAAGGAATGGAATGCTGCTCTGTAGTGGCATCCAGCCTTAACTTTTCTCTCTGTTATATGTACACATTTCCATTTCTCTGCTTCATATTTACGGACTTTTGCTATTTTTAGCTTAAGTGTAGACAACATGACATTTTCCTTTAGCTTAGAGATCCCCCATGGCCGTGTAGCACGTGCTTCAATCTCTTTCTTTGCTTTATTACTCCCATTTGATTCAAGGCTTTTCTGCGACCTTTTGACATTTCTCCATCAAGTCTGCCACTGAGAATACAAGCTAATAGCCTTTGAAAAGCATTGTGGAGTGCTGAACATAGTTACTGAGTCAGCCCTTTGCTGATTATATGCTAGAGTATAATGACAGTTCCTGACAAGGAGCCAGACTTTCCTAGTTTGGCATTTATGATCAAGTTCTGCAACCATTAAATACACTTATATGCTTTTAAAAGTCTACCTGTGACTTTTCTGTTTGTAATAGTTCATGGTGGTTGAAAGTTGTTTTCCTGTTAGCATCAAGAATAGTGGACAAAAGATAATAGACTGGTCTCTATTTCCTTTATGAGCCTTGGCTTTGGCAGTAAGTAGAACACAGAGCTTAGTTCTCGTCCTTTTTCACATATGCCTTTGCTGTGCATGAGCCTATGGACAGCTCCTCAGGAAACAAGGGTAGCCTTTGTGCCCCCATCCCATGAATAAGAGAGAATTGTATTGTGGCAAAAATCTTCAGAGTTCACCTGAAGCAATACTTACCAAAAAGAGGAACTTTATGGAAATACTAAAGGCAGAAACAAATAGCTTCCTCTATATTTCATCCTAGATAAGCAAGAATTTCATGAGTGACACCATGGTTTAAGAGCAAGAATTACAAAAACACAGGCTGTAATGTTACTTGGTGCATCTGCTTCTCGGAGATTTGTTTTAGCTGTCTGCCTCTGTTACCCAGAAACAACAGAACAACCCACTATGAACCAAAAGCCTCTTCTATACAGAATTAGCCAAGATTGTTATTTGTCATATTTAAGAAAGCCAGACCTAAACTACATGGATCTTTTGTGCCTTAATTATCTTGGTAAGTGGGCAAACCCTGGTTTCACTTCAACTGGCTCAAGGAGGCATGGCTGGCAACATTTAATTTTGCACTTTCCCAGGATCCTATAAACAAACCTAGAATGATCTGTCTTCCTTGGCATAAGCTTTGCTCTGTTAGTGGTTCCCTGGAAACAGACAGCAAAGTTATCTGCCAAGCTTTAACAACAACCCATAGCTATGTGCCACTTGGCTTAGCCAAATTGGCAAACATGTACTGTGACACCCAAGAACTTCATCATAAGGGATGCAGCCTTAGAATGGAAGAATGGTAGTACTGGCAGAGACCACAGATTCCCTTGCATTCTAATGATATAGAAAACCTCTGAGCAAGATGGAAGAACAGAACATACATGAAATGACTAATGCCAAATCCTTCTAACTTACTCATAAGCATCTGTAGAATTCCATACACATGAAAAGACTTGTACTGAGTGTTCTCGGCTGTGATACAGGTCCCATAGCTTTACAGTCTAGTCTCTCCCAAAGGTCTTCTGGTGGCTGCCTCATGATTTTACTAAAGTAGAGGTGATGACAATTCTAGACCTAGTCAGTCACCACTAAAGAAGTATGGGTTACAGATGAAGACTTAAAAACATGAGCTCGCGGGGCAGTGGTGTCGCATGCCTTTAATCCCAGCACTTGGGAGGAAGAGACAGACGGATTTCTGAGTTCGAGGCCAGCCTGGTCTACAAAGTGAGTTCCAACACAGCCAGGGCTATACAGAGAAACCCTGTCTTGAAACAACAACAACAACAACAACAACAACAAAAGCAAAAACATGAGCTCTAGGGAAACACTGTTTATATCACCTGTAGTTTACACCTGGCTCATAAATAAAAGGTGATAGTGTTAACCCATGCCTGAATTAGAATGATACATCCTGTGCTCTTCTACAATACTCTCACAGAGGTTACAGAAGGAACAGTGAAGAAATATGGACCTTCCAATTCAATTTTTTGAAGCATTATTTTATGATCTTCCCAAGTTTCACTCTCAGAATCTTTAAGCTAAATATTGTCAGGAAGGTAGAGGTTCATATCTCTGACTCTGTCAAACATGTCCTCTCACTAATCTATAGGCTCCCAGAGGCTGACAGTTACCTTAGAGTCATGCCTGGGATACACTATATTCACCAAGGAAATGGATGATCAACCCCCAAATTAGCCAGAGTCTCCACTTCAAGAGATAAGGGAAGGAACATTGTGTGATGTACCACTTTTGCAACCCAAGTGATGTCACCTGTTAATGGTTAAAAGTTCTCCTGCTAGAATCATGAATCCCTTAGCCCCTATATGTTCTGCAGTAAAAAAGTTTCAAAAATACTTGAACAAGACTCTGCATTAAACCCAAATGTGGATAAAAAAGAAAATATGTGTGTTTGGGTATATGCACATAGTGTAGTGTGAAAGAAAAGGAAGACAATGTAAGTCTTCCTTAAAGGAAGGGCTGAACATCAGCCCTTGCAGGGTGTGATTCTGTTGCTGTGCCATCTGCAAAGTGTGAATTAGAAGGAAGCTGTAGGAGCCATGAGCACAG
>LR750000.1:1072101-1152852 GCA_902729485.2 Mus minutoides
TTATAGAGAACTTTCTGGATAACACTTGAAATGTAAATGAAGAAAATATCTAATAAAAGTTGAAAAAAAAAAAGAAGATTCTGAACTCCACCTTTAAGTTTCCCAGGCATAGTAAAAAAGGCATCATCTTCAATAATAAGCACAGTCCACCCAATAGTAATAATCTCACAGTGCCCCATTTGCCACCAGCCAGATCTTGGTCTGAATTCTGACTGAATCCATTGTCTAATACAGCTGCCCAACCCCACAGGGCAGCAAGAAGACAAAGACTGCTTGGATACACATTCCAGTGCTTATGGATTTATTACCTGGGCAAGTTGCTTAACTATGTTGCATCCATTTTGTTGACAATAAAATGGAAATAATGGCCCATTCCTCATGGTGCTTTATGAGGACTGAGTCGATACTCATAAAGTGGCATGTGGCACAGACAAAATACCAAGTGGGAGTAAGCACTTGTTAGCAGCTGTGTAACCTAAAGCTCCTGAGCTGTGGATCCCTTGTTTCCCATAGTCGCAAAATGGGCCTTCAGCTCTGATAGATTTACCAAGGTCTAGTCCCCCTTACTCAGCCCCACTTAGTTTACCAAGCATACCAGGCAGCTTCATAGCACTCTAGGCCCTATTTAGGAACAATGTTCCAGTGCAGACACCATATGTTTAACTAACACTACAATGCCTACAGTGTTATACTTTCTTCCCACTGAGCACATGTTAGCATTTCAGTGGGGGCCTTGGGTGCTCTCCCATCACAAATCAAAAGATGTGCATGTTAAAACAACTTTAAGTCAAACCTGAACTCTTTGCTGTTTACTTAGGTTCAGTTTTTCCATCTTGTAAAAATACAAGTAAATATGGAGATTTCCTATAGTGACTATGTAAATAAAGAAGAAAATTCATATGGTAACAAGGTGACATGGCAGCCAGTACACTGCCCACAGTGACATAGGTATTTCCACTGCCATCTTCATAATAATTTGATTGCCTGTCCCATCACATGTTACTAAGTTATGATCCTCCTCTGGACAAAGCTCACATCGTCTCATTTTTACACACATCACATTGCCTAGCTTCCTGTAGTAACTGCATAGAATTGTTACAATCATACTAAATTGCACTGAGTATTTAGATTATCAACTCTGATTATGCATTAGAATCATTTTGACCAGACGTATTTATGATCTACACTCCAAAATATGATAAGTCAGATCCTCCAGGGGAAGTTTTCAAATGTTGTATCATGTCAAAGGTCTCCAAAACAATCTACAAGGGAGTTAGAGTTAGTGGTTCTCTCCCTTTTCACTCACTTCTTACCATTTCCTTGGTACGCAGTCTATGTTTACAATGAAGCTAGGTGGGTAGTGTGATATACTTCTTTTTTTAACCCATTCTGAATTATGAATAACTCATTCTCAAGTATGAGCACTGACACAGAGTCAAGTGCACTGGAGTCACATCAGATAAAGGAATGATAAAAGAAAACAAGACCTATTTCCAGTTAATAGAGCTAGAAAAATAAAACAGCATCCCATGAGCTGAATTCAACTGTTATGCCTTCAGGGCTTAATATTATCATTATAAGGCATGTTTATGGATTCTATTTATGAAAAAACATTATCTATTGTACTACATGTATATATCTTTTCATCACATATTGCTGTGTTTTTTTTATTAGAGATGCTAACTTAATGACTCTCCCAATATGGAGACTTGAGTCTATATCAGTTAGACTTGACAGGTTGAAAGAAAAGATGAGTCACATAGTTAGGTGGATAGAGAGAGGGAGAGATCTAAGAATGAGGAAGGAGATGAATATGACTAAAGAAAAATAACCACTCATTTCATAAAATTTTCAAATAACTAATAAAAATTTCAATGAAAATAACAAATCTTTAGAAAAAAGAAACCATCTTCTCTGCTTGGCAAAACAAAAGTCCTGGATTCCCCTTGCTTGTAGTGTGAATCATTTACCTTAAGGCTTCTTGAATTAAACTTGAATCCCAGAATTCTTATAGTCTGGGTTCTACCCAGTATTCAGTTTGGTGACTGCAAGCAAAGAGACCCAGGATCATTATTTTATTTTTCTTTGCAGCGATATTCTGTTAATTTCTTTGTTTTGTTTTAACCTCTACAGACATAAAGCTATTTCTCAAAATCTCTAGAGGTATTTTTATTGTTAAAATTACTTCAAATTCTCTTTCAGAGAACCTTGGTGGGGAGAATAATTACAGGGTACTGACATTGTTCTACAGTTGCCTCACAGCAAAGTAACTAAGGTCTCTTTGTCTTTTGCTCATCTGGCTTAAACATAAGGAAAGAAAAGTGAAACTCTGTAGAGATGTTTGTCAAGCAGTCCTCTTAGTGCTTTGTACACTATCTAAATTTCACTACTTAATTCCATGCTGTTGGTTTTCACCTCCCAATTTACCAAAGTAGAAAATTAATATCCTGTTACCATGAGGTCACACAACCTCATGCAAGTTGTCTGAGGAAAGGTTGAACATAATTTGACTTTGTATAAGCCTGTTGGATTTTCTGATAGAGCCCTTGTCCTTTCTTAATATTTTTTTTTGCTTTTTCTTTTTTTTCAACTTTTATTAGATATTTTCTTCATTTACATTTCAAGTGTTATCCACTTAATATTTATAATGTGATTGCTACGGATCTCAGAACCAGAACCCAGCAACAATTCAAATTCAAGCTCCAAATTTTAGCTGTTTCATATCATATTTATACACTCATTGGTTTAATATCTAAATTTTCTCAGAAAAGTGTGCACCTGGAACATTCTAAGTCAACAAACTGTATCTGCCCATTAGTACATTTACAAACTGTTAAAGGAAAGAAACTTTATACTTAATTAAAATTAGGACATTTCAGTGTCTCTAGTCAAAAAGAGGAGCAGCAAAGATGTCAAAGGATATATCAACAAATAATCATCTGAGTATAGCTTTGGTGGGTTCAGGTTAACATATTAAGGTGGGGTTGGTTAAGAGAGAGGCACACAGAGGCAAAGACACAAACACCCACATGATCCGGACAGAATTGACAGAACCTGACAATATGTATGGTCTAATTCAAATGCTCTATCTACTGAGGAAGTTGGGGCTCCATATTGCTAACAAGCTCATAGTAGGTATTTTGGTAACCATAATATAATTTACAAGAATCTACCAAAGGTCAAGATTGTCAATATGAATAGACTTCTATGAGCATATGGCTTAAAGGCCAGGAAGTATGACAGGTATGTAGGGAAAACTCAAGGACAACATGGAAAATACTAGGAAGTGCCCTGATCATACCAACTAGCAGAAGCATGATGTTTCTGTTTTCTCTCACTTCTGTCAGTAGAAAACGGGTCAACTTTGCAAGGATAGAGTCAGTGCTACTCAGTACTCCCATTTAAAATAAGACACATAGAAACAGAGACATCTAAAGAAAACCAGTGCCTGGGCCTCACTAAAAAGCTCAAAGTGCTCAGGACCAAGTTAGTGCATTCCCAGTATTATAGTAGTTAAGTCAGCTTTATTCATGTATTGGGTTTGTTGATTTTCTAGTTTTCATGCTTTTTGCTCTTCCATGTTACCCTGTTTTATGCTCAAGCAATGTGGAATTTGGAACTACTTCCAATGTTGGGCAGAAAATACACTTTGTGGTTTATGTCAAATGAGGGGATGGAAAACACACTTTGAGTGAAGAAACAGATTTAAGTGTGCATAACATTGACTGGGGAAATGGCTCAACAGAAAAAAGTACTTGCCTTGCAAAAATGAAGCCTTAAAGTCAAGACCCAGAACCCATGATTAAAAAAAAAAAAAATGTTATGTATAAGGAGTGGCTGTAGATCCTTTTTGAAAGTCTGGTAGAATTCTACTGTGAATCTATCTAGTCCTGGATTTTTTTTTTTTTTTTTTAGTTTGAAGTCTTATAGTTGTTTTAAATGTCCTCATTTCCCATGAGTTTGGTTAGGTGGTTGACTTCCATGGTTTAATTTTGCTGCTTTAGCTGACTTACAAATTCATCCATATCTTTTATGCTTTCAAACTAATGGAAATGTCTATTTAAATTATTCTCATAAAATATTGTGAAAGTCTTTGGTTTCTATTAAAAATATCCCCTGTTCATTTCTGATTTTGTTAATTTGGAATACATATGAATATATATGTACATTCATAATATATAAAATACTAGAGAAAGGGGGTATATTCAAAGATTTGGAGGAAAGAAAGGGAAGGTAAAATGGTTTGATTATGTTATAATCTCAGAAAATACAAAAAAAAAAAGAAAAAGCTTTAAGAAGACTGTGTAATAATGCAAGCTTTGAACGCCAGCACTCAGAAGGCAGAGACAGGCTCATCTCTAAGGTGAGTGACCAGCCAACTTAGGCTATTTTGTATTTGTATTATTTGTATTTGTATTCTCAGGAGACTTTATCCCCCCGCCCCCCCCCCCAAAAAAAATGGAAGAAGCAAGATAAGGAAGAGATTCACAAGATGATTCAATGGGTAAATGGACTTGCCAAGACTAGTGACCTGATTTCAATCCCCAGAACATACATGAATTTATAAGGAGATAACTGATCCCACAAAGCTATCTTCTGACCTCCATAACTGCACCATCACACACACCATAGCATTGCATAGCATGTGTGCCCACATAAATACCATTCACTAATACATACAACAATAACAATAAAACTAATAATCAATTTTTAAGTGTATGGTTCTAGAGGATTGATATCTGAAGCTGTACTATAGCCTACATATATGCAGACACATACCCTCACACATGCACATGTACACATCCACATATGTGCATGCATACACTCACACATGTACATGCAACACCTACACATGCACATGCATACCCCCACAAGCATGTATAAAAAAATCTAAACAATTTCAGAACATAAACTAAGGAATTAAGAGTGCCCCTGTACTGGCTAGTTTTTGTGTCAACTTGACACAGCTGGGTTATCACAGAGAAAGGAGCTTCAGTTGGAGAAGTGTCTCCATGAGATCCAACTGTGGGGTATTTTCTCAATTAGTGATCAAGGGGAAAGGCCCCTTGTGGGTGGGACCATCTCTGGGCTGGCAGTCTATAAGAGAGCAGGCTGAGCAAGCCAGGGGAAGCAAGCCAGTAAAGAACATCCCACCATGGCCCCTGCATCAGCTCCTGCTTTCTGACCTGCTTGAGTTCCAGTCCTGACTTCCTTGGTGATGAACAGCAATGTGGAATTTTAAGCCGAATAAACCCTTTCCTCCCCAACTTGCTTCTTGGTCATGATGTTTGTGCAGGAATAGAAACCCTGACTAAGACAGCCCCTTACTTGCAAGGCAATAATTGCTGGTGAAATATCATCTTAGTTTAGTACCAAAAGCATTTTTATTTATTAGCATTATTACTGACATAACAAAGTTCTGCTTTGTAACCAATCAAGAATGTAGAAATTTGAATTGTTCTCATTTTCAGTTTGGTTTATACTATAGCATATGTTGCCTGATTTTTCAGAAGGAATCTGATTTTTGAGATCTGAGTTAAAATGAAATTGGTAGCCAGACTAATATGGAAGAGAATCCTTTACACAGACTTCTACATTATAATCTAAGCTGTCCAAAGCTCAAGCATTTCTCCCAGAGAACCTTGAAAGATAAAATACCAAGGGCTCACTCACTAAAAAGTAAAGCTCTGCCTATATTGGGTCAATCTTGCCTACTTTGAGAATGCCAAGAATATATAATCCACCATTGCTGATATTTTAGTAACCTGGGAGTAAAAGTTTGGTTATTAAGTTTAGACCTTTACATCAGAAAGAAAAAAAAAAAAAAGTCAGGGTGCTAAACAAAAAAGAATGGCTACCTAGTTTAAAGGAAAAAACTGTCTGAATCCTGGTAAAACTACATCAAACTCACCTTTAGAAGTGATCCCACAATATATCCCAAAATCTGAGTATAAGTCATGCGCTAATGATCACTTTAGGGTCTTGACAACTTGGTTATATTAGTAAGAATCTTGGATTCCTAATCCAGCACACTCCTCCTGCATTATACAACAGTGTATTAAATTAGGGGCAAGAGTTGATACTGGCAAGAAAATTGGTAGGAACCACAGTGAACTATCATGGTAGTGATAATCCATATATGTGTGAAATCTGCCACCTGGAAAAAGACCTATAGCCTCATGTGGGGCTAGCTACAAATGAGTCTTATGTAATTTCTGCTCCATTATGCCCATGGCAAGAGCAGGACAAGGAACAAGAAAAAGTGGCTATTTTTAGTCCCAGTTTTCAGTTCAACCAGGGACTATCCCTCTCCAGACTCGGCAGATGGTGGACCAGACAGCTTTGTCTGATGACATAATTAGTTTTCAGCACCTCATTATCACCTCACAATGGAATCTAGAATAAAAGCTTAAAGTGCAGGATTGTAAAGGGCTTATTTGAATGCGGTAAAGTGAGTTCTTTAGGTTAATTCTCTCATCAGAAATGGATTTGTCTACTTAGGAGCCACTGGAATAGAATGGTGACTAAAGAGAAAACTGAATAAAGTCGAAATATTGTCGAAACCATGATATGCATCCCTGATAAAACACAGTAAAGCCAGACATTTTGAAATACAAAGAAACTGGGGAAAAAGAATACCTGAATTCTAGTTTCATGTCTTAAGCTAATTATATGAATAGAGGCAAGGTGAAAGTTCTATTCCCTCATCCACAAGATGAAAAATATGGAGACATAATGATGAACATTACACTCCCCTTCTAAGCCTGAAACTCTTTAATTTTAGGAACATTTAGATGGGGTCAACTCTGCAGCCTCTATGAGACATTTAGGGAAAATATAATTTTCAGATAAAGTTATTTTGAAAATTGCTAAGCATTAGGAAGCATTATTTTTAAACAGTGAATAAATTTTGTGGCAGGGCCATCTGTCTCCAGCAACAATATGCCACCCACCCTGTGCCCAAATGCACTGGATGAGATGTTAAGGGCCTGGGCCAGATCAACAGAAAGTTGAGGCAAATGGAAGCTAAGTAACAGCCAAGTTTAAGATCTGCAGGACAGTATCATCAAGGAGGAGTATGGGTGTCTGGAGATTCCTAGGGCAGTGTGTTGAGCCTGCTAAAGTCTGTGAGAAGCTGGCACAGATGCCCTGTTCCTGACTTCAATAAGTGACTCTCACAGAATGTTTGACAAATGTGCCATAAAACCATAATACAGAGTACTGTTGCACATTGGAGAAAATGAATCCAAGAATCTTTTCCTGCTGCCATCAAAATGCTTTCAGATATGGTAGAAAATATAATAACACATTTAAATAGCCAATGTCTCTTGTCCCACTCTATCAACACTCTGAAATGCTCTATCCAAATAAGGCGACCACATGTTTCTACCTAGACTTCCACTATCTAACACTAGATGAAAGTCAAAAGTTGCCCTCTGAGCCCAGCTGAAGTGGCTAGGGCCGCTTGTGTGCTCTCCACACACCTGGACATTAGGATCATCTCGGGGTTACGGGTGAGTGGAGAACAGTGTTGGCTTTGGGAACCGAGGGGGCTCTGGTGCCAGCAGCAGCAGGAACAGAGGAACTCAGACCAACCAGAGGCTGGGGTCTATTCCAGCCAGGTCCACCACCCGCCATCTTCCCTCTGAGCCCACCTGAGGCGGCTAGGGCCCTTTATGTGCTCTCCACACCCCAGGACATTAAGATCACCTCGGAGTTACGTGTGAGTGGAGTACAGTGTTGGCTTTGGGAACCGAGGGGGCTCTGGTGCCAGCAGCAGCAGGAACAGAGGAACTCCGCCCAACCAGAGGCTGGGATCTCTTCCAGCCAGGACCACCACTGCCATCCTCCTTCTGAGCCCAGCAGAGGTGGCTGGGGCTGCTTGTAAGCTCTCCACACCCCAGGACCTTGGGATCACCTCAGGATTACAGAAGAGAGGCAGCCTGCTGGGAGAGTTCTGACCCTAAAACTCAGGAAGTGGATCAGAGCTCCAGTCTGTTAGACACCAGATTTGCAAGAGAAGAGCTTGCCTGCAGAGAGCACTCTGATCACTGGATCTCTGGGGAGAGTTGGTCTAGCAGAAGTGCTTTCAGAGGCCAACAGAATCATAGGAGGATCAAGCTCAAACCAATGACTGCTTGGACATTAACATCAGAACTCTCCAGATGGCGAAAGGCAAAGGTAAGAATCTCACAAACAGAAACCAAGAACAATGGGCATCATCAGAACCCAGTACGCCCACTGCAATGAGTCATGGATACGCCAACATGCCTGAAAAGCAAGACACAAATTTTAAATCATACCTCATCATGATGGTAGAAGATTATAAGAAGGACGTTAATAACACACTTAAAGAAATACATGAGAACAATGCTAAACAGGCAGAAGACCTTAAAGAAGAAAAGCAAAAATTCTTCAAGGAACTGCAGAAGAACACTGCTAAACAGGTAGAATCCATTAAAGAGGAAACACAAAAATCCCTCAAGGAATCAGAAGAGAACACTGCTAAACAAGTAGAAGCCCTTAAAGAACTACAGGAAAACACTGCTAAACTGGTAGAGGAAACGCAAAAAATCCCTTAAAGAACTACAGGAAAACACAACCAAACAGGTGATGGAATTGAAGAAAACCATTCAAGATCTAAAAATGGAAGTAGAAACACTGAAGAAAACCCAAAGAGAGACAACTCTGGATATAGAAACTCTAGGAAAGAAATCAGGAACCATAGATGTGAGCATCAGCAACAGAATACAATAGAAGGAAGAGAGAATCTCAGGTGCAGAAGATTCCATAGAGATCATGGACACAACAATCAAAGAAAATGCAAAATGCAAAAAGATCCTAACTCAAAACATCCAATAAATCCAGGACACAATGGAAAGACCAAACCTACAGATAATAGGAGTAGATAAGAATGAAGATTATCAACTTAAAGGGCCAGCAAATATCTTCAACAAACTCATCGAAGAAAACTTCCCATAACTAAAGAAAGATGCCCATGAACATACAAGAAGCCTACAGTACTCCAAACAGACTGGACCAGAAAAGAAATAACTCCTGACACATAATAATCAGAACAACAAATGCACTAAATAAAGACAGAATATTAAAAGCAGTAAGGGAAAAAGATCAAGTAACATATAAAGGCAGGTCTATTAGAATCACTCCAGATTTCTCACCAGAGACTATGAAAGGCAGAAGATCCTGGACAGATGTTATATAGACACTAAGAGAACACAAATGCCAACCCAGGCTACTATACCTAGCAAAACTGTTAATTACCATAGACGGAGAAACCAAAGTTTTCCATGAC
This sequence comes from Mus minutoides, assembly GCA_902729485.2. Classification (NCBI taxonomy): domain Eukaryota; kingdom Metazoa; phylum Chordata; class Mammalia; order Rodentia; family Muridae; genus Mus; species Mus minutoides. The sequence goes on from LR750000.1 coordinate 1,081,415, forward strand.
AAAACTAAATTCACACAGTATCTCTCCATGAATCCAGCCCTTCAAAGGATAATAACAGGAAAACACCAACTCAAAGATGGAAACTACACCCTAGAAAAAAATAGGAAAATAATCCTTTAACAAAACTAAAAGAAGACAGCCACAAGAACAGAATCCCATCTTTAACACCAAAAGTGACAGGAAATAACACTAACTTTTCTTTGATTACTCTTAACATCAATGGACTCAATTCCCCAATAAAAAGACATAGACTAACAGACTGGCTACACAAACAAGACCCAACCTTTTGCTCCTTACAGGAAACCCACTTCAGAGACAAAGACAGACACTACCTCAGAGTAAAAGGCTAGATAACAATTTTCCAAGCAAATGGCTCAAAGAAACAAGCAGAAGTAGCCATTCTAATACTGAATAAAATTGACTTCCAACCCAAAGTTATCAAAAAAGACAAGGAGGGGCACTTCATACCCATCAAAGGTAAAATCCAACAAAATGAACTCTCAATTCTAAATATCTATGCTCCAAATGAAAGGGCAGCCACATTCATTAAAGCAACTTTAGTAAAGCTCAAAGCACACATTGCACCTCACACAATAATAGTGAGAGACTTCAACACCCCACTCTCACCAATGGACAGATCCTGGAAACAGAAACTAAACAGAGACACATGGACACTAACAGAAGTTATAAAAAATGGATTTAACGGATATCTATAGAACATTTTATCCTAAAACAAAAGGATATACCTTCTTCTCAGCACCTCATGGTACCTCCTCCAAAATTGACCATATAATTGATCACAAAACAGGCCTTAACGAATACAAAAGTATTGAAATTATCCCATGCATCCTAACAGATCACCACAGACTAAGGCTGATCTTCAATAACAGCAGAAATAATAGAAAGGCAGCATTCACGTGGAAATTGAACAACTCTCTACTCAATGATACCTTGGTCAAGGAAGAAATATAGAAAGAAATTAAAGACTTTTTAGAGTTTAATAAAAAGGAAGCCACAACGTACACAAACTTATGAGACACAATGAAAGCAGACCTAAGAGGAAAACTCATAGCCCTGAGTGCCTCCAAAAAGAAACTAGAGAGAGCATATAATAGCATTCTGACAGCACACCTAGAAAAACTAGAACAAAGGAAGCAAATTCACCCAGGAGGGGTAGATGGCAGCAAATAATCAAACTCAGTGCTGAAATCAACCAAGTGGAAACAAAAAGAACTATTCAAAGAATCAACCAAACCAGGAGCTGGTTCTTTGAGAAAATCAACAAGATAGACAAACACTTAGCCAGACTAACTAGAGGGAAGAAGGACAGTATCCGAATTAAGAAAATCAGAAATGAAAAAGGAGACATAACAACTGATCCTGAGGAAATCCAAAACATCATCAGATCCTACTACATAAGCCTATACTCAACAAAACTGGAAAACCTGGATGAAATGGACAACTTCCTAGACAGATACCAAGTACCAAAGTTAAATCAGGATCAGATTAACAATCTTAACAGTCCCATTTCCCCGAAAGAAATAGAAGCAGTCATTAATAGTCTCCCAACCAAAAAAAGGCCAGGGCCAGATGGGTTTAGTGCAGAGTTCTATCAGACCTTCAAAAAAGGCCTAATTCCAACTCTCCTCAAGCTATTCCACAAAATAGAAACAGAAGGTACCCTACCCAATTCGTTCTATGAAGCCACAATTACTCTGATACCTAAACCATACAAAGATCCAACAAAGAAACAGAACTTTAGACAATATCCCTTATGTACTGATGCAAAAATACTCAATAAAATCCTCTCAAACCAAATCAAAGAACACATCAAAATGATCATCCATCATGACAAAGTAGGCTTCATCCCAGGGATGCAGGGATGGTTTAATATAAGGAAATCCATCAACGTAATCCACTATATAAACAAACTCAAAGACAAAAATTACATAATCATCTCCTTAGATGTGAGAAAGTATTTGACAAAATCCAGCACCCATTCATGATAAAAGTCATGGAAAGATCAGGGATTCAAGGCCCATACCTAAACATAATAAAAGCAATATACAACAAACCAGTAGCTAACATCAAAGTAAATGGAGAGAAGGTGGAAGCAATCCCACTAAAATCAGGGACTAGACAAGGCTGCCCACTTTCTCCCTACATATTCAATATTGTACTTGAAGTCCTAGCCAGAGAAATTCCACAACAAAAGGAGATCAAGGGGATACAAATTGGAAAGGAAGAAGTTAAAATATCACTACTTGCAGATGATATGAGAGTATATAAGTGACCCTAAAGATTCCACCAGAGAACTCCTAAACTTGATAAACTGCTTCAGTGCAGTAGGTGGATATAAAATTAATTCAAAAAAAACAGTGGCCTTTCTCTACACAAAAGATAAACAGGATGAGAAAGAAATTATGGAAACAACACCCTTCACAATAGTCACAAATAATATAAAATACATTGGTGTGACTTTAACGAAGAAAGTGAAGATCTGTATGACAAGAACTTCAAGTCTCTGAAGAAAGAAATTAAAGAAGATTTCAGAAGATGGAAAGATCTCCCATGCTCATGGATTGGCAGGATTAATATATTCAAAATGGCTATCCTGCCAAAAGCAATCTACATATTTAATGCAATCCCCATCAAAATTCCAACTCAATTCTTCACTGAGATAGAAAGGGCAATTTGCAAATTCATCTGGAATAATAAAAATCCTAGGATAGCAAAAACTATACTCAACCTTAAAAGAACCTCTGGTAAAATCACCATGCCTGACCTCAAGCTGTACTACAGATCAATTGTGATAAAAAAACCAAAAAAAAAAAAAAAAAAAAAAAAAAAAAAAAAAAAAAAAAAAAAAAAAAAAAAAAAAAAACAAAAACAAAAACAAACAAACAAAAAAAAACTGCATGATGCTGGTATAACAACAGACAGGTAGACCAATGGAATAGAATTGAAGACCCAGAAATGAATCCATACACCTATGGTCAGCTGATCTTTGACAAGAGAGCTAAAACTATCCAGTGGAAAAAAGACAGCATTTTCAACAAATGGTGCTGGCACAACTGTCTGTCAACATGTAGAAGAATGCGAATTGATCCATTCCTATCTCCTTGTACAAAGCTCAAGTCTAAGTGGATTAAAGACCTCCACATTAAACCAGAGACACTAAAATGCATAGAGGATAAAGTGGGGAAAACCCTTGAAGATATGGGCACAGAGGTAAAATTCCTAAACTGAACACCAATGGCCTGTGCTGTAAGATCACAAATTGACAAATGGGATCTTATAAAATTCCAAAGCTTCTGTAGAGCAAAAGATACTGTCAATAAGACAAAAAGGCCACCAACAGATTGGGAAAGAATTTTTACCAATCCTAAATCTGATAGGAGGCTAATATCCAATATTTACTAAGAGCTCAAGAAGCTGAACTTCAGAAATTCAAATAACCCCATTAAAAGTGGGGTACAGAGCTAAACAAAGAATTCTCAACTGAAGAATGCCAAAGGGCTGAGAAGCACCTTAAAAAATGTTCAAAATCCTAAATCATCAGAGAAATGCAAATCAAAACAACCCTGAGATTCCTTCTCACACCAGTCAAAATGGCTAAGATCAAAAATTCAGGTGACAGCAGATGCTGGCGAGGATGTGGAGAAAGAACACTCCTTCATTGCTGGTGGGATTGCAAGCTGGAACAACCACTCTGGAATTCAGTCTGGTGGTTTTTCAGAAAACTGGACATAGTATACCGAAAGATCTAGCAATACCTCTACTGAGCATATACCCTGAAGATATTCCAACTGGTAAAAAGGACACATGCTCTACTATGTTCCTAGCAGCCTTGTTTGTAATAGCCAGAAGCTGGAAAGAACCCAGATGTCCCTCAACAGAGGAATGGATACAGAAAATGTGGTACAATTACACAATGGAGTACTACTCAGCTATTAAAAACAATGAATTTATGAAATTCTTGAGCAAATGGATGTATCTGGAGGATATCATCCTGAGTGAGGTAACCCAGTCCCAAAAGAAGTCACTTAATATGCACTCACTGAAAAGTGGATATTAGCCCAGAAACCTAGAATACCCAAGATACAATTTCCAAAACACAAGAAAATAAAGAAAGACTAACACATGGATACTTCATTCCTCCCTAGAATAGGGATTAAAATATACATGGAAGGAGGTACAGAGACAAAGTTTGGAGCTAAAATGAAAGGATGGACCATCCAGAGAATGCCCCACCCGGGTGGTCCATCACATAATCAGCCAACAAATGCAGACACTACTGCATATGCCAGCAGGATATTGCTGAAAGGACCCTGATATAGTTGTCTCCAGTGAGGCTTTGACAGTCCCTGACAAATACAGAAGTGGATGCTCACAGTCATCTATAGGGCAAAACACAGGGTCCCCAATGTAGGAGCTAGAGAGAGTACCCAAGAGCTGTAGGGGTCTGCAACCCTATAGATGGAACAACAATATGAACTAATCAGAAACCCCAAAGCTCATGTCTCTAGCTGCATATGTATTAGAAAATGGCCTAGTTGGCCATTATTTGGGAAGAAAGGCCCTTGGTGTAACAATGTTTATATGCTCCAGTACATGGGAATGCCAGGGCCAAGTATTGGGGGTGGGTGGTTAGGGGAGCAGGGTTGGGGGAGGATATAGGGGACTTATGGGATAATACTTGAAATGTAAATGAAGAAATTATCTAATAATAAATAAATAAATTTTAAAAAAGAAAGTCAAAAGTCAGTTATGCCATGTCACCAGCCACATTCACAAATGCCCAATATGTGTCTAAGGAGCACTGTGCAGAATCAAGCAGATCTCATTGCTCCACAGAGGTCTACATTGGCCATCCTCAACCATATGAAATTCCCTTTTGCTTTGTTTTATAGTATATAACAAATATGAAACCACTTTTAATTCATTGTTATTATATGAAGTCATTGATACTAGAAAGATTATTCAACATATGTCATAGCTTAACAATTTCTTTCAATTATCCTTGCAGGATGCCAAGGAGAATGTTACCACCAAAGCTTTGATATAGCTGTCTCTTGTGAGGCTATGCCAGTGCCTGGCAAATACAGAAGTGGATGCTCACAGTCATGTATTGGATGGAACCCAGGACCCTCAATTAAGGAGCTAGAAAAAGTCCCCAAAGAGCTAAAGGGGTCTGCAAACCTATAGGAGGAACAACAATATGAACTAACCAGAACCCCCCAGAGCTTGTGTCACTAGTTGCATATGTAGCAGAGGTTGGTCTAGTAGGCCATCAATGAGAGGAGAGGCCCTTGGTCTTATGAAGATTATATGCCCCAGTACAAGGGAATTTCAGGGCCAGGAAGAGGGAGTGGATGGGTTGGGGGTCAGGGCGGGGGGATATAGAGGATTTTAAGGATAGCATTTGAAATGTAAATGAAGAAAATATCTAAAAAAAGATGAATTAACATTGAAAATCTCAGTTTAATTTTTTTTTGTTTTTTGTTTGTTTTGTTTTTTTCTTCTCCAAGACAGGGTTTCTCTGTGTAGCCCTGGTTGTCCTGGAACTCACTTTGTAGAACAGGCTGGCCTCGAACTCAGAAATCCAATTGGACATAGTACTACCAGAAGATCCAGCAATACCTCTCCTGGGCATATACCCAGAAGATGTTCAAACTGGTAATAATGACACATGTTCCACTCCATTCATAGCAGCCTTATTTATAATAGCCAGAAGCTGGAAAGAGCCCAGATGTCCCTCAACAGAGGAATGGATACAGAAAATGTGGTACATTTACACAATGGAGTACTACTCTGCTATTAAAAGCAATGAATTTATGAAATTCTTGGACAAATGGATGTATCTGGAGGATATCATCCTTAATGAGGTAACCCAAACACAAAAGAAGTCACTTGATATGCACTCAATGATAAGTGAATATTAGCCCAGAAACTTAGAATACCCAAGATACAATTTGCAAAACACAAGAAAATCAAGAAGATCGGCGTATGGATACTTCATTCCTCCTTAGAATAAGGAAAAAATACCCATGAAAGGAGTTACAGAGACAAAGTTTGGAGCTAAGATGAAAGGATGAACTATTGAGAGACTACCCCATCTGGGGATCCATCCCATAATCAGTCACCAAACTCAGACACTATTGCACAGGACAGCAAGAGTTTGCTGAAGGGACCCTGATATAGCTGTCTTATATGAGGCTATGCCAGTGCCTGGCAAATACAGAAGTGGATGCTCAGAGTCATTTATATGATGGAACACAGGGCCCCCAAAGGAGAAGCTAGAGAAAAATACCCCAGGAGCTGAAGGGGCCTGCAACCTTATAAGAGGATCAACAATATGAACTAACCAGAACCCTCAGAGCTCGTGTCTCTAGCTGAATATGTAGCAGAAGATGGCCTAGTCGGCCATCATCAGAAAAAGAGGCCCCTTGGTCTTGCAAACTTAATATGCTCCAATACAGGGGAATGCCTGGGCCAAGAAGTGGGAGTGGGTTGGTAGGAGAGAAGGGCCAGGGAAGGGTATAGGGAACATTCGGGATAGCATTTGAAATGTAAAATAAGAAAATATCTAATAAAATTTCAAAAAAAAAGAAAAGAAAATCTCAGTTTAGATTTGTTTTGGATGGCCCTGTTGAAGCCTGTGTTTTGATGTTAATTCTGCTTTCCCAGGTGGGGTTGTCTAGAAAGAGGACTGAGTTGTGAATTCAGGTGACTTCTTGTAAACCTTCCCCCAATAAATAAAGGGACCAATCACTGGGCGAGTAGGCAGGACTTGTGGGTTGGACAGAGGAAGAGAAGAAGCAGAAGAGTGTTACTGGCATTTTGGATGGGGATAGCAAGAGGGCAAGATGTAGCTACTAGTGTCTGCTAGTTTAAAATCTGGCAGATTTGCCTCCAGAGGATTTAGATTTAACATGGCTTACAAGATTAGGATTCTAGTTCTTGCACCCAAAGATTGAGTTACCACTGTTTATGAACTAAGTTCGTGTGGTGTTTTCCTTCATGTGGTGGTTCGACTTGGCTCAAATGAGAAAGGTGTGGCAGCAAAGCATAGGTTTGCCAGATGTGCACCACAAAAGCCATAGGGCCTTTGAAGCATGGGGCTCTCTTGGGTATTTGGCAAGAAAACAAAAATAAAGCAACATGAGTGGTGATAAAGGCCAGTGGGAACTTAGTGGGCTAGGTGGAGAGATTTTGGAGCTCTGAGTCACAAAGTTTCCATGACATAATGGCCTTTGCTATAAGATCACAAATGGGACCTTATAAAATTGCAAAGCTTCTGTAGAGCAAAAGATACTGTCAATAAGACAAAAAGGCCACCAACGGATTGGGAAAGAATTTTTACCAATCCTAAATCTGATAGGAGGCTAATATCCAATATTTACTAAGAGCTCAAGAAGCTGAACTTCAGAAATTCAAATAACCCCATTAAAAAATGGGGTATAGACCTAAACAAAGAATTCTCAACTGAAGAATGCCAAAGGGCTGAGAAGCACCTTAAAAAATGTTCGAAATCCTTAATCATCAGAGAAATGCAAATCAAAACACCGCTGAGATTCCACCTCACACCAGTCAGAATGGCTAAGATCAAAAATTCAGGTGACAGCAGATGCTGGTGAGGATGTGGAGAAAGAGGAACACTCCCTCATTGCTGATGGGATTGCAAGCTGGTACAAGCACTCTGGAAATCAGTCTGGCCATTTCTCAGAAAACTGGACATAGTATTACCAAAAGATCCAGCAATACGTCTCCTGGGCATATACCCAGAAGATGTTCCAACTGGTAACAAGAACACATGTTCCACTATGTTCATAGCAGCCTTATTTATAATAGCCAGAAGCTGGAAAGAACCCATGTCCCTCAACAGAGGAATGGATACAGAAAATGTGGTACATTTACACAATGAAATACTACTCAGCTATTAAAAACAATGAATTTATGAAATTCTTGAGCAAATAGATGTATCTGGAGGATATAATCCTAAGTGAGGTAACCCAATCACAAAAGAAGACACTTAATATGCACTCACTGAAAAGTGGATATTAGCCCAGAAACCCACAATTTCCAAAACACAAGAAAATAAAGAAAGACCAACGTGTGGATACTTCATTCCTCCCTAGGATAGGGATTAAAATATACATGGAAGGAGGTGCAGAGACAAAGTTTGGAGCTAAAATGAAAGGATGGACCATCCAGAGAATGCCCCACCCAGGTGGTCCATCACATAATCAGCCACCAAATGCAGACACTACTGCATATGCCAGTAGAATATGGCTGAAAGGACCCTGATATAGCTGTCTCCTGTGAGGCTTTGACAGTCCCTGACAAATACAGAAGTGGATGCTCACAGTCATCTATAGGGCAGAACACAGGGTCCCCAATGTAGGAGCTAGAGAGAGTGCCCAAGAGCTGTAGGGGTCTGCAACCCTATAGATGGAACAACAATATGAACTAATCAGAACCCCCAGAGCACATGTCTTTAGCTGCATATGTATTAGAAGATGGCCTAGTTGGCCATTATTGGAGAAGAAAGGCCCTTGGTGTAACAATGCTTATATGCCCCAGTACAGGGGAATGCCAGGGCCAAGTAGTGGGAGTGGGTGGGTAGGAGAGCAGGGCGGGGGGAGGGTATAGGGGACTTATGGGTTAGCACTTGAAATGTAAATGAAAAAAGTATCTAATAAAAAAATGTGGAAAAAAAAAGCACTTACCAGGGAGATCTGCGGGGCTGAGAGTAGCTGGGTGTAGCAGGGAACTTGCTGTTCTTTTTTACTATTTCATGCAACATAGATTTAATCATAATTTTAAAATGATATCTCATAAATTAAATGGACATTTTATTATCCAACATTCGTTTATTAATGTTTTTATTTGTTAGTTATCTAAAATAATGTGATATTACTAAAATAAAAATTAAAATACTAAATTTACTCACATATTTTATGTATTGATCATTCCATCTTAATTATAAATTAACTTACAATCTTATTATTTTATGACAGTAAAAAAATTGACACATATCAGTGTCAGTTTAAAATTTTTTATTTCAATTTTCAATCTTTCCCAGGCTAATATAGTAAAATATTGTCTTGGATCAGATAGTATCTGGGAACCACAAGTAAGTTACCCTTGTGATCATGAAGTTAAATTTCTGATTCTCTGCAGGTGGTATAATGCAAAGATAGGATTCAGTTGGAGACCTCCTCCTTCACCTTAACACAGGTCATAGCCAGTATCTCTATTTCTTTTCTTTTTTTCTCATAGTCAGTGCTAAATTTATTCTCTTAGATTTTTTTACAAAAAGCAGCAATTTATTTATTAACATTTTCATGCACTTATGTAATGCATGCATTTCTTTTCTAATCTGCATTCACCTCTGTCATTCTCTTTTTTCCAACTTTTATTAGATATATCCAGTATCTCTATTTCAAAAGACAACATAAAAAGGCATGACAAATTTATATGTTTAGAGTTATACTATGAATTGAATCCCTCAGCATGATGATTTCAAAGAATAAGGAAAAATTCGCTGTTTATGTTTAGTTGAAGCGTGGACAGCCATGTGAAAAAGGACTTAACAGCAACCTGGTGATCCAACAACAGGGAAGCAGGTGGCCTCTTGTGCAGGACTTTGTAGGATAAGATCCTTGTTTACTTTATGGCCCACTCTCACACAGAAGCTGGAGGGGAATAAGAGTCATGCTTTATGTTTTCTTGTTATTTCTGTAGAAAAGAGGCTTTACTGTTTATGACCTGATTGGGGAGTAGGAATTCCAGCTTCTGTGACATGTATGGGCAAACAGTGGGTTAAAAAGAAAGTCAAAGGAAAATATTGCATCTGAGACTTTCACTTCCTGGTATAACTTTCAGAGCTCAAAAACACATAAATATGTTTTATTGTGTAAAATGGTTTCAACTTACAGTGTGTTGATGGGGATGTGTTCTTAAGTCAGAGAACAGTTGCCTGCACTTGCAAGTACACATGCACACAAACCCAAGATACAGAGATATACACAGAGATACACATACATGTACACATACACAGAAACACACACAAAGGTCTTGAAATTGTGCCAAAACATCTCAGATGAAGAATATTGGTTATCTATGATCTCATTTTCACTTTTCTAATATTCACTTTTTCTTTATTTAAAGTATTTATTTCTTTAAGAAATATTTTAAATGGCTTAAACACCTTGACAGCCCATGCCTGCCAGAAAACCAAGACTCTCTCTCTCTCTCTCTCTCTCTCTCTCTCTCTCTCTCTCTCTCTCTCTCTCTCTCTCTGTCTCTCCCTCCTTAGACAGGACCCCTCATTCTCACCCCTAGTCCTGTAACAGGACACCAGTTATAGCCTTCCCTCCCTACTGCCTGCATCTCCTGTAAATTCCATAGACTATCTCCTCTTAACCTTCCTCAACACACTTCTGTATCATAACCCCTAACTCAATAAGGCATCCCCTTCTAAGCCACAAGCTGTGCCTGCTAGGAAAACAGATAGGCTGCCAGCAGACCTTTTGCTCCTTCTTGTTTCCTCAGACTCAGTCCCTCAGTCTTATCCATAGTAATTCAATAGACCTCCAGCTTTAGCTTTCCTTCATCCCTGCCCACATCTCCTGCAGAGCCTGTAAAGCATTGCCTTCTAACCTGCCTCCCACAATTGTTGCTTTGTTCCAGACCCCAACTCCATCAAGCACACCCTTCTAACCCAAGGGCCACTCCTTCCAGGATAACAAGTAGACTGCAGACAGACTAACACCTCTCCTACTGTTCATGAGATCCGAACACCCCCTACTCTTAATTCCCAGCTCTGTAATAGGAAATCTGCTGTGGTATCCCTTTAATATCTGACCCTATCCCCAAAGGATCACGATTGCATTCTCCTCCAACATTTCTCCTTCCAAGTCGTCCTAGGACCTCAACCTCCAACACCAGTAGGCATTTCTTCTGAACAAACCAGCTGGGTAGGCCTGGAAAATAGGCATTACACTCTCCAAAAAATCAAGAGAGGAAACCAAGGAACAGAATTCCCATCCAACAAAATCATAGAAAAAATTATCCTAATCTTAAAAAAGGAGATGCCTACAGAGGTACAAGAAGCATACAGAACACAAAAATAGATGGAGATGGAAAAGAAAATCCCTTACCACATAGTCATCAAAACACTAAACTCATAGAACAAAGGAAGAAGATTTAAAACTGCAAACAGAAGTGATAAACCCAATGGGCCTAATAGACATTTACAGAACCTTTCACTCCAAAACAAAAGAATATACCTTCTTTTCAGCACCTCATGGAACTTTGCCCAATTTTTACCACACTTGCACACAAACCAAATCTCAAGAGACAAAGAAATTTGAAATAACTCCCTGAAACCTATCAGGCCACCATGGGTTAGAGCTAGATATCATCAACAAGAGAAATTAGAGAAAAGTTACAAACTCATAGAAACTGAACAATTTTCTATAGAATGAAAGGAAACGGGGTCAAGACAGAAATAAGGAAAAAAAAACTAAAAACTTCTGAGAATTCAATGAAAATGAGTTTGGATACAGCATATCCAAGCTTATGGAACACAATATAAGCCTTACTAAAAGAAAAGTTCATAGCACTAAGTGACTACCTATATTAAAAAAGGAGATCTTTCATACTAGCAACTTACTAGCACACCTGAAAGCTCTAGTACAGAAAGTAGTCAGCACACCCAAACGGATTAGGTGTCAAGAAATAATCAAAGTGAGTGCTGAAATCAATAAAATAGAAACAAAGAGAATAATACAAAGAATCAATAAAACAAATAATTGCTTCTTCAAGAAAATCAATAAGATAAGACAAATCTGTATCCAAACAAACTAAAAGACATAGAGAAAATATGCAATTTAACAAAACAGAAACGAAAATGGGAAGATAAAAACAGACACCTGGGAAATCTAGAGAATCATAAGAACATACCTTAAAATCCCAAACTCTACCAAATAGAAAAGTCTAAAAGAAAGGGATAATTTTCTCAGTAGGTACACTTACCAAAGTTAAATAATCAAGATCAGGTAAATATACCTATAATGCCTACTGTAATAGAAGCAGTCATTAAACATCTCTCAAACAAAAAGTCCTAAAGCCAGTAGGTTTTAAAGCAGAATTCTACAAAATTTTCAAAGAGTTAATGCCAACAGTTCTCAATCTATTCCACAAAAATTAAACAGAAAGTACATTGACCAATTCATTTTATGAGGCCAGAGTTACCCTGATACCCAAAACACATAAAGACTCCAAAAACAAAAAAGACAATTATAGACCAATTTCCCTTATGAAAATATAAGCTAAAGTACTTGCAACCTGAATATAAGAACACATTTTTTAAAAGATCAACCCAGTTAGGGATACAACCGATATACGTAAACATAGCAAAAGTAATTTACAGCCACTCCATAGCTAACATCAAATTAAACTGAGAGAACCTCAAAATAATTCCACTAAAATCAGGAATGAGGCAAGGTTATTATCTCTCACCATACGTACTCAATATAGTACTGCCAGTTTCAGATAGAATAATAAGACAACGGAAAGAGATAAAAGATACACAAATTATAAATGAAGTGAAATATTGTTGTTTGCATATGATATGATAATATACATGAGTGACTCTAAAATTTTCACCAGGGAAATCTTACAGTTGATATTTTCAACAAAGTAACTGTTACAAGATTTACTAAACAGAAGAAGAAGATGAAGAAGGAGGAGGAGGAGGAAGATGAAGAGGAAGATGAAGAGGAAGAGGAAGAGGAAGAGGAAGAGGAAGAGGAAGAGGAAGAGGAAGAGGAAGAGGAGGAGGTGTATACAAATGGCAAACAGAAATAAATCATGAAAACAACACCTTTCACAATAGCCTCAAATAATATAAAATACCTTAGGAAATTCTAACCAAGCAAGTGAAAGATTTATATGATAAAACTTCAAGTCTTTGAAGAAAGAAGTTGAAGATATGAGAACATGAGATCTCCCTTGCTCATGCATCAGTAGGATTAATATCCTACCAAAAGCAATATACATATTCAGAATAATCCCCACCCAAATTCCAAGATAGTTCTTTACAGATCTTGAAAGTACAATTCTCAACTTCATATAGTGAAACAAAACACCCAGGATGGATAAAACAATAAAAGAACTGCTGAAAGCCATCACCATACCTGATTTACATGGTATTGACATAAAAACTGACACATTGATCAACAAACTCAAGTTGAAGACCCAGGCATAAATCGAAACACATATGAACACCGGATTTTTAGTAAAGAAATCAGAAATATACAGTGGAAAACAGACAACATTTTTAACAACCTGGATACCTGCATGTAGAAGAATGCAAATAGATACATATTTGTCACCTTGAACATAACTCAAGTCCAAGTGGAACAAATACCTCAACATAAAACCAGATACCCTAAACATGGTAGTAAAGAAATGTGGGAATCTCTTTGAACATGTTCACATAGGAGATGACTTCCTGAATAAAACATAAATAGAGCAGGCACTAAGATCAAGAATTAATAAATGTGATCTCATGAAACTGAAAGTTTATGTAAGGCAACAGACAATATCAGTTGCACAAAGTAGAAAACATTTTTAACAACTGTACATTCAATGGAGGGCTAATATCCAAATCATGAAGAATTTGAGAAACTGGATAATGAAAAACCAGATAATCCAACTTTAAAATGGGGTACAGACCTAAACAGAAATTTTGCAACAGAGAAATCTCCAATGACTGAGAAACACTTAAAGATATTTTCAACATCTTTAGCCATCCAGAAAATGCAAATAAAAACTACTTTGACTTTACACCTTACAAGTCTCACAGTGGTGGTAATGTAAACAGGGGGAACACTCCTCCATTGCTGGTAGGAGTGCAACCTTATAGTCACTATAGAAATCAATAATGGTTCCTCTGTTTGAAATGGATCTAACTCAAGGGCCAGCTATACCACTGTTGAGCATATGCTCAAAGGATGCTCCATTCTCCCATAAGGGCATTTACTCAACCATATTCCTTACATCATTATTCATAATAGCCAGAAACTGCAAACAAACTAGATGTCCCTCAACCAAAGAATAAAGAAAATATGCCACATTTACACAATGGAGTATTACTAATTGCTTTAAAAAATGACTTCCTGAACTTTGCAATTATCTGGATAAAATGAGAAAAAATATCATCCTGAGTGAAATAATCAGATGCAAAAGAACAAATATTGTCTATATGTACTTATAAGCAGATATTAGTCAATAATACCTATGATTAGTCAACTAATAACTAAGCTAAAATCTGTACACGCATATGATTGTGTAAAGAGGAGGTATCTAAAGGAGATGCACAGATCTCCCAGAGAAAAGGAAATAGATTAGATCGTATGGGTGGAATGATGACAGGTTGGCAAATGAGCAGGGTGGAGATAAAGTGGGGGTGGGAAGGATAGAGCGAGTGTGGGGAGAGAAGGCTGTAAGTAGAGGACACTGGGGGATAGTACAGAAACCTATTGCAATGGAAACTTACTGGAATCTATGAAGGTGAGCCTAATGAGGTCTCCTAGTGATGGTGGATAGGGAGTCCCAATTAGCAATCTCTTGCAGTCAGGCAAAGCCTCGGCAGTGATGGGATTGGTTTTCATTCAATTGAGTTATTGTCCATAGAAATCCCCAAATAGTGTTTGTACCAGCTTGCAATCCCACCAGCAATGGAGGAGTGTTTCTCTTTCTCCATATTCTCACCAGCATCTGCTGCTGTTATCTGAGTTTTTGATCTTAGCCATTCTGACTTGAGTGAGGTGGAATCTCAGGGTTGGTTTGATTTGCATTTCCCTGATGATTAAGGATGTTAAACATTTTTTTCCGGTTATTCTCAGCCATTCAGTATTCCTCAGTTGAGAATTCTTTGTTTAGCTCTGTACCCCATTTTAAATGGGGTTATTTAAATTTCTAGAGTCCAGCTTCTTGAGCTCTTTGTCTATATTGGATATTAGTCCCTTATCTGATTTAGGATTGGTAAAAATCCTTTCCCAATCTGTTGGTGGCCTTTTTGTCTTCTTGAAAATGTCTTTTGCCTTACAGAAGCTTTGCAATTTTATAAGGTTCCATTTGTGATCTTACAGCACAAGCCATTGCTGTTCTGTTTAGGAATTTTTCCCCTGTGCCCATATTTTCAAGGGTTTTCCCCACTTTCTCCTCTATAAATTTCAGCGTCTCTGGTTTTATGTGGAGGTCTTTAATCCACTCAGACTTGATCTTTGTACAAGAAGATAAGAATGGATCAATTCACATTCTTCTACATGATAACCACCAGTTGTGCCAGCACCATTTGTTGAAAATGCTGTCTTTTTTCCACTGGATAGTTTTAGCTCCTTTGTCAAAGGTCAAGAGACCATAGGTGTGTGGGTTCATTTCTGGGTCTTAGATTCTATTCCACTGATCTACCTGTCTGTCACTGTACCAGTACCATGCAGGTTTTATTGCAATTGCTCTGTAGTTCAACTTGAGATCAGGCATGGTGATTCCACCAGAGGTTCTTTTATTGTTGAGAATAGTTTTTGCTATCCTAGGTTTTTGTTATTCCAGATGAATTTGCAAATTGCCCTCTCTAATTCAGTGAAGAATTGAGTGGGTATTTTGATGGGGATTGCATTGAATTTGTAGATTGCTTTCGGCAGGGTAGCCATTTTGACTATATTAATCCTGCCAATCCATGAGCATGGGCAATCTTTCCATCTTCTGAGATGTTCTTCAATTTCTTTCTTCAGGGACTTGAAGTTCTTATCATACAGATCTTACACTTCCTTAGTTAGATTCACACCAAGGTATTTTATATTATTTGTGACTTTTGTGAAGGGTGTTGTTTCCCTAATTTCTTTCTCAGCCCGTTTATCCTTTGTGTAGAGAAAGGCCATTGATTTGTTTGACTTAATTTTATATCCAGCTACTGCACTGAAGCTGTTTATCAGGTTTAGAAGCACTCTGGAAATCAGTCTGGTGGTTACTCAGAAAATTGCACATAGTACTACCGAAAGATCCAGCTAGACCTCTCCTGGGTATATACCCAGAAGATGTTCCAACTGGTAATAAGAACACATGTTCCACTGTGTTCATAGCAGCCTTATTTATAATAGCCAGAAGCTGGAAAGAACCCAGATGTCCTGCAACAGAGGAATGGATACAGAAAATGTGGTACATTTACAGAATGAAGTACTACTCAGCTATTAAAAATAATGCATTTTCAGAGTACACATTGGTTTAGAGCAGTATTCACATTCTACCAGTTAGTCATGTTAGGTCAAACTGCCTTAACAAAAATTAGAAGATTAAAATCATAGAAACTATTTTTTCAGCAACAGTGTAGTAAATCTAGGTGTCAATAATAAGTTTTCAAAAATATCAGGAAACTAAATGGCATCTTGTTGAGGAATCACTAAAAATGCAAAACAGCAACAAAAAAAACCAATGAATTTATGAAATTCTTGGGCAAATGGATGTATCTGTCCTGCCTACAAAATATGCTAGGGTGGTGGTGGGACAGAACTTGTGGAAGTATCCAACCAATCTCTGATTTGATTTAATGTCCACTCCAGAAGAAAGAATCAAAACCAGAAACTGCTTGGGTAACCATGATGTACCAGAAACTAAAGAGCCCAGAGACCAAGGGTAAAACTATACACAAGTGGTCGAAAAAATTAATAAAATTATTCCAAATGATATTCTGATATACTCATAGAACAGTGCCTTATTCAATCTTCAGAGACCTTCCTCCAGCACCAGATAAGAAGAGATAAAATGACCCACAGCAAGCCATTATAAAGATAAAGAATATAATTGGAGGTCCCATCAAATCCTTCCATTTGAGCTCAGGGAATCCTGTGGAAAAGGAGGCAAAAAGATTGTAAGTGGTAGAGGACACCAGGAGAACATGAATCAACTAACAAAGGCACATATGTGCTCAGAGAAACAAAGCGGCAAGAACAGGACCTACATAGGTCTACATCAGGTCCTCTGCATATACATTACAGATATTATCTTAGTATTTTCATACGACTATAAGAATGTGTGGGTCTCTGACTCTGTTGCTACTCTTCTTTCTGTTGGATTACCATGTCCAACTTCAATAGGATAGCTTTTGCTTTACCTTATATTTTGTCATATTTGGTTATTATCTCTTAGAAGCCCATTCTTTCCCAATGAGAGACAAAAAGTGAGTGGACCCAGACAGGGAGGAAGGTGGGAAAGAAATGTTAGATGTCATGATATATTTTTTGAGTAAAGAATCTATTCTTAATATAAGAAAAACTGGAAATTAACAATGTGGGGTGGGAAAGATTCTCATACATGCATATAATTCAGTAATTCAAAGTTTCTCAACATGTGGGTCATGACTCCTTTAGGGGTTTAATGATCTTTTACAAAGGTCTCTTAAGACAATCAGAAAAGAGACATTTACATTATGATTCATAACAGTGGCAAAATTACAGTCTTAAATTAGCAACAAAAATAACTATATGGTTGGAGTCACTACAACAGAAGGAACTGTATTAAAGTGTTGCAGCATTGGAAAGGTTGAGAACCCCTAATATAATGTATTTTGATCAAACTCACACCCATTCTCTCCCCTCCAATTCTTTTACTATCCCTACCACCACCACTTTTCCCTACCAACTTCATGTGCCCTTTTATTTTTTAAACCCATGATGTCTACTTCATGTTACCTGTTGTGGGATGCAACATGGGTAGAAGCATCTACTGGAACATGAATAGTCTTCCAGAGACCACCTCTCTGGAGAAAACTTACTCTCCCTCCCTCAGTAGCCATCAATTTCCAAAAGTTACTTAGATAGAAATGGGAGTCCCTTCTTGGTCATGATGAGATTTTAGCTGGCATGTTACTATGCTGGTCTTATATATGCATTCAAGGCCATACATGTGAATAACATTCCTGTCATGTGGAATACAGTGGATTTTTGTCCACATGTAATAAATCTACACAAATCTATGAAGAAGAACTCTAAATTAATAAACTGCATCCAACAGATTGGTCTAAAAGCCTGTCTGTGAGTCGTTTTCTTGATTTCTAATTAATGCCTATTGTGGGTAGTGCCATTTCTGGACAGGTGGTCAGTATTGGTATAAAAAAGCTACCTCAGCAAGCCAGGGAAAATAGCCAGCAGGCAACATTCCTCCAGAGACTCTGCTTCAGTTTGTTTCCAGGTTTCTGCTTGAATTCCTGCCCTCACTGTCCTCAGTGGTCCATTGTGATAGGGAAATGTATGTAGAATAAACCATTCTTCTTCCAAGGTGCTTTTGGTCATGGTGCTTATCATAACAACAGAAAGAATAAAAGGCCAAGTGGAAAATACTATTCCCCTGCAGATAACATTATTCCTGGCCCTTACAATCTTTCTGCCCCTTTGTCTGCTATGATCCCTGATATTGCAAGGTATCAAGGAAGTGTAATATTTCAATCTCATTTAGAGCTCACCACTCCACAGTTCCCTAACTCTGCATGTTGACCAGTTACTAGTGTCTCTATCTATTGTGAAAAGAAGTTGTTCTGATGCAAGTTATGATATGCACCAATATATACATAGAAAGATAAGAACCTATGGGGTAATGTAATACTATGTCCATTTGGCATAATGATAGTATTAAGTTCTCCCCTAGGATATATGACCTAGCATAGCACAGACTTTTTACTCCAACCATGATTCCCATCTTATGGATCAAGTTTACACCAAATCAGAGCATAGTTGACTGCCTTCATAATATTCCTGCAATTATTGCACCAATGGGCATACCTTGCTGGGTCAATCATCACTGTATCTCAAAGGGTTTAGATCGAGATAAAACTGTTGAATAATTTTCACCTGTGGTAACATCAATAAAATGTTCAAACACTTTGAAGCCAGTCTGGATGAACCAGTCTATGCAGTACTAGGTTGGTTGCTCCATGTCTTGTGGCACAAGTATGTTGAGTCATAAATATTAAGGTTCCACTATCAAATTCTGTATGGTAAATAAGAGAGCAATAGTAAAAATCTGTAATGTTCATGATGTCTATGAACCCCAACTGCCAACAAAGATATAACCTGTGCTAAGAATTGGAATTTTTATTTACTAGCCTATGGAATCTGAAAGCGATTCTAACCCCCCCCCCCCATTACAGGAGTAACTTCATTTGACTTCCTTGTCTATGTATATATGTATATATTTTAGAAATCTTCTATATGTAGCATTTCCAAAGATCTTTAGTGTTAGTTATCACACATCTTCCCTCATCTACTGTCCCCAACTCCTCTTATTCCTTCCTGTCCCTTTATTTCCTGTTTCTTTTTTTATACCACCTACAATCTACCCTGTTCCTTTAAAATCTTCCCTACTTGAAGAGAGGCCCCTTGGTATTGCAAACTTTATATACCCCAATACAGAGGAACTCCAAGGCCAAGAAGTGGGAGTGGGTGGGTAGGGGAGCAGGGCGGGGGGGGTGTATAGGGAACTTTTGGGATAACATTTGAAATGTAAATTAAGAAAATAACTAATAAAGAAATAAAAAAATCAAAAGAAAAAATCTTTCCTACTCAAGAGACCTTTACTAGTCCCCTGATTTCTATTAGAACTTTAATTTAAATGCATGCATCTAAAGATTCAAAACTAACATACACATACAGAAAAATGAGACATTTGTCTCTCTGGCTCTGGGTTACCTCTCTCAGAATAATTATCTCAAGATCCATATCCATTCACATACAAATTTCATAATTTCATTTTTCTTTATGCACGAATAATAGTTCACCTTGTGTATGTGCAAATTTTCCTATCCATTCATTTGTTGATGCACAATAATGGGCTGTTGCCACTATGGCTATTATGAATAAAGCAACAAGGAACACGGATGAGAACATATCTCTGTGTTAGAACACAGAGTCCTTTGGGAACATTTCCAGTAGTGTAGCTGGATCATATATTATAGATCTCTTTCTGGTTTGTAAAGAACCTCCACAGTAATTGTCTGAATCAGTAATTAGTAATTAGTAATTGTCCAATCAACAGCACATGAGTGTTCCCCTCTCTCTACATCATCACCAGCATCTTGTATCATTTATATTGCAACCCTATCCATTCTGACTGAGATAAGATGAAATTTCACTGTAATTTTGGTTTGTATTTCCATGATGCCAAAAGGTGTTTAAAATTGTTTTAAATATCTCTTTGTCATTTGTATATCTTCTTTCCAGAATCCTCTTTAGATCCATGTTCCCATTTTCAGTTAGGCTATTTGTGTCCTCAGTGTTTAGTATTTTGTATATTTTATATTCTAAACAATAACCCTCTGCTATATTTACATAGACACTAAAGATTTTTCCCCATCCTGTGGGCAACCCCTTCACTTGAGTCATGGTGTTTTTGCAATACAGAAACATTTTAGTTTCATGAGGACCTATACATCAATTGTTGCTCTTAATGTCTGCATTTCTGGGGATCCTATGCTTAAATATGTGTATATGTGTATGTCTGTGTGTGATCCTGTTTGTATGTGAGAGCAAGTACTTGCAGAGATCAGAAAAGAGCATCATATCCTCTGGAGCTAAAAAAATGTGCAGTTGCAAGTTACCTGATGTGTGTGTGTGGGTGTGTGTGCTTTTTCACCAGTGGGACATCCCCAAGCCCTGTAGTCACTTTTTCCTATTTTAATCAGTTTGGAACTTTTCTTTCCTCATTCAGGTGAAAACACTGGCTTCTGTTTGCCTTGATCCCCTTCCTGTTATTATGAACTTTTTATTCTCTTTGTGTCACTATTCAAAATGTTAATTAACTCATAAGGAAGATGGATAAACTAGTGATTGTTACTCCAGAAGCACTAAGACTGCATTGTGTTGATTCCTTTCTTTGGCCTCCTCTTCATTGAGGAACTGTATTTAGATCACAACAGTGTGCAATTCAGTAGCCTCTGTTAGGTGAAGAAATTATTGAACATGTTTGTTATTTTCTGTGTCAGTGCTTTTGCAATACTTTATGCAAAAAGAATACTTTTTGAAGATTCTTGAACTGCTGTTTCTCTTTGTCCTTGGGCATGCCACAGGCTGACACAAAGGGCTTACTGACACACATGTGCATTCTCTACTTAGCTTCTTTTCTTCTTCCTAATCCTAGTGTTTCTCTAATTTTTTCCTTAACAGAAGATTCCATGGTTTCCAACAAATAAAATGTGGAAAATAACTGTATGATGATTGAAACCTATAAGAGACAAGCTCTACTTTATCTGTACAACTTACCCCAGGAAAGAGTAATGTCAGAGCTGCTCTGTAAAGTACACAGGAAAAGTATGGATCCAAAGAGAATGGAGTCAGATAGATGGTGGTTACAGAAAACTGCAAAATACAGTCAGCTCCCAGACTATGATGTCAGACAAAGGTTCCTTTCTGATCGACAGTCATTTCTATCCAGAAATTTAAAATATCCAATGTATTCTGTTGGATCTTATTAAATCCTCTTGAAACTAATAGTAATTTAGTAATTATTTCATGAAAATAATATTTTAAAAATGATAAATATTTTAATTCTAGCATACTTGCCACATACTGTCCAATTTGCAATAGTACAAGAAGGCAGTTGTGAGATTCTACTGTAATTAATAGCCTCATTGTTAAGTGAATTATACAATATTAAAATATCACCAAGGAGATGGCATTGGAGATAAATATCCTCATCTGAGTTGGACAAAGGCTTCTGAGAGAACCACATTATAAAGTCCTTTCATTAAAAAATTACATTTCCAGGGCCTAATATTGTCAGAAAGACAAATAATCTGCCTTGGTAAGAAATATAGATTTAAAGGATTGTATTTAAGTACCCAGTACAGTGGCTGTATATCATTGTCAAGCAGAAAGAAAGAGTCAATCCTTAGAATTTGCATACCTGGATCAACTATGAGCTGGCATCCTTGCACATTGCTAAATCTGAGATACTAGGAGCTATTTGCCTAATATATGGCCTGAAGATGCTTCCAGGTAAAGGTATTACTTTTAAGAAGCCAAGAGATAAGAATTTGACACCATTAAGAGGTAGATGGCTTTTTCTAGGGCAAAGTCCTTGTATTGGTCCATCCCACAATCAGCCACCAAACAGACACTATAGCATATGCCAGCAAGATAGTGCTGAAAGGGCCAGGATATAGCTGTCTCATGGGAGACTATACCAGTGCCTGGCAAACACGGAAGTGGATGCTCACAGTCAGCTATTGAATGGAACACAGGACTCCCAAGGAAGGAGCTAGAGAAAGTACCCAAGGAGCTGAAGGGGTCTTCAACCCTATAGGTGGAAGAATAACATGAACTAACTAGTACCCCCTGAGCTCATGTCTCTAGCTGCATATATAGAAGAAGATGGCCTAGTTGGCCAACATTGGGAAGAGAGGCCCCTTGGTCATACAGACTTTATATGCCCCAGAACAGGGGAACGCCAAGGCCAAGATGTGGGAGTGGGTGGGTAGGGGAGCAGGGCTGGGATGGGGGAGGATATAGGGAACTTTCTGGATAACACTTGAAATGTAAATGAAGAAAATATCTAATAAAAATTGAAAAAAAAAGAGGTAGATGGCTATATTTATATCCAAAAGGAAATTATATATGCGCTCATAAGAACACAGGAGAGTAGCTATGTGTCAGAGAGTAGAAGAATTGAGAAGAAAACATAGACAAGAGGCTTAATTTTGTTTAAATGGGAAGAAATGGTGAGGAAGAGTACCCAGACTTAGAGTAACCTTCTTTGAGTAACTCCAATGGTTCTGTCTGGGACCTAAACCTGGGTAGTTAGAAAAAGCAGACGATGCTGAAAGTGGATGAGCCCATGGCAGGAGAAGGGGCATGGGCTCCAGTTTGATTATTGTCTTCATTCATTCAGTATGCTATCATACATATACCATAAGCTGGTAATTTAAACAACAAACGTTTGTTTTTCACAAATCTGGAAACTGAGAAGTTCAAGATGCTTACAGAACAGAGGGCTGATAAGAACTCACATTGTGAGGACTGTAAGCTCCCTCATTGTATGCTCATATAGTGAGGAGCAGAGAGAGCTATGCAAGTGCTCTTCTTAGAGACACTAATACCATCATGGAGCTCCATCCTCACATCCAACTCACCTCCTACATGATCCAACTTTTAACACCATCTCATTGAAGATTAGACCTTCTACATATGAATCTAGTATGGATACACACACACATTTGAGTTCATAATAAATAATAATAAATTCACTTGAAAAGTATTCTCATGAGTAAGGTATTCGCCAATACTAAGAAGTGACTAATCTTTGGAAAGCCAATCCCTTCCTTGTCATCAGGGCCTTGGATAACAAAGCTTCATAATACAGAAAAATAAGACATTGGTAATATATTCTGAGTTAACTAAACATTCCCAGTGCTTTGTATAAATGGATTCTGGGTTTCACTAGGGACTTCTTATTTGTTGATGGCACATCTAGCTTTGGTTGTTAACTTGATGGGACTGAGAGACATCCAAAAACACTCCTGGGTGTGTTTGTGATTATGTTTTTAGTGAAAGTAACCTAAGAATGGTTCTGATCAAATCAATGGTCTAATCCACTGATGAATTCAAAATTTGTATCAACTATTGGAAGGTATAACTGTAAGTGAAAGGTGTGTTGGATAGAGGAAAATTAGGACCTTACAATACAGTTTTGAAGACTATATCTTGGCTCTGACCAATTTTTGTTCCCCATTTGGCTGCTTCTTGGAAGCCATTGGTTGAATAGACTCCTCCTGAAGATCACCCTACCACTAAGACATTTTATCTTATCACAGCAATGGAGTAAACTAACTGTGAACTGGACCATACACCACTGTAAATTCTTCCTTTTTTTTTTTTTTTTTTTTTTGCTTTCTTGGGTATTTGGCAAAGAAACAAAAATAAAGCAACATGAGTGGTGATAAAGGCATCATCATCAGAGAAACAAGCTTCACAGAGTACAGTGAAACCTTACACATAGTACCTGTTGGTCACAAGTGCTCTCATGAGAGATTCTATTATTATTATTATTTATTATTATTATTATTTTACTTTTTTACAGTCCAACCATTACCCCCTCCCAGTATACCCTCCCACAGTTCCTCATCTCATTTCTACACCCCTCTCTCCTAATGGCCATTGCATATCTTTGCTCTCCAACCCACAGTACCTGAAATCTATCTGGAGTATTCTTTTTGTGTGAATTCTGGGAGTCTGGAAGTAGAAAGTAATCTCTCTCACCCTCTCTTCAAAAACATTCTCAAGATTCTAATAACAAAGACTGCGAAAATGGTTCAGTGGTGTTGACTGCTGTAACAGAGGACTCAGGTGATGCTCCAGTACCCATAAGGTAGCTCGCAAACATCTGTCTCTCTAGTTCTAGAAGATCTAATGACCTCATCTCTTCTGCCCTCCAAAGGCTCACTCAAGGACACACATATAAATAAAAAATAAATCTTTTCTAAAATGTAAAGAAATCTGATAACCGAAAAATTGGAAGTAGCTAAATCCCCTCAACAAATATGTAATCCTGAGGAATCGCTACCATTTTAATAGACCAAGGTTGTTGTGAAGACTTGTAAGTCAAGAAAGGGAGATCATTCCTAATCATTTCCAAAGTTGGGGAAAGACCAATGGCGCAGCTCTGAGAGAGACACTTCTCAAGCAGGACAGGTCAAAGACTCTAGCTCCATTTGCCTGAACATCCCAACCACAGAGATCCGGACTCCTTCAAGTGCCTAGTGAGGACCTGTGCTACACACATGGGCAGGGGAAGGGTTCAGTGCTCCTGCTCATAGCTCTCACCCTGCATGGCACTGATGTTCAAAAACAGAGCTCTTCCTTGCTCTGTAAAACAACTGAACTTCCTTCTGAGTACCCAGGAGAATCTTGTGAAGACCTGTTAGGTAGAATACCTCTTGCCTTGCAAAATACTCTCTCTTGTACCTTCTCTAGCCTGAGATAAAAATTGCAAACAAAAACTACAAGAACTAGCTTCTCATACTGAATCAACTGCTTCCCAGAGGCTATGCCATAATCAGAAGGCACCAGCATATCAAAATCATGCAACATCTCATTCACCTGAAGGAAAAAAAAAACAGAATGTTGTAGATCAAAGTACATAGTATGCTGAGGTCAGGTGATTCAGAGACTTTTTCTTTGGGGCCAGTCTATATATGTACTAAAAATATTTGAGGGACTACTACAGGTTCTATTTTACCTGTGGGGGCTCAGTTTGGATATTTGAAGCTTGTAGAGGAGACTTAGGAGACTCAGGGCCTGCAAATCAAATTGGCCTACCTGTGGAGATTAATGTGGAGTACAAGGCAGAGATAAGAGGCTATGCACAGGCCATCCTCCAACACAAACTGCCCAAACACCACCTGTCCACCTGTGTGTGCTCCCTGGCAGTGACTTACAGACATGGTAAAGGACCAAGACTGTTATCCCATTCAGCACCAGAGACTGGACAGTGACAGCAAACACTGCCATTGCCCAGAACATCATTATATATATATATATATATATATATATATATATATATATATATCCACGTTACCGCCTCGCCAGCAAGAACGGACGTGGACACCAGAATCCTTCTGCAAGCATACCTTTATTACATCATGCGGAGAAAGAGGGCGAGCTCAAGATGGGTCCCACTTAAATACACCTCAGTGAGATGTGTGTTGTCAGGATTGGCTGACTGCCCATTACCTCAAGTTACGCCCCAGGATAGGCGGTGACTTACACGGCTTTGTCACAAGTGCATGTGCACTGAACTTGTTTGCTTGTCCCAGGCTGGGGGTGGTGACAGGATGTCAGCGCCATCTTGGAATGGCAGCAGAACCAGCTCGGGCGTGGCTCTCTCTCTCTCTCTCTCTCTCTCTCTCTCTCTCTATATATATATATATATATATATATATATATATATATATACTTTTTATTAGATATTTTCTTTATTTACATTTCAAATAATGCTATTCCAAAAGTTCCTATACCCTGCCCCCGCCCTGATCCACCACCCGCCAACTCCCACTTCCTGGCCCTGGCATTCCTCTGTACTGGGGCATATAAAGTTTGTAAGACCAAGGGGCCTTCACTGGGAAGAGAGGCCCCTTGGTCTTACAGAACATCATTCTTTACAGCAAGCCTTAGTAAAACAGTTCTTTGATGGTAGAAAGAGGATTCCTTGAAATTGCCAAGGCCACAAAACTGAGTGATTTTTGTGTTAGTTCAGTGTACATTGGATGGGTAGATCGAAACAATGCTTTGACATTTGCAAATTTAAGACTGAGATGTTCTAAAACTTCAACAGACTGCCAGTGTCCTCTAGCAACTGTCTCCATTAAGATTCATTTTTATTCTGAGCATTTCTTTACCCTCATACTATCTTCCAATACCCTCCTCCCATAAGTTTTTATTCGCAGTTAATGAGTTCTGGACAATATTGGATAAAGGATTCTGTCGGTATTTTGTTTTGTTTTGTTTTTACCAATTTAATACCAATGGCTATTAAATATATACTTGACCAGAGAGGTTTTGGGCATGCAGCCACTCAAAACAGTGGTCCCAAGATAGGTCATTATGCGGCTTGGTTCTTATTCTATAGCCTCAAAGAGGAATTCCCTATATATTATCAGTGATCTTATGAGAGGAGTCAAACCCAGCGAAGTTGTGCCTGTGGGGAAAGTATCACTTCCCAAGTCCTGCAAGGTATTTTAGGCATGGGGTTAACTTGAAGCCTAGGTTTGTTTGTTTGTTTGTTTGTTTGTCTTTCAAGATTCAATCTTTATTATTTTTCTTTACACATATATGTATCTGTCTGAAGGTCTATACAGATGAATGCTGTGCCATGAAAGACAGAAGCAACGGGCCCATTTACACCTGGAGTTACAGTATGGTGTTTTTTAAGAAGCAGCTTCAATCTCAAAGTCTTTACCAAATCCATTCATATAGTATGGTCCCTTTGACCCAATGAAGAGACTATTTGAGTGCGTTAAATCTACCACATCATTTTTAAAAAGTTCATAAATGTGAGATTGTAATGGCCCAGGACTATGGACAAAGGGTCTAGGAAACTTCAACCCTGGATACCTCAGATGAGGATGGTAGGAGATGCTTACCTGCCCCTCCCAACATGGTGCCATAAAGTTGACTGCCCCAGCATTAACTCGAGTAAGAATGTATTACTCTGAAAGTTATAAGGCTTCACTACTTTTTGATATAAGATTTTTCCTCCCCAGACCCAAGAGCCCCTGAGTATGCAGATGAAGCATCTTCCAGCACCCCTGTCCTGGCCAATTGTACACAGCCACACAAGCCTTGCCCTAGCAATCCTACTCACCTCCCCAGGAGCATAAATACTTTTTACACTCCCCCAACAAATGAACCAGTTCTCCAAAGCTGTCCCCAGGTGTGTTCTTTACCTGAGCCCTCATTGCCTGCATTGCGCCTACCTCTGCACTATTAAGCATCTCCCCATCCCTTCCAGTTTTGTGTGCAACAGCTCTGTATTCCCCTGAGGGAGAAGTGGACCCAGGGCAGCAGAGAAACATTATTAAAGCAGGTTCAATGGATTCCTTCAAAAATGTTGTCACCTGCAACAAATCTAAGCCACCTAAAGACCATTCACATCTCACTGCCAAGATTACTACCTGAGGATTAGACATTGTGCTCCCTCAATGAGCATCAAAAGCTTTACAACTGCTCATTATCACTCTCCTCAAGATGTGACATCATAACTTTGAATGTTGGCAAGCTTTCTGTGACAAATACCAAGGAAATAAATTCATAAAGAAATGGGGTGTATTTCTGCTCACAGTGTTTGATGTTTCCAGTACATAATTGACTCTTACCACTATTTGAGACCTTTGGTGAGTTAGCACCTCATAGCAGAACAACATGGAAGAGCAGATTAGGAAGCCAAGGAAAGTGGGGAGTGAGTTTCAGGATATAGAATATCTTTTCAAGGTCACAACCCTAATGACTCAAAACCCTTCCATCAGGCCCTAACCCTCAAAAATACTTTCCTTGGAACCAAGCCTATAAAACATGTGTTTTGGAAGGCATTTATGATCCAAGCTGAAACACTTGGACAAGCCAGATTCAGAGAGGTAAAATATCTTCCAAGCAAAGAACTCAATGACTGTTCCATCCAAATGGGTTGTCATGAGCTGACTGCAACTTGAATTCCTTCCATTCACTGGGATAGCATACTTTTATAAACCTGCAGTGTAACTGCATTAAAGCTAAAAGCATGAGCCTCAAGCTTAGAATAAGATAGGCAGAGCAAGGACCTGGCCACCTCATCTCTATTATTCTCAAGACTTAGTGAATATCAATCAAATTATAATACACACAATGGAACAAGTGTCAATATTTTCTCATTCATTTCTGACTTCAATGTAGATATTAGTCTAATGATCTTCAAATATTAAATTGTAACTCTAGTTTTTATTACCCACTAAAACACAATGGTTGTGGGAAAGTTAAAAGGTATAGGCAGATAAATGAATAAGAAAGGACTTCCTTTATATATGACAAGGCATGCTCAGGGACAAGCACCTGGGCTAATTTCAGTGAGGCACAATGAAAATGAGGAAAAGTACTGAGGAGCAACCTTGGGCAAGATGATTAGAAAGAACGAAGGACCCAAGAGTCTTATAGCATGCCAAACCTAGAGCGCCCATACTGTGGATTCCCAACTCTGGGTTTCTCCTCCCATACACGTGGGATAAGTCATTTTGTTCAATGCGACCATTTTTGCAATACTAGAAACATGGCTCAATTGTTAAGAGCACTGGCTAATCTTCCAGAAAACTCAGGTTTGATTCCCAGAACCCACACAATGCCTCATAACCATCTATTACTCCAGTTTCAGGAGCTCTGATAACCATGGGTACACTGGCGTACATGAAAGCCAACACCTAAAATAAAATTAAAATTTAAAATTTAGAAACAATTCCGAATGCTGTTTATTTTACTCTATCTCTCAGTCTTCTTTTGTTCTTGTATTTTGGTCTTTCCTGGACAGTCGACACTTTCTCTCTGCTATGTCATTAACTTGGCCCACATTGAATCACTATTACATTGGGAATTAGATAAAAGATAATCTGCTAAAAAAGAAAGCCATGGGCTGCATTGCTTGGGAGAGGGAGTGTTAGGATAACCTCTATTTGAGGGGAAAAATATGATCCTGTATGCTCCAGGGCAAGCCTGAAGCAGTCTAACAATCTGCATTGGAGCTAAGCATCATGCCTAAACTAATGTTATCCTTACTAAATACAAGTTTAAATGTCAGTCATCATGTGAGAACGAAATGTTTCAAATCAAAAACTCAGAGAAAAAAGGAAATGCTCAAAGAGTATGAGACATCAGTTTTAGCTCCAACCCTGAGGCTCAAGCTCCTATGGGTGGCCTTGGACTTTGCAACCATCATAGCATTGAGTTTATGCCTATTCTATGCTGCACAGACAGAGCCAAAAACAGAAGCTCAACTAATTCTGCTCTCTTTGGGGGTCTTTTGATTTCCTATTTCTGTACATCTTCAAATACGACTTTTGCCTGAATCTCTCTCAAGAACACTCTCCTCTCCTTTTAGATACTCTCACTGGGAGATCTCATTGCTTATCTGGCTTCATCTAGCTCTAATTTGTATTCTCAATAAATACACAACTCCAGACTTATCCTCTGGACTCTCTAACTGAATGCATTGCATCTTCATGGCCAACTCCATTTAAATGCATTGTCATGTTCTCTACCAAAGGACTGGTTCTCCTCATCAAACTCCATCATATGGGCAAATACCTATCTAAAGATGCAAGCCTAGCTTTTTTGTACATTTCCCCTCCTCTATCTCCCACAAAAAAAAAATCAATTATCAAAATTCTTGGGAGTATTTTATGTCTTTGATCTTATTAAACTGTACTAGTTTGTTTTTTCATAATTTCTCCCTTTGACTCCAACAACATACTCAAAACTCTTTGGTCTTTTCTAAACTTTGTCCAAATGATGTTCTTACTAAATTACAAATCTACTATTAAGCTCTATTAAAAATTCTCTGTGGATCCTTAAGTCTTCACATAAAATTAGGTATCCTTGGTTTACTTGCCAGAGTCAATTTTAATAATCTTGACTTCACTGTATCTTCCTGCTGCCCTGCAATCTCCTTCAGTACTCTAATGGAAGCTTCTGGTTCATGTTGATTTCCTGCTCCAAAGGTCCCTTACTGGGCTCTGACTAAACTGTCTTCATTATGTGATTCCTCTCTCCTCACATCTTCATTGGTTTTCCCTGTAGCAAATATGGTTTATCCTGATAGGCAATAAGCAGGTAGAACTTCATAAAATTAAAAATATTCTGTTCTGCAAAAGAAACTGTTAATAAATTGAAAAAGCATCCCACAGAAAATCTTTGTCAGCTGACAGGGTAAGTATCTATAATACACAGAGAACTAATAAAAGAGAAAGGAAGAAGAAAGGGCTACCACTGAACAGAGAATGCTCAAAAGAAAAAAGTGAATACAAAGTATTTTAAAAGTTATGTTGATTATGTTCTGATGATTTAACCATCAGAACAATTAAAGTTAAAACTATTTTTTAGTTTATTTTATTAGATATTTTCTTAATTTACATTTCAAATGCTATACCAAAAGTTCCCAATACCCTCCCGGCTTCCTGCTCCCTACCAACTCATTCCCACTTCTTGGCCCTGGCATTCCCCTGTACTGGGGCATATAAAGTTTGCTAGACCAATGGGCCTCTCTTCCCAATAATGGCCGACTAGGCCATCTTCTGCTACATATGCAGCTAGAGACACAAGCCCTGGGGTTACTGATTAGTTCATATTGTTGTTTCACCAATAGGGTTGCAGGCCCCTTCGGCTCTTGGGTACTTTCTGTAGCTCCTCCATTGGGGGCCTTATGTTCCATCCTATAGATGATTGTGAGCATCCACTTCTGTATTGGCCAGGCACTTACAAATCCTCAGAGGAGACAGCTATATCAGGGTTCTTTCAGCAAAATCTTGCTGACATATGCTGTAGTATCAGTGTTTGGTGGATGATTATGGGATGGACCCTCGGGTGGGGGGTAGTCTTTGCATGGTCCATCCTTTCATCTTAGCTCCAAACTTTGTCTCTGCAACTCCTTCCACCGATATTTTATTCCCTATTCTAGGGAGGAATGAAGTATCCACGAGTTTGTCTTCCTTCTTGATTTTTTTGTGTTTTGGAAGTTGTATCTTGGTTATTCTAGGTTTCTGGGCTAATATCCACTTATCAGTGAGTGCATATCAAGTGACCTCTTTTGTGATTGCATTACCTCACTCAGGATGATATCCTCCAGATACATCCATTTGCTCAAGAATTTCATGAATTCATTGTTTTTAATAGCTGAGTAGTACTCCATTGTGTAAAAGTACCATATTTTCTGTATCAATTCCTCTGTTGAGGGAGATCTGGGTTCTGTTCAGCTTCTGGCTATTATAAATAGGGCTTCTATGGACATAGTGGAGCATGTGTCCTTATTACCAGTTGGAAAATCTTCTGGGTATACGCCCAGGAGAGATATTGCTGGATCTACCAGTAGTACTAATTCTAGTTTTCTGAAGAACCGCCAGACTGATTTTCAGAGTGGTTGTACCAGCTTGCAATCTCACCAGCAATGGAGGAGCATTCCTCTTTCTCCATATCCTCGCCAGCATCTGCTGTCACCAAAATTTTAGAACTTAGCCATTCTGACTGGTGTGAGATGGAATCTCAGGGTTGTTTTGTTTTGCATTTTACTGATGATTAAGGATGTTGTACATTTTTTCAAGTGCTTCTCAGCCTTTCGCTATTCCTTAGTTGAGAATTCTTTATTTAGCTCTCTACCCCATTTTTAATGGGATTATTTGAATTTCTGGAGTTCAGCTTCTTGAGCTCTTTTTATATATTTGACATTAGTCCACTATCAGATTTAGGGTTGGTAAAATTATTTCCCAATGTGTTGCTGGCCTTTTTGTCCTATTGACAGTATCTTTTAGCATACAGAAGCTTTGCAATTTTATGAAGTCCCCTTTGTAGATTCTTAATCTTACAGCACAGGCCATTACTGTTCTGTTTAAGAATTTTTCCCCTGTGCCCATATTTTGGAGGGTGTCCCCCACTTTCTCCTCTAAATATTTCAGTGTCTCTGGTTTTATGTGGAGTTCTTGATCCACTTAGACATGAGCTTTGTACAGGAGATAAGAATGGATCAATTCATATTCTTCTACATGATAACCACCAGTTGTGCCAGTACCATTTGTTGAAAATGCTGTCTTTTTTCCACTGGATGTTTTAGCTCCCTTGTCAAAGATCAGGTGACCATAGGAGTGTGGGTTCATTTCTGGGTCTTAGATTATATTCCATTGATCTACCTGTCTGTCGCTGTACCAGTACCATGCAGTTTTTTTTTCCTTTTGTTTTGTTTTTTTTGTTTTGTTTTTTATCACAGTTGCTCTGTAGTACAGCTTGAGGTAAGGCATGGTGATTCCACCAGAGGTTCTTTTGTTGTTGAGAATACTTTTTGCTACCCTAGAGTTTTTTGTGATTCCAGCTGAATTTGCAAATTGCCCTTTCTAACTCAGTGAAGAATTGAGATGGAATTTTGATGAGGATTGCATTGAATCTGTAGATTATTTTTGCAAGATATCCATTTTGACTATATTAATCCTGCCAATCCATGAGCATGGGAGATCTTCTGAGATCTTCTTCAATTTCTTTCTTCAGAGACTTGAAGTTCTTGTCATACAGATCTTTCACTTCCTTAGTTAAAGTCACACCAAGTTATTTTATATTATTTGTGACTATTCTGAAGTGTGTTGTTTCCCTAATTTCTTTCTCATCTTATTTATCCTTTGTGTAGAGAAAAGCCACTGATTTGTTTGAGTTAATTTTATATCCAGCTACTGCACTGAAGCTGTTTATAAGGTTTAGGAGTTCTCTGGTGGAATTTTTAGGGTCACTTATATATACTATCATATCATCTGCAAATAGTGATATTTTGACCTCTTCCTTTCCAATTTGTATCCACTGGATCTCCTTTTGTTGTCTAATTGCTCTGGCTAGGATTTCAAGTACAATATTGAAAATGTAGGGAGAAAGTGGGCAGCCTTGTCTAGTCTCTGATTTTAGTGTGATTGCTTCCAGCTTCTCTCCATTTAGTTTGATGTTGGCTAGTGGTTTGTTGTAGATTGCTTTTATTATGTTTAGGTATGGGCCTTGAATTCCTGATCTTTCCATGACTTTTATCTTGAAGGGGTTTGGGGTTTTCTCAAATGATTTCTCAGAATCTAACATGATGATGATGTGATTTTTGTCTTTGAGTTTGTTTATATAGTGGATTACGTTGACAGATTTTCATATATTAACCATCCCCGCATCCCTGGGATTAAGCCTACTTGGTCATGATGGATGATCATTTTGATGTGTTCTTGGATTCAGTTTGTGGGGTTTTATTGAGCATTTTTTGCATCGATATTCATGAGGGAAATTGGTCTGAAGTTCTCTTTCTTTCTTGGATCTTTGTGTGTTTTGGTTTCAGAGTAATTGTGGCTTCATAGAATGAATTGGGTAGAGTACCTTCTGTTTCTATTTTGTGGAATAGTTTGAGCAGAGTTGGAATTAGGTCTTCTTTGAAGGTCTGATAGAACTCTGCACTAAACCCATCTGATCCTGGGATTTTTTTTTTTTTTTTTTGGTTGAGAAACTATTAATGACTGCTTCTATTTCTTTAGGGGAAATGGGACTGTTAAGATTTTTAATCTGATCCTGATTTAACTTTGGTACCTGGCATCTGTCTAGGACGTTGTCCAATTCATCCAGGTTTTCCAGTTTTGTTGAGTATAGCCTTTTCTAGTAGGATTAGATGATGTTTTGGATTTCCTCAGGATATGTTGTTATGTCTCCTTTTTCATTTCTGATTTTGTTAATTAGGATACTGTCCCTCTGCCCTCTTGTTAGTCTGGCTAAGGGTTTATCTTGTTGGTTTTCTCAAAGAACCAACTCCTGGTTTGTTTGATTCTTTGAATAGTTCCTTTTGTTTCCACTTGGTTGATTTCAGCCCTAAGTTTGATTTCTTTCCTGCTGTCTACTCCTCTTTGGTGAATTTGCTTCCTTTCATTGTAGAGCTTCTAGGTGTGGTATCAGACTGCTAGTGTATGCTCTCTCTAGTTTGTTTTTGGAGGCACTCGGGGCTATGAGTTTTCCTCTTAGGACTGCTTTCATTGTGTCCCATAAGTTTGGGTATGTTGTGGCTTCATTTTCATTAAATTCTAAAAAGTCTTTAATTTTTTCCTTTATTTTTTCCTTGACCAAGGTATCATTGAGTAGAGTTCTTTTCAGTTTCCACGTGAATGCTGGCTTTCTATTATTTATTCTCTTATTGATTAGTCCATGGTGATATGATAGGATGCATGGGATAATTTCAATACTTTTGTATCTGTTGAGGCCTGTTTTGTGGCCAATTATATGGTCAGTTTTGGAGGAGATACCATGAGGTACTGAGAAGAAGGTATATCTCCTTGTTTTAGGATAAAATGTTCTGTAGATACCTGTTAAATCCATTTGTTTCATAACTTCTGTTAGTGTCCATGTGTCTCTGTTTAGTTTCTGTTTGCAGGATCTGTCCATTGGTGAGAGTGGGGTGTTGAAGTCTCCCACTATTATTGTGTGAGATATAATGTGTGCTTTGAGCTTTACTAAAGTTTCTTTAATGAATGTGGCTGCTCTTCCATTTGGAGAATAGATATTTAGAATTGAGGGTTCATCTTGGTAGGTTTTACCTTTGATAAGTATGAAGTGTCCCTCCTTGTCTTTTTGGATAACATTGGGTTGGAAGTCAATTTTATTCAATATTAGAATAGCTACTCCTCCTTTCTTCGGACCATTTACTTGGAAAATTATTGTCTGGCCTTTTAGTCTGATGTAGTGTCTGTCTTTATCCCTGAAGTGGGTTTCCTGTAAGCAGCAAAATGTTGAGTCTTCTTTGTGTAGCTAGTATGTTAGTCTGTGTCTTTTTATTGGGGAACTGAGTCCATTGATATTAAGAGAAATCAAAGAAAAGTAATTGTTGCTTCCTGTCATTTTTGTTGCTACAGTTGGGATTCTGTTCTTGTGGCTATCTTCTTTTAGTTTTGTTAAAGGATTACTTTCTTGCTTTTTCTAGATTGTAGTTTCCATCTTTGTATTGGTGTTTTCCCTTTATTTTCCTTTGAAGGGCTGGATTCATGGAAAGATATTGTATGAATTTGGTTTTGTCATGGAATACTTTGTTTTCTCCATCGATGGTAATTGAGAGTTTTGCTTGGTATAGTAGCCTGGGCTGGCATTATTAGGGTCTGTATAACATCTGTCCAGGATCTTCTGGTTTTCATAGTCTCTGGTGAGAAGTCTGGTGTAATTTCAATAAGTCTGCTTTATATGTTACTTGACCTTTTCCCCTTACTGCTTTTAAGATTCTGTCTTTATTTAGTGCATTTGTTGTTCTGATTATTATGTGTCGGGAAGAATTTCTTTTCTGGTCCTGTCTATTTGGAGTTCTATAGGCTTCTTGTATGTTCATGGGCATCTCTTTCTTTAGGTTTGGGAAGTTTTCTTCTATAATTTTGTTGAAGATATTTGCTAGCCCTTTAAGTTGAAAAATCTTCATTCTCATCTACCCTTATTATCCGTTGGTTTGGACTTTTCATTGTATCCTGGATTTCCTGGATGTTTTGAGTTAGGATCTTTTTGCATTTTGCATTTTCTTTGATTGTTGTGTCCATGTTCCCTATGGAATCTTCTGCACCTGAGATTATCTCTTCCATCTCTTGTATTCTGTTGCTGATGCTCACATCTATGGTTCCTGATTTATTTCCTAGGGTTTCTATCTCCAGAGTTGTCTCCCTTTGGGTTTTCTTCATTGTTTTTTCTTCTATTTTTAGATCTTGGATAGTTTTGTTCAATTCCACAGCCTGTTTGGTTGTGTTTTCCTGTAATTCTTTAAGGGATTTTTATGTTTCTTCTACCTGTTTAGCAGTGTTCTCTTCTGATTCCTTGAGGGATTTTTGTGTTTCCTCTTTAAGGGCTTCTCCTAGTTTAGCAGTATTCTCCTGTAATTCTTTGAGGGATTTTTGTACTTCCTCTTTAAGGGCTTCTACCTGTTTAGCATTGTCCTCCTGTATTTCTTTAAGTGCCCTTCTTAAAAATCATCTACCACCATCATGAGATATGATTTTAAATCCATGTCTTGCTTTTCATTTGTGTTGGGGTATCCAGGACTCGTTGTTGGTGGGCATACTGGGTTCTGATGATGCCCAGTGTTCTTGGTTTCTGTTAGTAAGATTCTTATGTTTGCCTATCACCATCTGGAAATCTCTGATGTTAATGTTCAAGATATCTCTGATTGGAACTTAATCCTCCTGTGATTCTGTTAGCCTCTGTCAGTTTTCCTGGGAGTCCAACTCTCACCTGAGTTCCAGTGGTCAGAGCATTCTTTGCAGGCAAGCTTTTCTCTTGCAGGGAAGGTGTCCAGCAGTCTAGAGCTCTGATCAAACTCCTGAGTTCTGGGGTCAGAAGCCTCCCTGAAGGTTGACTCTCCTCTAGGAATGTGCCCAGGGGTTTGGGTCTCAGCTCCGCTTCCTGGCTGAGGATGAAGGCCCGACAGGACTTTGACCAAGAAGCTCTTTTGCTTCTATTGCCCACGTGCTCTCAGGTTATCAGGAGGTCCTGGGTGTGCTAGTGGTCCTACAGCAAGGAGAGTCCTCTGGTGCCCCAGACACCCTCAGCCTTCTTCATGCAGAAGATGGCAGGGCTGGGACTGACCTAATTGGATCCCAGCCTCTGGTAAGGCGGGGTTCCTTCGTCCCTGTTTCTGCCAGCACAAGACCTTCCGCAATTCTTAAAGCTGATGATGAGTTCCACTCACCCATGATCCCGAGGTGATCCCGAGGTCCTGTGGCGTGGAGGGCACTCCAGAGTTCCCAGCATCCTCTGCTGGGCTCAGAAGGAAGATCAAAATTAGTTTTTATATTATCCCAATAAAAATTACTAATATAAAAGAGGAGGTAACCAACACTGGCATGAATATGGAAAATAGTAACTTGTTCACAATATGATGATAAAAATGAAAAGTGCTAAAGCCACTGTTGTATGTTCCTCAAAATATAGAAATTGATAAGTACCATATGAGCAGGTGTACTACTCCTGGGCATATACACGAAGGACTCTATTTCCTATTAAAGAGACAGAAGGTCCATACATTTTCATCACTGCCTTATTCATAATAGCTAGGACATGAAAGCAGCATGGATTTCCATCAGCTGATGAATGGATAATGAAATGTGGTACCTATACTTAAATGAATATTGCTGAGCTATAAGGAAAAATGAAAGTATGAAACTTTCAGGTACAAGGACTGAACTGGAAAACATTGATAGGGTGTGAGGTAACCCATGTTGGGAAAGAGAAACATTGCATCTTCTCACTCAGGTGTGGATCCTAGCATAAATCTTTAAATTTGTATTTTTAACTCAGAGTACCTATAAAAACCTGGAAACTAGGAAAGAGTCCATTGGCAAGTTGAGGAAATAAATATATTAATCAGGGTTGGACTTAGGGAAGAGTGGAACTCTGGAATGATGTGAAAGCAAAATGGGAAATAATGGGGAAAGAAGTTTAGGTTAGAAGAAAGATAGGATGGGAGGGCAAAAGAGGGTGCTTGGAAAAGCCATATAGAAACATATTTTACAACCATAGACATGTTATGAACATAGATGATAGATAATAGTTGGATAATAGATAGGTGATAGGTAGATAGGTAGATAGATAGATAGATAGATAGATAGATAGATAGATAGATAGATAGATGATAGATAGTGGATGGACGGACAGACAGATAATATTGTGAATACTGAGACAAAACAAAATGTTGTCTTCTGAACATAACTGGGCCACTGCATTCATGAATTCACAGAAGCTTTGTTGCTTGAACAAGACTGCACAAGATCAAGGCAATAACATCTGACATGGACTGATTAGAGTCTCAAGAGCTCTCACACTTAGCTTAGAAACTATTGGTAGCTGATGGAGGAAGGATCGGTTTTAAGGATATGGCTACTGGAAGGATTCTCCAGTGGATGGCTCCATACTCATGAGTATGTGAGCATCAGAAATTGGACTCAGTGGGTTATAACTACAAGAAATGGGACATTTAGTTGAGAAAGGTATGGGTAGATCTGATCAAAATTAATGGAGCAGTAGAGTTCAGTAGACAAATATGTGGTTTGCATGTGTGAAATTCACAAACAATTAATTAAATCATTATGTATAATTTTTAAAGTTGATTATGAGCTGCAAAGACATGGACCATAGGAAAAAACATTTCAAGTTCAGCATAGATTCTTTTTTTTTTTTTTGCCTCTGCTTCCCTGGCATGTATAACAGAGCAAGTACAGATGAGGAAAACACCACTTGTTCTCAAGATCCTGTTCAGTAATGTCAGAAATTAATTTATATGTGATCAAGTGAGATTAACATTTGGTTCATTGTCAGATTTTGTTATTATTTCTCTAAATTCTGGAAGAAAAGCATTGTGCTTTACATCGTCATCTCATAGAACTCTCCTATGGACCAGTTGATGCAGCATGCTCTGTATATATTAGATTCTGACCATTGAATGTACTTCTGAAAACTCTCATTATATGACAAACACTGGGCAAGAGGCCTGGGAAGAGGAGGAGAACATTACATATTTTTATGTATTATTTCCTGGACTTAGAAACTACACTGGCATTGTCCTGTCTCACAATTACAGCAGCATCTGATGGAATGCTTTCACTTCGGTTTCCATTTACATCCTCTGTATTTCCCTCTAGAATTACAAAAGAATGTCTCCTGAAATTCACCCTCTCCATGAGCTACAAGAACACTGTGGAAGTTTGCCTTTCCTTTAGTGTGTTTTGAAATCTTTGTCAAAGATCAGGTAGTTGTAGATGCATTGGTTTAAAGTAGGTTTTCTATTATGTTCCACTAATCTCTGCCAGTGTTATTATTATTTTATCTGTGTAGTGTAACTTGAATATATGTGATTATGCTCAGTATTATTCTTTTTACTTAGGATTGTCTTGATTGTCTTGGGTCTTTTGCCTTTCTATATGAATTTTAAGATTTAGTTTTCTACTTCTGTGAAGAATGCTAGTCAGTTTTTATTGGGATTGTCCTGTATCTATAAATTTGTTTAGGTAAAATGATTATTTTCACAACATTAGTGCTACCCGTTCATAAGCATCAGCAGTCTTTCTATTTTTTAGTGTCTTTCTAATTTTCTTCCTTCGAAGCATAGAAGTTTCATTGCAAACCTCCTTCATCTCCTTTCTTGGACTTATTCCAAAATATTTTTCAGGCTATTGTGAGTGGGACTGTTCTCCTGGTTTATTTCTCACTGCATTTGCCATTGGCATATAGAAACTCTACTGATTGATGTATGCTTATTTTGTATACTGTCACCTTGTTGAAAGTGTTAATCTTTTCTGGGAGTGAGTCAATTGGTGAAATCTTGAAGGTCTCTTATATTAAACATCATAGTACCTGTAAATAGGGATACTTTAACTCCTGTTTACATTTGTATTCTTTGGATTTCCTTTTTTTGCTACTCTAGCTAAGATTTCAAGAACTATTTTGAGCAGTAATGGAGGTTATCATCAGTTTTGTCTTGCTCTAGCTTTTAATGAGATTGTAACACATCTTTCTCCATTTATCATGGTACTGGCTGTAGATTTGTCATATATAGCCTTTGTTGTATTGAGATATGTTCTCTCTAACTTTATTCTCTCTAGGGCTTTTACTGTGCAACGATGTGGGGAGAGGGGAGGTAGGGGATGCACTGAGAATAGAAGAGGAAGGGGAAACTGCAATCAAGATATAATATACAAATTTTAAGAAAGATGTTAGATTTTGTCAAGAGCCTCTTCTTTGTCTATTGAGATGATCATATGATTTTTGCCTTTAAGTCCATTGTCTGATTAATTACATGTATTGACTTACATATGTTAAGCTATTCATGAGTCACTAGAATAAAGTCACCTTAACCATAGTGGATGATCCATTTGATATGTGCTGTATTCAGTTTGTATTATGTTGATAATTTTTCATCATTGTTCATCACGGATAGTAATATGTAGTTCTCACCTTTTGTTGTATCATTAGCATATAGATATGCCTCTTTCACATTGCTGTCACCCATAAATTCATGGCAAGAACCTGGCTTGGGCTCCAGTTATCCCAGTATTATCACAAAGCTCATAGTTTCCTCATACCACCTTCCTAATGTCAACTGAGTTACTTGATTTCTGAAGTCAAAAAGGAAGTATTGTGTAGCTTCTGGACTGTTTACAATGTTCTACACAGTACTTATCATCAAGAGTTGAAAGGTAGGCAGACTTTATAACCAGCTAGTTAATAAATACCACCACATCTCACTCTGGCCAAGAAAAGGCTGCTGCTGCCAATGATGCCAGGAGTGTCATGGAGTTACATGGGTGTTCTACTTATAACTGTGTACCAGCAGCCTGTGGTAGACAGTGGCTACAGGTTTCTGGTTTTGTTTTCCATAGCCTTTTGCTGTGTTTTGTTTCATTTTGTTTTGTTTTGTTAGGGCTGTAGAAGCCACAGACTCCTTTTAAACTGTCTGCAAAAATCCCAAAAATCTAAGTTTATCTGTCTAGTTGTCCATGCTGGGTACTCTACATATAAGTTCTTCATGACATCATCATCTCCACTTTAGTGCTTCACATTTCTTCACACTGACTCAGCTGACTAAGGAGAAAGCAAGTCCCTGAGCACCCTCATCCTGGGGATTTTTTCTCATATCCAATCCTCATATTCTTACAGTAAAATGCCCACAAGGAGCTCAGGGGTCATATTGTTTGTTAAGAAAATAAATTATAAACCTGATGCCTATTTGAATTGTAAGTTCAGTCAGAAAACCAATGCTATTTTCAACCCATGAGCAGACAACTAGGAATGGTTGACTCTAGAATTGTAGAGGAATGCTTCTTCCAGGGCAAAGCTAGCTAAAGGTGTTTTCTGAAGAGAATGTAGTTTGCACATTTTTTTCTAGGAGTTCTATTTTTCTCAGAAAATCAATGACACCATGTTACATTGAAAACTAGATGATGCCATTTGTGTAAGAGAAGGAGCAGCTTCAGACAATATTAGACATTTCTCATCACTGTGACAAATACCCAAGAAACTCAAATCAAATGAAGAAAGATTTATTTTAGCCCAAGGCTTCAGAGATTCTAGTCCATGGTAGGCTATTATTCTTCACACCCTGTGACAACACAGTTCATCATGGTGGTGGGAGCACATGACAAAGGGAGTTACTCTCCTTCAGGTAACCAGGAAACAGGGTAGAGAGGTAGATTTGGGATTCCAATATCCATTTCACTGAAATGCCCCAAATATCTTTGTATTACTGAACACCACTTTAAAGGATACTCTCCTCCCAATTACACTAAAGAGCTAAAGACTAAGCCTTTGAAAAAGTATTTAATAGTCACTTAAGGGCCAAGTTATGGCACAGCCCAAAGAATTCTGGAGAAGTTAGAGTGGTCCTTCAGGAGAAGAGCTATGAATTTCAAGGCAGCCCTTGGATATCTAGAAAAGGGACAAAAAAGACACTTGAATTCACCCTCAACCAATGCACAGGCTTTGAATTGGCATACACACACACACACACACACAGTCACACACCAAATATAGTTGCTTTGACATTCACCTAAAAACATTCAGAATATGGAGCCTCCTCACCTCAGAAACATGAAAGCCCCGGATAATTTTTTTTACTTAGACTTGAAAAGTTTTGGTGACCATAGAAATTTTATATTTCATATTTCTCACTTTGGTGATCCACAAGGTCAAATCTAGAAGAAAACCAAAATCTAAGCCTAAAGGTAAAATAAGAGTTCAAAGAAACAGCTGTGTTGTAATGGAATGATATGTGCCCAAAAAGAGTATTGGTGATTGGCTCTGAGTCACAGAGCCAGAGAGAGAACCCAGAGAGTAACAGGAAAGTATGCTAAGCAGAAAATCGTTCCATGTAGCCTTAATTATAGTCAAAAATGATACTAGATGTCAATGGTTTTTATGTGGAAAAGCCCTGTACTATGATGTTGATGAAGAATGACCCTGTGGAAGCAGAAGTAGAACATGTGAAATGTGCATTAGATATGCTCCATAGAAACAGACCCAATGCAGAACATATGCCTACTACAGGGGAATATATTAGATTGGCTTACCCCTCAGGACTCAGGGTAATTTGGCAAGGCCTGTCTGCATCCTGCAGAAGCAGAGAGCCTCTTCCAGTTCAGTGTAAGAAGCTGGAAGTACCTAATACTGGAGTGAAATGGGAGATGTTTCAAATAGAAAGTCTAAACAAAGAAAGGAAGTCATAACAATAAGGACAGAACAGGGGCAGGGTAGTCAACCATAGCTCCTGACATACTAGAGAGTTATAAGGAAATCGGAAACTTTTTTTTCCCTCGTTCCGGTCAACCTTTCTTGCTCTGGTCTGCCCAGCTCGCTCCGGCACCCTTGTTTGGCCCTGCTCCCTCTGGTCCCTCTGGTCGGCCCCGCTTGCTCCGGCCAGCCCTGCTCACTCAGGTCGGCTCCACTTGCTCCGGTCGGCTCCAGTCGGTCCCACTTGCTCTCTTCGGTCCAAGGATTCGTTTATTATTATTCATAAGTACTCTGTAGCTGACTTCAGACACACCAGAGGAGGGCGTCAGATCTCATTACGGGTGGTTGTAAGCCACCATGTGGTTGCTGGGATTTGAACTCATCACCTTCGGAAGAGCAGTCGGGTGCTCTTACCCACTGAGCCATCTCACCAGCCCCGGAAATCGGAAACTTTATGAGAAAATCAAAACATAGAATCTAACAACAAAAAGGAAGGAAAGAGTTTGAGTAC
Source organism: Mus minutoides (assembly GCA_902729485.2). Lineage (NCBI taxonomy): Eukaryota > Metazoa > Chordata > Mammalia > Rodentia > Muridae > Mus > Mus minutoides. Next base: position 1,124,462 of record LR750000.1, read on the forward strand.
AAGTATCCTGTGTGGTCCCAGAAAGCTGCAGGTTATTAAATTAATGTTCTAGTTCCAACTGTAGGCTCTATTTGAGAAAAAGAAACCTGAACATCCAGGCAAGATGAACACACTGATACAGTAGTGGTAAGTCTGTTATGGGGTAATCAAACATTTGATCAATTTGATCAAATGTTCTATAGGATGGAATTCATGTCCAGCAATGCAAACCCAGTCAAAAGTTTATGGCCCTGTTGCCAAAACCAGCTGTAGTGTTTTGTTAAGTAGACATAATTCTCTTCTAAATACCTGTCTTTATGCATATAGATTAGTGCTGCTATTGGCTTTAGTCAGAGAAGCTTCTTTTTCAGTAGTCAGTTAAGAGTAGAGATTCATAACTTGTAAGAATATTGAGAATAAATGACTTTTAAATACCTAGCTCAGTAACATTGCAGAAGAAGGAGAATTAAAAGTATGAGAGAGCAAGTATGTGGGAGCAGGAGTGTGAAATATCAACTTTTGCACATGACATGCCAGTCAGACTCTTGAGTTCAAGCTGCTGTAATTATCTAAGCAAGATCTACACAGACAGGACCTGTTACAGAAGGTAGACAGCCTGATAGAGCCCCATCCCTCCTTGAGGATTTATAAAGTTAATGGCTGATGAAAGTGGGAGAAACTGTTTCTTCATTGTTTATAAAATTAATAGCTGATGGGAGATGGAGAAACAGTTTCCTCATCATGTAGCTGATAGGCCAAGAAGCATCTTTGAATGCCCCAAAACCACCAAGGAGCCGATTGTGATCCAATTGTACTAGGGTCTCTTTATTACAAGCTAGAGCTTAGGCTTCCTGACACCCTCACATAGCAGGATGGTAAGGTGGAGCCCTGAATCCAGTTTCAGGCAAGCATTTATAAAGGCAACCAAGCAAGGAAGGTTTCTAGCCTGGCACACATTTGATTGGGGGACCATTATGGCATTTAACATAATTGGCTGGTGCTGGGAGTGAAACTATAAACTTTCATCTGGATTGGTGGTTGTTAGGAAGTGAAGTGCCAGAGGCAGGCTTGTAATCTGGAGGTGCAGATTTGTTGGGTAATAACCTGGAAACTGATGATAGACTCAGGTTTTGTTCGATAGTAACCTATTAACTGGTGCTAGATGCTGGCTTGTTGGGGAGTAACCTTAGTTCTCTAAGATGAAGACTGACCCCAAAAGATCTAGTCTCTCATAGCCACTGGTAAGCTATCCATACTTCTACAAACTGTCTCAGCTATTCTACTGCTGTCATAAAACACCATAACAAAATAAACTTAAGTTTTATAGTTTATTGTTTGTGAGGGCAGATAAACTTGACAACATGTAGGGAAGGCAAGAACAGATAACTACCTGATGACAGTTATGACCACACAGAGATGGGAAGGCAGAGAAGACAAATAACAGAAAGTAAAGTAAAACTAGAAACCCTCAAGGCCATGTTTAATGATATTATGTCCTCCCCAAACTATGGCTGATGTTTGGCTATGGGTTTCTGCATATGCATTCATATGCTGCTGCATGAAGCTTCTTAAGAGACAATTGTGCTAGGTTCCTGTTTGCAAGCATAGAAAAGTATATGTCAGGGATTGGCTGTCACAAGTTGGGGCCATCATTAGTTGGCTGTTCTCTTAATCTCTGCTCCATCATTATCACTTCACAACTTGTAGGCAAAACAAATTATGCGTTGAAGGTTCTGTAGTTGGATTGATGCTTCATCTTAATATAGGTCTCCTAACAAGTAGAGCAGGGGACTGTCTCAGTCTGGGTTCCCTGCCATTAACCCCATTCCCCTACCTGGAATGCCTATCTGGACCTCAGTGAGAGAGGATGTGCCTAGTCCTGCTGAAACTAGATGTATTAGTATGGGGTGGTACCCAAGGAAGGCTGCCCTTACTGAGGAGAAGGGGAGGGAGCAGTGGGGGGAGATTTGTAAGGGTGAGACAGGGAAGAGAGGAGAGGGATGAGCTGTGATCGGAATGTAAAGTGAATTTTTTTAAAAAAAGAAAGAGCCCCTCCAGAGGAAAGTAGGCCTCCCAGGAGGGCTCTGACCCTGGGACTCAGGTGAGAGTACTATCTTGTATCTGGGTCTCTCAGAGACAAGTCTGCACAGGCCACAAAAGCAACAGAGCCTCTTGGACAGGGTCTGTTGGGGCCTTCTTCAGCAAGGTGGCAGAGCTGAGCTCCAGACCTCTGTGCACCTTCCCTACAAAAGGAGAGCTTGCCTGTAGAGAGTGCTCTGATCACTGGGACTCATAAGAGAGTTGGACTCCCAGGAATGCTGACAGAAGCTAACATAATTACAGGAGGAACAAGCTCCAGCCAGAGACAGCTAGAACATCTAACACCAGAGATGACCAGATGGCAAAAGGTAAACGTAAGAATCTTACTAACAGAAACCAAGACCACTCAGCATCATCAGAACCCAGCACTCCCACCACAGCAAGTCCTGGATACCCCAACAAACCCGAAAAGCAAGATTCGGATTTAAAATCATATCTCATGATGCTGGTAGAGGCTTTTAAGAAGGTCATTAATAATTCCCTTAAAGAAATAAAGGAGAACGCTGCTAAACAGGTAGAAGTCCTTAAAGAGGAAACACAAAAATCACTTAAAGAATTATAGGAAAACACTGCTAAACAGGTAGATTCCTTAAAGAGGAAACACAAAAATTCTTTAAAGAATTACAGGAAAACACAACCAAATGAAAATGCAAAATGCAAAAAGCTCTTAACCTGAGCTCTTCTCGCCCAAAAGCTCAGAATCCTTCTTAGAAGCGGGAACAAAATACTCATGGAAGGTGTTGCAGATACAAAGTTCAGAGCTGACACGGAAGGAAGGACCATCCAGCAACTGCCCCACCTGGGGACCCATCCCATAAAGAACCACCAAACACAGATACTATTGCATATGCCAGCAAGATTTTGCTGACAGGACCCAGATATAGGTATGTCTTGTGAAGCTACGCCAGTGCCTGGCAAATACAGAAATGGATGCTCACAGTTATCTATTGGATGGAACACAGGCACCCAATGAAAAAGCTAGAGAAAATACCCAAGGAGCTAAAGGGGTCTGCAACTCTATAGGTGGAACAACAATATGAACTAACCAGTATTCCCCAGAGCTTTTGTCTCTAGTTGCATATGTAGCAGAGGATGGCCTAGTAGGCTATCAATGGGAGGAGAGGCCCCTTGGTGTTGCAAAGATTGTATGCCCCTGTACAAGGGAATGTCAGGGCCAGGAAGCAAGAGTGGGTGGGTTGGGGAGCAGGGAGGGGGAGGGTATAGGAAACTTTGGGAGAGGAAACTAGGAAAGGGGACAGCATTTGAAATGTAAATGAAGAAAATATCTAATAAAAAATAACACTTTTTAAAAAAGAAAAGAAAGCCACACACAAAAAAAGTTTACTAGTCTATCAAGTCATATACCATATTTAGTATATTGAACTTTATTACACTCATTAAGACTGTTTACTCAACTACCTTCTAATGTTTTATTTCAATTTAGATTCACACATTTTTTTTTTTTTTTTTTGGTTTTTTTTTTTTTGAGACAGGGTTTCTCTGTAGCCCTGGCTGTCCTGGAACTCACTCTGTAGACCAGGCTGGCCTCGAACTCAGAAATCCGCCTGCCTCTGCCTCCCAAGTGCTGGGATTAAAGGCGTGCGCCACCACGCCTGGTAGATTCACACATTTTTTAAAAAAAGATAAACTACACATTATTTTTAGGACTTATGAAGCCTTCCTACACTTCCTGATTGAAAATAGAGGAGGAATAGAACAGGGATAGAGGGTAGGTAGGGAAAGGATCTGGGAGGACTGGAAGGAAGAAAACTGTGGACAAGAAATAATATATGAGAGAAGAATAAAAAGAAAACTCTGGCTTCTGGTTTCCATCTGCCACCAGAGCTGACCCTGTGCCACAGCATTCCTATGCCTGGAGAAAGCTGGTCTCCTAGGAGTGCTGACACGCCTGTGAACACAGGTAGAATCACACAGGAACAGCCTGGGACAGGATCCTTCCACTTTCCATCTGTACCTGAAGCAGATCCTGTACCACAGCTCTCCATACCCAGATCCCACCAAGAGAGAGCAGGTCTCCCAGGAGTTCTGACACACCTAAGAGCACAGCTGTCCATATCCAGGACCCACCAGGAAAGAGCTGGTTTCCCAAGAGGGCTGACACACCTGAGAGCACAGGTGAGACAAACACTTCTGTTCAAATTCCTGGCCTAAGAGGGACATGGGAACCAAGGAATGGCCAGGGACAGGATCATACCAGTTTTTATCTGTTCCCTGAAGCTAACACTGTACCACAGCTCTCCATACTCAAATTCCTCCCAGAGGGAACTGGTCTCCCAGGAGTGCTTTCAGGAGGGACAAGCCACAGTCAGAGACAGGAAGACCAGCTAACACCAGAGATAGCCAGATGGCAAGAGGCAAGGGAAAGAAAATAAACAACAGAAACCAAGTTTATTTGGCATCAGAAGCCAGTTCTCCCACCACAGCAAGCGCTGGATACATTAAGACACTGGAAAAGCAAGATTCAGATTTAAAAATCACATCTCATGATCCTGGTAGAAGATTTTAAATAGGACATTAATAACACCCTCAAAGAAATACAGGAGAATACAGCTAATCAGGTAGAAGCCCAACACAACCAAACAGGTAAAGGAATTGAACAAAATCATCCAGAATCTAAAAATGGAGATAGAAACAATAAAGAAATCACAAAGGGAGACAAACCAAGAGATAGAAAACCTAGGAATAATATCAGGAGTCATAGATGCAAGAATCACCAACAGAATACAAGAGATAGAAAAGAGAATCTCAGATGCAGGAGATACCATAGAAACCATTGACAGAAGAGTCAAAGAAAAGGCAAAATGCAAAAAGCTCTTAACCCAAAACATCCAGGAAATCCAGGACACAATAAGAAGACCAAACCTAAGGATAATAGGCATAGAAAAGGGCAGCTTAAACTGCAGGTAAATATCTTCAACAAAATTATAAAAGAAAATGTCCCTAACCTAAAGTTAGCGATGCCAATAAATATACAAGAAGCCGACAGAACTCCAAATAGATTGAATCAGAAAAGAAATTCCACCTGTCACATAAAAGTCAAAACATCAAATGCATAAAACAAAGAAAATATTTAAAGCAATAAGAGGAAAAGGTCAAGTAACATATAAAGGCAGACCTATCAGAATTATACCAAACTTCTCACTGAAGACTATGAAAGATAGAAGATACTGGGCAGATGTCATACAGACCCTAAGAGAACAGAGATGACAACCCAGACTATCATACCCAGCAAAACTCCCAATTACCATAAATGAAGAAACCAAGATAATCTATGACAAAACCAAATTTACACCAATATCTGTCCACAACTCCATCCCTACAAAGGATAATAGATGGAACCTGATGAGACCATATCCAGAGGTTAGTCTTGGTCCCCCAGTAGAGGGATTGGGCCACCCACCCACCTCCAAAATTTTAACCCAGAAGTGCCCCTCTCTAAAGGAAATACAGGGACAAAGAGTGGAGCACAGGCTGAAGGAAAGGCCACCAGAGTCTGCCCCACCTGGGGATCCATCCCACCTGCAGACACCAAACCCAGACACTATTGTGGATGCCAAGAAGTGCTTGCTGACAGTAAGTATCCTTAAATAGCTGTCTCCTGAGAGGCTCTGCCAGATCCTGGTCAATACAGATGGGTATGCTCGCAGCCAACCATCTGACTGACAACAAGGACCCCAATGGAGAAGTTAGGGGAAAAACCTGAAGGAGTTGAAGGGGCCTTATCTGGCTTCAATGGGAGGGGAGGACATTGGTCCTGTGAATACTTGATGCCCCAGTGTAGAGAAATGGTAAGATGGTGAGGTGGAGTGGGTCAGTGGGTGGGGGAGCACCCTTTTAGAAGCGGGGTAAGGGGGGATGATGATAGGAGGTTTGCAGGGGGGAAACAGGGAAAGGGGATAATATTGAAAATATAAACAATAAAATAACCAATTTTTTAAAAATTAAATAAAATGAAAGTCTAATTTAAAAGTTAAAAAATAGAAAGAAATCAAAAATACCAGACAGTAATAAAGGTTATTGCATTTCAAGTTGAAAAAAAATGCTTTAGGAAAATGAAAAGAGATCCAGTCTTCAACAAATTATTGAAAGTTTCTTAACATACATTTTCTTTCCTTTTCCTCCCTCCTTCTCTCTTTTTTTTTTCTTATCATGTGTTGCTTAGAATTGACTCAACGACTAAATGCATGAACTCTACCATGCAGGAGCTCAACAACTGAGTGGCAGTTTTCGTCTCCAGAACATCCAGAAACAGCAAAAGGAGGATGCTTTCTTAAGCGTTTCAGATGAAAGAACATGAGGTTGTGGTGGTGAGGGTGCTAGGCAAGCAAGATAAGAATAAGAGGTCACCATTTTACTTTTCCCCAATATTTATATCTTGCACTTATACTTGAATAAAGGTATTTCTTGCAAGAAAGATTATAGATCTCCTGTCATTATGTTAAAACAATATTCTATGTTGCTAATCCTGGGTGGGGAGAAAAACAGGTCATCAGTTTTCTCCATACTTGTCTTTTGCAACCTATTTCTGGGAGTCTTGGAGAGTCGGGGCTACACTGATGTACCAGTGGCATTCCAGTAAAAGACCAGGTGTCCTAGACAGATAGGGAAGGTCCACTGCCAGGTCTTCCCTGGAAAGTGGCAATTATTCCAGCCAATGGAGAGTAGCTGGTACCTGCACAGAGAGATGATTCCTGCTAATTCCATTGCTGGCTACTGGTGCCATTATGTAGCTGGAATTTTTAAACGATTGTCTTTAATTTGATTTAGCAGCCTTAGGCTATCAAATGTAACCCCAGTCAGCAACCACATTACACCAGCTCATGTTAGAGGCATCCCTCTAAAGCCCCGAGGATCGGGTACAATTGCTCATTTACTTTAATAACCTTTAAAAAATGTTTGGTTTTAAGTAAGTTTATTGGGTACTCTTCTTCCTGTTTCTCCCTGTGAAGAAAAACAATTGAGAGGACTTTGAATAAGCCTAGGAGAACTATGTAAGTTGTTCCCACTAGGCTATAGGTGCATAGATGTTCACACACCTCCAAAGGAACATCACTTGAGAAAGGTCTTCAGATAGGATCTGCTTTTCAAAAATACAAGTAGGAGAAGCATACTGGGCTGCTGACCACAGAGAAGGGTTTTTACAGTGGACAGTAGGAAGACTAAAAGTGAGGACATGAAAAATGTGAGAGTAGCCCTGAAAATACATAGGTAAAAAGGACAAAGAGATTTCAATGACAAAGAAAATTGATCTTGATAATTCTCCAGACATTCCAGGGCTAAGGGGCTTGTACATGACAGGCTAAATACAAAAAAATAAATAAAAAATAAAAAATAAAATGATGGCACCAGGATCAACCAAGGGCTTATAAGCATGTATTTTATAGGTTGGCATAAGTTGAAGAAAACCCTTTTCTAGTCTACACTTTCAAAGTTTAAATAATGAAGGTTTGGGGGTTCACAGAGCCATGATTTTACTTTTTGGTCTCAAAGCCAGTTTTCTCAGCATTTCTCCTTTCTATATGCTGACTAGTAATTCCTGCTATGAAGTAATTAATATATGTATTAATAATATATCATTATACATTACATTAATAGATATTAATAATATAACATATAATATATATTAATATGTAATCCTATATAATGTAATCAGATAAACTGGTACATGGTTAGAAATATGTTTGTTTATATCTTTATCATAGACGTGAGAATATCTCATGCACAATGAATCACACACCTTTATGGTTTGTTCTTTTTTAATCTCTTGTCCCAATCTGACTTTCAGAATTACCTACTGAAACCAAACCTGGTAAAAGTAGCTCTATGTCAACTCTTTGCTGAGCTTCTCAGCACTAACTGTGCACATATTCCACAGACAATCCCTGCATAGGAGACATAGGACTCTGTCTACTTTGCAGATGAGAGAGAGAGAGAGAGAGAGAGAGAGAGAGAGAATCTCAATCCCGTTGCCCCAAATCTTGTTGCTGACAGTTGGTCTCTGAACTCCTGACTTTTTGTCTATACATTTGGAAGATACACTGCCAAACAGACTCTTCCAGCAGTAATAAGAAATAATAAGGTCATTGTCATTTGCAATACAGTTAAAGCCCTTGAATGGGCTATAAAAGACATTACCATCAGAGAACAAAGTTGGAGTGTCCCATCCACTGTCACCTGGCAACACTGAGTGCACTTTTCATCCCTCCTCTGCCTCTGCACTAGTGTAGACACAAAGGCTGCTTTTAGAAATCAGAGGCTGCTCCCCTCTGCCTCTCACAGGGACACTTTCACATTCTCTGGGAAAGTGATAAAATTTTCTGCTTATTGGCAAACAATGTCTTTCCAACCCATTACTGGTGTAAGTGTCTCTTTTCATTCATAGACAAACAATAAAACTATATGGCATTTTTTTCAGGAAGGCATTTCATTGGAATGAGAAACAAATGCATTCAATAAACCTTCATGCAAGAAGCTCATCTTAAGACCATCTAAGATTGTGTATACACTCTAGTGGTTTATGTGGCATGGAAAAATCACTGAGGCAAAATAACCATGGCTGAAAACATGTTCTGCATTTTTCCTGCACTCTGTCTGGCTATTGCCATCACCACACCCTGCTTTCAGCTGTGAAATTTCATCATGCACATTATGGTTTTCTTAGTCATTATTTTTCTGAAAAGAATTCAGTCCTAATTCTCAAACTATATAATTATTTATGGAACGGTGCTTACAGGATGAGTGGGAGGAATATGTCAGTCACCATAACGTCACTGCTTAGCCCTCATGCTTTGGTAAGAGCACAACCTACCCTCAATTGTTCTTGAATGAAAGAATTAACAAAAATAGGAGACACATAATTATCAGCATATGTGGGATTCTGTGTGATCATGAGATTATCTCTTCATTTGTCATTCTGAACTATGAATAATTTTATTTCTATGATTCACGTAGATGCTTTCTCTAGGAGCTAATACAATGCATGGTACATAGATGACTCTTTTGTGATTTTTAAAAATTTTTTATTAGATATTTTCTTCATTTACATTTCAAATGCTATCCCAAAAGTCCCCTATATCCTCCCCCATCCCCTGACCAACTCCCCTACCCAACCACTCCCATATCATGGCCCTGGTGTTCCCCTGTACTGAGGGATATAAGGTTTGCATGACCAAGCGGCCTCTCTTCCCATGATGGCCAACTAGGCCATCTTCTGCTACTTATGCAGCTAGAGACAGGAGCTCTGGGGGTATTGGTTAGTTCATATTGTTCTTCCACCTATAAGGTTGGAGACCCCTTCAGCTACTTAGGTACTTTCTCTAGTTCCTCTATTGGGAACCCCGTGATCCATCTAATAGCTGATTGTGAGCATCCACTTCTGTGTTTGCCAGGCACTGGCATAGCCTCATATGAGACAGCTATATCAGGGCCCTTTCAGCAGTATCTTTCTGGCGTATGCAATAGTGTCTTCATTTGGTGGCTGATTATGGGATGGGTCCCCAGCTGCAGCAATCCCTGGTTGGTCCATCCTTTTGTCTCATTAGATAGAAATTAGTACTAACAAACAAAATGGGCATGGCCAATATAACAGAAATATTCCAGCCTCTACTTCAACATGCAGAGCCTGATTCAAGATGTCCCAGACAAAACCAACAGAAGGTACTCCTTGACTTGAATCTGCTACTTATCCAACCTTGGTTTCAAGCTTTCAATGTACTAATCCCTCTTCACCAAGAAAATACCGGGGGTTGGGGGGAGGCATCTAACCATGTAGTGACAAATGTGCAATCTCTGTCTTATATGGTAATTCTTTAATCATTCAGTCAGTATTTGAGTAGTATCTAGTCTTAGCCACAAAAGATGCTAATCTTTTGATTAAAAAAGATTTTCCAGCTCTGAAGGCCTTGGATTTCTGAGAAATAAAATGAGATCATTAGGTTAAACCCTTGTGACTCATCTAGCTCTTAATTATAATAATCCCAATAAAATATAAGGTGTTTCCACAGATCTTCTTGGGTGCTCCTAAAGCAAAACAAGACAACAACAACAACAAAAGCCCATCAACCCCACTAGCCGAATGTGTGCTGATCCTCCCGAGTCACAGGTGAAAGGGGCAGATTTCCTCTCTGACTCTTGTTTTGACATCTGAATAAGTTTTCAGAAAGACATCATGGATCACTGGCTCAAATCTTTTGTCACTCCAATTCTAATTAATTATACAAATGGAAAAAATAAGAAACAGTATTGCATAGGTTTGCTTGCACAGATAAGTGCTGCAATAGAAAGAAAGGGAGCTAAAATGAAGTAATCCATGGTTTTTGCAACTGGATTGCATTGTCTCTGTGGTTAGTGTAACATCATTTACCTTATTCTTCTTTCTTATTCCTCACTCTCACTCTCTCCTCTCCTTCTTGGTTTCCTATGTACAGCTTTATTCTCTAGAATGGTTCTTTCCATGACTTTGTTAGAACAGTTGCTAATAACCATAGTAAACCATTATTTTAGTTTACCAATTATATTTAATGATATTACAATATCTATATGCATGTACTTAACAAATATACACGGAATGCCTTTACTCTGAGTTCTTGAGCCAGTAGAGAACAAAGGAATTTCTGGGGTAAGATGATAGTCTTCCTTTGTGTGCCACAATGAATCTACCAAGATGAACTCTCAATTCTGAACATCTATGCTTAAAATGCAAGGGTACCCACATTTCTAAAAGAAACTTTAGTAACGCTCAAAGCACACATTGCACCCCACAAAATAATAGTGGGAGACTTCAACACCCTACTCTCACCAATGGACAGATCATGGAAACAGAAACTAAACAGAGACACAGTGAAAATAACAGAAGTTATGAACCAAATGATTCTAACAAATATTTATAGAACATTTCATCATAAAGAAAAAGAATATACCTTCTTCTCAGCACCTCACAAAACCTTCTCCAAAATTAACCATATAATTGGTGACAAAACAGGCCTCAATGGATACAAGAAGATTGAAATAATCCCATGCATCTTAACAGATCACCATGGTATAAGGCTGGTCTTAAATACCAACAAAACAACAGAAAGCACACATACACATGGAAGATGAACAATGCTCTACTCAATGATAACTTGGTCAATGAAGAAAAAAAGAAATTAAAACTTTTTTAGAATTTAATAAAATTGAAGATACACCATACCAAAACTTATGGGACACAATGAAAGCAGTGGTAAGAATAAAACTCATAGCCGGGCGTGGTGGCACACGCCTTTAATCCCAGCACTCGGAAGGCAGAGGCAGATAGATTTCTGAGTTCGAGGCCAGCCTGGTCTACAAAGTGAGTTCCAGGACAGCCAGGGCACACAGAGAAACCCTGTCTCGAAAAACCAAAAAAAAAAAAAAAACAAAAACAACAAGAATAAAACTTATAGCTCTAAGTGCCTCCAAAAAGAAACTGAAAATAGAACCTCACTCCATATAAGATGCTGCTTGTTAGTGATGATGTAATAATTATTTGATTATAAGCATGAATTTATTCTAATGTATTTGCTCTTTCAGTATTATTTGTGATCTTAATAAAGTTCTTTATTTTATTTTTTTAAAAAAGAAAGAAATGTATAACCATTAAGCCAACTATACAAGCAACACTTGAAAAAAGCTTTTGGACTGAAGATGAACACAAATACATCAAGTAGGCCATAGGAAACCATGGGCAGTAACATGGATGGTAATTAACCCAGTCATGAATATGAAAATAGCAAATGCTACAGAGTCACAGGAAATAACACACTTTTCAATATTAACTCAGAACATACATTGTCTTAATTTTCAAATCAAATCACACAAACTGTCAGAGTGGATTAGAAGGTGTGGTTCTACTTCCTGCCTCTAAGAAATGCATATCACCACAAAAGACAGATGTGCTAAAGAGAAAGGGTGTAAGGGGGATGTGCCAAGCCAATAAATCCAGGAATCAAGCAGATGACGCTGTCCAAACATTTGACAAATTTGACTTCAAAGCAAACTGGCTAGAAGAGAAAAAGAGCAGTTTATACTGAGCAGGGAAACAATCCATCACAATTCTAGACATGTATGTTAAACACAGCGTAACTAATTTCAGGAAAAAAAATACTTCTACATATAAAAGCACACATTAATGCCATTACAATGGTAGTAATGGCTACAATGCCACATTCCTATCAATTGGGGTTAACCCAATAAAAAGTAAACATAAGTATCTGTATTAAATGGCATCATTCTTCAAACAGACTTAATAAAAATCTACAGAATGTTATATCCAAACACTGCAGAGTACACATTTTCCTTAGATGCCTATGGAATGTCCTCTAAAATAGATTATATGTTAGGACATAAAGCAAGTTTCAAAAAATCAGGAAAATTAAAATAATTCCTTTTATTCTGTGTGATCTTAATGTAGCAAGAAAACACATAGAGCATACATAAATTTCAGATTTAAAAGTACACTAATGAATAATAGGTGTGTATTTGAAGAAACCAAAAATAAAATTGAAAATTTCTAGAACCAACTGGAAATGAAGACACAGCATGATGGAACCTATGATGGGCTGGAGCATCCCTACAGGGGCGTGATTCTGAGCACTGGCACTCTGAAATTAGTGAAATCGCAAAGAATTTAATGATATACATGAAGGTCCCAGGAAAGAATAAGCCAGGCCCAAATAAGTAGTCAAGAAGAAATAATTAAGCTCTATAAAGAAAGTCATAACATGAAAACCATAAAGATTACAAAGACTTCATGAAGCAAAAGGTGGGGTAATTGAAAAGATAAACAAAATTGGTAAACCCTTAGCCAGAGTAACTAAAGACAGAGGAAGAAGATATACCTGAGTGAAATTTGGGATGAAAAGCCAGCCCTCCCTTTACAGCAGACACCAGTGAAACTAGAAAATCAGGATACAACTTCAGAAGGGTGTGTTCTGATATATCTAAAAGAAATAGATGCATGGCTAGATACATCTGACCTACAAAAATTAAACTAAAGTCAGACAAATAATTTACATATATAAAACCTTTTTAAATAATCTCTGTTGACATAATTCAAGAATACTGAAAAATGTCCATTCATCATGACTAGGTTGGCTTCATTCTAGAGATGCAGAGATGATTGAACATACATGAATCAAGAAGTATAATATGTCACATAAATGGGTGAAGGACAGAACTCACTTTATCATCCTAATGGATCATCCTAAAGGCATTTTTTAGATTTTAACATTACTTCATGATAAAAATCCTGGAGGGGTGGTGAATGGATACGGGGTAGAGAGGTGGCTCAAAGGATGAAGAACTTATTGCACAAATGAGGAGAGCAGAGATACTGTCTCCATGGCACCTACAAAACAGTCTGTCAGAATATCAGCTCTCCTGTCACCTCAGCACTCAGTAGGCAGAGAGAAGAGGAAACTGGAACTGAATGACTCATTAAGCTAGCTAAACCTCCTAGCTCCAGGTTCAGTGAGAAGTTCTACCCTAGTGAGTTAAAAGGAAAAAAATTATAGAAGACAGGCAATATCAATGTCTGGCCTCCACATGCATATACATACACATGTATACACATGAGTATTCACACACAGGTAACCACACATACATATACAGAAAAAAAAACTTGGGTATTATACTCAAAATATCTTAGTCAAAATAATGATAAATTAGAAAAAACTCAAACTATTCCCATTAAAATCAGGAACAAGGAAAACTGTTGACTTTTACCAATTTCCTCAACGTAGTACTGAAAAAAAAAAAAACATAAGCAATATGACAAGAGAAGTAAAAGAGAAGAGACAGAAAAAGAAGAGGCCAAAATATGCTTATTTGTAGGTGGTATATTTTTAGGCATGGCAGAACCAACAGACTCGGCCAGAAAACTTCTAAAACTGTTAATCACTTTTGGCAAAATGGCAAGATTCAAAGTTAACATCCAAAAATCAGTTTCTACAAACCAATAACAGACATTCTGAGGAAGAATTTTGGAAAATAATACCACTTAAAACTGTCCACAGCTGTCAAAAATGAAATAAATCTAATGAAGGAAGTGGAAGATTTCTCTGAAAAATCTCAAGCCCCCTCCTGATGAGTGATTAGAGTATTGTTATACTATAAAAACAAAAAGTACTGGGGAAAAAAACGGATATCTTACCAAAAGCAATCTATAGATTCAATGCAATGCCCATTGTGTTTTAGTTATTAGATGTTATATATATGTAAAAATGTATCTGGAAACAGAGAAGATTTTAGATAACTCAAGCAACCCTGAACACATCTTACCTGATTTCAAGTTATATTCAGAGCCATAGTAAAACCAGCATGATTTTAGTACAAAACAGACACCTGGTCAATAGAACAAAAGATTCAGATATAAACTCATGCAGCTCCAACATTCTGATTTTTAACAAAGTTGTTAAAAATATACACCAGACAGAAGCCAGCTCCTTAACAAATGGTGCCATGAAAAGAGGGTATCCTCACCACATAGAAAAATAAAGCTTGATTCTAACCTCTCACCATGTACAAAAAAAAAAAAAAAACAGAGCAATGAACTCAACATAAGATCTGAAACTGCTACAGAAAAAGCTACAGAGTACACGGCAGGACCATCTAGGTAAGAAGGTTCTGAATCAGTTGTTCCAAAATAAGGCCAACAATCTGCAAATGGACCTGGTGAGGTGAAAAGGCTGTACAGCAAAATACAGAGATGTGGTGGCCTTTCTCAACCAACATAGTTGGTGCTATGACCGGAGCCATGCCGCACCCAATGGCATCCATTGTGTTGTTAACTAGGCTAAGAGCCCGGTACCCCTGCAGCCAAGTTCTGCAAGTCTCCTAGGTCACCCTGCTCCGCCCAGCTTACCAGAGGCCCACCTACGACCAGCCCACCTGCGCAACCTGAGAGATGTCACGAGACTTCAGGGTTCCCACCAAACTCCAGAACACCTGCGCAGAAGACTGGGGGTGGGGTTTCCCTTCCTTTATCCCCAAATGCTTGTCCACCATTAAAGAGTCGTTCTAAGCAGAAGCAACCATGTAGCCTCGGAGACCTTCTTTCTTCCCCCACTCCCTTAGTTTCATTTCAGCTTCGGGCCAATCCTCCAGGAACCCAGTCCACTGCGGGCAGTGGACCCCAACACAGAGAGAGGAGGAATTATGAAGAACGGAAGATGTTTACCAACTATAAACCAACAAAGGTTAATTAATATCTAGACTTATCCATTAATTCTCCAACAAGGAGAGGACATCACAAAACAAAACAAAACAAAACAAAACAAAACAAAACAAAACAAAACAAAACAAACAGGCTGTGGAACTAAACAGAGAGCTCTTAAAAAGAAGAAATACAAAAATACAAATAATAAATATTTTTTGAGAGATACAAATAAAAATTAAACTGAGATTCCATCCTGCTGCAGTTAGAATGGCTGCTCACATGTGGGGAGAGGAGCCTTGTTTCATTACTGCTAGAAGTAAACTCTCAGGATCTGTCCTAGTTTGCTTTCTGCTACTGTAATGAAACATGACCTAATGCAAATTGGAGAAGAAAGGGTTTATTTGCTTTATACCTCCTGATCATATACTTTATTGAGAGAAGACAAAGCAGGAATTCAAACCGAAGCAGAGACCATGAAGGGATGACACTTACTGGCTTGTTCCCTGAGGCTCTCTTGGTTTTGTTTCTTTTACAAACCTGCTTTTTTATACAACCCAGGACCACCTGCCCAGGAGTGGCCCTGCCCCCAGTGGGCTTGGCCCTTCCTCATCATCATGAATCTAGAAACTAACATCCACTGGCTTCTTCTCAATTAAGGTTCCCTCTTTCCAGATGACCCAACGTGTGTCAGATTTACAAGTAACTAACCAGCACAGAGGCTAATAAATACTTTAGGCTGATAAGGTTTATTATTTAAGACTAAAATTTTCCAAAGATGAAAAAGTCATTTTTTACAATTTTCAAGAGGTAAAATGATGATGATGACAATGATAAGAGTGAGGAAAGCATTTCAGCTGTCTCCAGCCACCTAGGCAAATTTCTTCATAGAAACTTACACAACAAAAGAGGAAGTCTCAGTATGCTGGTTCTATAACAATTAATTTAGGTCACCGTATTTGTTTGCACCATTAACCACTACCTCACATCCATTGTTCCTTACCTTTTTATTTCTTTTTTTTTTTTTAGATATTTTCTTAATTTACATTTCAAATGCTATCCTGAAAGTTCACTCCCCCTTCCCCCCCCCCCTGCTCTGTTCCCCTGCCCACCCACTCCCACTTCTTGGCCTTGGCGTTCCCCTGTAATGGGGTATATAAAATTGCAATACCAAGGGGCCTCTCCTCCCAATGATGGCTGACTAGGCCATCTTCTGCTACATGTGGAGCTAGAGACACAAGTTCTGGGGGTTCTGGTTAGTTCATATTGTTGACTATTAACTAGTGAAAAAGCTGAAACTTTGGGAATCTGGCATCTAACTGCACTCCTGTGCCTTGAAATGTTGACATCAAACACTTTTTCTGTACCCACACCACTGTTAGAGATGCACCATCAAATTCACTCTGCAATTCCTGGTGGCCAAAGCAAATATCAAGAGGTATTAGTTCTTGTGATGAATATGATGCCCTTTGAAACATATGTTAGTTATTGCAACACTCTTTGAGGTAAGAATGGCATGTCTTTTATTTTAGATGAAAAAAAATCTTTGCAGAGTGGTCCTGTTTATCTTAACTCAAAACCTACTGAGTAGGTTATCATGGCAGTACACACCTGTAATCTCATTGCTGGGAATGCTGAGGCAAGGGAATCACAAGTTTCCAACCAAGCTGGACTTCATAGGAGACCCTGTATAAACAAACCAAAACAATAAAACAACAACTAATAAGTGTTAAAATTTAGATTCTATTCCAGTCCAACACTAATGTCCAGGCATGCATCACTCACCATTCTGCATACAAATGGAAACAAAGCTTCCTCCAACTCTCTTATGTCACGCCGACTTCTGTACCCATGTTCAAACTTTTATTTGATGAATACAGGCCATGTACATACATGCAGATTTATCCTGGAAGGCAACTGGTTACTATTAAGAAGGGTCATGAATGTACACAAAATTCAGAGCCCTAAAGACTTAGGTTAGAAATCTATTTCAGACCGTAGGTAGAGCTAGTACCTTGAACTATGAAACAAAGATATGGTAAGGAAGGCAAAAGAGCAAATTATTTGTAGCACTTTGCCTATAGATAAAATTAACAATTGATATCAAAGATTTCTATGAGGTTAATATTTTAATTTCTGTATTTAAGGAGGCTTTCATAGAAAAGACCCTAAAGAAGCAGGCAAGTTTGATATATATCACTTTGACAAAGGGTGATAAATAATAAAGCAAATAATAAAGCATAAGAAATGGTCTTTATATTTTTAGAGGCAGTAACTTGTAGAATGTTACACAGGGGACAGAGTAGGTTTAGAGAAATGGCCCAGCAGTTGATAGTACTTGCTGTTCTTCTAGAGGATCCAAGTTCAGTTCCCAGACTCACAGTGCCCTATAACTATACTCTCAAAAGATTCAATTCTCTCTTCTGGAATCTGTACGCACCAACACACACACACACACACACACACACACACACACACAAATACACACAAAGTTTCACATAGAGGCTAATCTAATGAAAATTATAAGCAGGACCTGTTATGCAAACCTCTCTCAATGCTTACCTTGTCCTACCAATTATGGTGGTTGCTTGTCTGCTGTCTCCCATATGGGATAGAAAAGACAATATCTTGGCTGCCCATAGGGATGGCAGAAGGCTCTTTTGTACTGCTTTTTAACTACACACATCACAAAGCCATCATAATGCTTAAAGTGTCAACAGCCTGGTCTCTTCACCTCCAATGCTACTGATCAAGCATTAGGACAAGAGGTTCATGTGGGAGACACTGAACAAAGGGTTGGTGCTGAATTAACACTTCTTGACTGATCCACAAGTAAAAGACAGTACTTCTCATGCCCTCACTTTCCATTCCTGTCCTCTTTCCTCCAGTTATGAAACTGGATTTCCCTCCCACCAGCAGACAACACTTCCTCTCCATTTCTAGACAGTTCTACAAGTAAAAGACAGTACTTCTCATGCCTTCACTTTCCATTCCTGTCTTCTTTCCTCCAGTTATGAAACTGGATTTCCCTCCCACAGCAGACAACACTTCCCCTCCATTTCTAGACAGTTCTACATAAAAACCAACTTTAATAGGCAGCTGAGTTCAGAAGGGGAGAACGCTATCCTTACAGTGTACAGTTGTGGTAGAATACAATGGTGTGAATGAAATTGGAACAAAAATCCTAGCCCACATTGAAAGAAGCAATCACCAGACAGCTCAAGTTGAGCACATGATAAATTGCCAAGGCTTTAGATTCTCAAATGTTTTCTCCTAGGCTGAATTCAACAACAATGTTTCCTTTCAGATGACTATTAAACTATGGTTTCAGCTGTGCAACACCTACTGCATGTCAAATGGTAGGCTCTGCATATATGGCATTCAATGAGAGCTACATCCTGCCTGAGGAAGAATGTGATACTTCTGCACAGACTAATGCCACACCAGTCCACCCGGGCATGAATTATAAATGGTGAGGCTGAAACTAGAGTAAAGGGTCAAAGTCTCAATCAATGAGAGATATTCTCTGCTAAGGAAAAAAGATATAGCATTTTCTTAATTATAAAAGCTGAGTTCAGAGATGGATACTATCACTTCATACTGTGATAAGCAGGTTACTTATCAATAATGAACATATAGTTCCTGGTTAGTAAATCTAAATTGCAAATAAGCCTTAACACTAAAAATATCAAGAAAAAGCAGTAGTCAAACCTAAACTAAGAATATGTTTATTTCAGATGTGTGAGATCATGTGTATAGATGACAGAAAAGGCAGAAAGAAAGTGTCTGCAGGAAGTAGGAGAATTGAGGATATGGAGGACAGAAGAAAGGCAGAAAGGGCAAAATGGAAAGTTAGAAAATGTTCAAGTACATTACATACTTGTATGAAAGTACATAATCAAAACTCATTCTAGAATTTTTAAGGTCAGTGTCTGGGTCCTTGAAACTCTAACAAGCTAGGCTCTCCCTACTGCTCACTACTGTCCAATCTCCAGTTCTACCTTTCTTCATTGCACCCACATCCTTCTGTTTCGCTTTCTCTTCCATTTCTTCACCACCTACTTGCTCCTTTTAGTGGTGGCCAAGGTCTCTGAGTCTCTGGGATCATTTCAGGAGTGGTCTCAGGAGTGCTATGGCCTGCATTATGGCTCAAGGCAGGGGTCACTTCAGGTATGGTGGGCACCCCTCACCAGGCCTGTGTAGCACCAGATTGGTGGTAATCTCTGGCTAGCTCCCTGTCTGGTCCCCACAGCACCAGTCCAGTGGTCTTCTTGGGCTAGCTCCTCATCTGTCCTGTCTGAGTGACCTCTTTTGAGAGTCTTCTGTCTCAGGCTTACTCCCTCCTGGGGCTCAAGGTCCCAGGTCTGGTTCTTCTAGACTCCAGGATGCTTCTCATCCTGGGAGCCCATCTGCCCTGCCTGCACTCGATCTCTCAAGCTTTTTTTCAGGGAATGTTAGGCTACTATTCATTCAGATGTTCATAGGTCAGAACACTGAGTAAAGATATAGCCTCTCTCTTCTCTGTGACCTACTGATGAACTTGTGTCCTAGCAACCCTCCCCAGTGCCTCAAGGGACAGGTTGTGTTTCTTCACATTTGTTTATTTGTGTGTGTGTGTGTGTGTGTGTGTGTGTGTGTGTGTACCATGATGAACTTATGGGAGTCAGAGGACAACTTGAAGATTTTTTTTTTCCATCCTGTGGTCTGTGGAAATCAAACTCAGGTGATTAAACATGGTAGCAAATGCTTTTACTCCCTGATCCTTCACACCAGCTCTTGCCTGTCTTTTTGTAAAGGTGATATAAAAAAATCGAAAAGTTTTTCAGAATCTTGGAATCTAGAAGGGCACAGCAGCAAAGTGCAATACATGTTCCAGAACTGTGTCTTAGACCAGAAGTTTTTTGTTGTTGTTGTTCTGTTTTCATTTTTATTAGATATTTTCTATATTTACTTTTCAAATTTTATCCCCTTTCCTCATTTTCCCTCTGAAACTCCCCTATCCCATCCCCCTCGCCCTGCTCAGTAACCCACCCACTCCTGCTTCCCTGTCCTGTCATTCCCCTACACTGGGACATCCAGCCTTCACAAGGCCAAGGGCCTCTCCTCTCATTGATGTCCCACAAGGCCATCCTCTGCTACATATGTGGCTGAAGCCTTGAGACCCTACTTATGTACTCTTTAGTTGGTGGTTTAGTCCCTGGGAGATCTGGGTTTACTGGTTAGTTCTTATTGTTGTTCCTCCTATGGGGCTTCAAACTCCTTTAGCTCCTTGGGTCCTTTCTCTAGCTTCTCCATTGGGGACCCTGTGCTCAGTCGAATGAATGGCTATTATAGACCAGAAGTTAAAGTATATAAAAGGCATTCCTAAGAAAGTATTATGTGACATAATTTTATATGGCTACTATGTTGCTGTTAAAATTTCTGACTATGATAACCATAATATGGTAATTTTTAAAATATATTTAATCTTGGGAAACACATATAGAAGTACTTAAAATATATGTACGTATATATGTATGTGTATATATGTGTGTGTGTGTGTGTGTGTGTGTATTTGTATTATATGTAATTAACAGTCAAATGATTTAGACCTAAAAGATCAATAACAACAGATTAGACAGATAGGTAGTATAGACAGTGACTAAAAGAGGGAAAGAGAATGGAATTCATAGTCACATAAATGAACACAGCTAGATACACAGTTTGATGGATAATAGAGAAGATAAAGTAAACATGGAAAAATATTAATACAGTGAATCCAAATAAGAATGATGGGAGTTTCAATTCTACTCTTGAAATGTATTTGTAATTTCAAATACCAAATGCCAAAAAAGAAAACAATGAAATATTACATGGTCAAAACATCACAGAATTTGTTCTTCATAAACTTAGTATTTTTACTTCTCTGAATTTTAGTTTCTTCACAAGCATCATGGGGAAATAATAGCAGCCTCTCTCCAGCTGCAGAATAGCACTAAACAAGATGTGAAACCACCAATTAATTACAGGACTGCACACATAGTGACAGATATTGAGGACTACACACATAGCAACAGACATTCAGGACTGCACACATGATGGACACTCAGTGGACTCAAATTTACCATAAAACCTGGGTAATTCTCCCCAAATGCACATCAAGAAAAACTGAAGTACAAGCATATCACTCTTCTTGTTCCTGAGGAAAAGGCATTATGGATTCCAAGCATACTAACAGAAGGAACCGAGATGCTTATTAGCTTCCTCTTGGTTAAGTTGTTTTCTGTCTTTGTTCAGTGTTATTTTGTATACAAATGTGGTTTGGTGCCTGCTATTTACTCTTCAAAACATTCATCATGTGAGCTGTCTATAAGTTAAAACAGCCAAAACCCTAAGCTTAACTATCAAACTTGACTCATAGCAGCCAGCACCTGTGACCCACCCACCAGGAAGCTCTCAAAAATCAGGTGCCAGTGGCCATACTGTTTTAGAATATTACATATAAGATGAAACACAGTCTTTCTAAATATGAAGGGAATGAAGTTCAAAATGAGCCAATATAGGCAGAAGGGGTAAATGGAAGAGAAAATTACCTCAGAGACTTTCAAATCCAGTTCTCTGAGAATAACTGCCATTTACTGAGTGTCTAATAGACATGAGGCTCATTTCAGAACCATCCTGCAAGTTATGTCCTCTTGTTCTCATCAGTAAGGAACATTCTTACTTAAATCACACTCTTCTTTCAGTGGCTATCTCTCAATCTTGGATCAGTTTTCTTTCTGACTCGCAGATGAAAATCAGTACTGTGTCATTGTGTGAACTCCCCGTGCCTCCCACAACTCAGTACCATGGCTGTGACTCTGCATCAAGGAACAGCTAGAAGTCAGGAAGGATTATTAATCTATATCATGAAGGTAGGCTTATTCTTCCTGCAGTGTCACTGGGCTTTCCTGGAAGTGATGGTGCCCCATTGTGAAAACAGTTGCAATGGAATGAATTTGGGTCTCAGCCTGCCACCTCACATTTTCTATAGCCGTGGTTTTCAGCCTGGGGGTTGTGATCCCGTTGGAGGTTACATATTAGGTATCCTTACATATAAGGATATTTACATATTTACATTGTGATTTATAACAGTAACAAAATTACAGTTATAAAGTAACAATGTATGGTTGGGGCTGCCAGAGCATGAAGAACGATATTAAAGGCACACCCAGCGTTAGGAAGGTTAAGAAGAGTAGTGTTCTAGTAACTAGTGTTGTCAATCACTAACAGATGTGCAACATAGCCAGCACATCTACACGCTTGGAACTTTTGAGGGCTCCATCAGGAGCAACTCACACCAAGGCCTCCTAAATACAGTCAGAGAAACCTTTTTGTGAGCAAAGGTGAACCCATAGGAATTTTCAATCAAGAGACTAGCAGTGAACCACTGCCTATTTCTCTGTCTTCCTAGTAGCACTGATGCTATAACACACCAAAGTACACAGAAATGGCCAACTCAAGGATTTAGAGTAAGAGACAGAGAATGGGAACTTCTCTTCTTGAAAATAATAATTTCAACATACCCTCCTCTCCACTAATACCTGTTTTTAAACATGGTCTCACTATATAGTTCAGGCTATTCATTAGTCTATAATGTCCTCCCCTCCACCAAATGCTGGAATTACAAATATGCCCCACCCACTCCAGTCTATTTATTCCTATTCTAATGTACAGTATTTATCCATTCTTAAAGAAAAAAAAAGTCAAAAGTATTTGGAAGGTGAATTGCTAGTCTATACACAACTGCCTTCCTAAAAGACAGAGGCGATGTAGTCTATTGGAGCTCCCCAGAGCCCGACAGAATGTTGGCATGCTTGAAGCTGGCAAGAGGTGGGAATTAGTTGCTTTCAGGAGATAACTCAGAATAGAGGACCATGTTCAAGGAAGCTGAAGCTAAGATTCTGAGTTCACCTTCTTTTCCAGCTTCTGGTGTAAAGTAGTAGCTTTAACCAAACCAACCTCAGTATCAGGCAGAGACAATTTGTCTTCAATTGTCTTCAAGATTGTTTTATTTTCCAAGACAGGATTTCTCTGTAGAGCCCTGGCTGTCCTGGGGCTCGCTCTGTAGACCAGGCTTGCCTCGAACTCAGAAATCTGCTTGCCTCTGCCTCCCAATGCTGGGATTAAAGGCATGTGCTACTACTTCTCAGCTCAGCTTTTCAAGCTTGTTTTTAATGTTAAATGAAACAAATTGTCAATTACTTATTAGTTATTCAGGGCCTAATGTCCTCAACCTGAACCATACTTCCTGTCTGTCCCTTCCCAGGGAGACTGACAGGCTCTGTTTGAAAGGCCTGGGTTTACTTCCATCCTGTAGCATGGAGTAAGGAAAATCAGTCTCCCTACTCTATTCATTGATATGTCCTATGGCCTCATAGATTTCCTTTTCAAGCCATCATTTCCCTTTCCATCATAAAACCTAAATGGGCTATAAATGAAAGCTTATGTTCATAAATGTATCCTGACCAATTATTTTGAGCAGAAGAAAGCAGACACACAGAACAACTAGTTTTAGTGGGATTCTCAAATTTGAATGAATTCACATGTGTTTCTTAGAAATATCCATCTGGTTGTCAAAATGGTAACTGTCCAATTCTAGGGGTCAATGAGAGGCATTATTATTTGAAGCCAGAGCCAGCAGTTACGGGCTCTATGGATGCTCTGTGAAAATGAGAGCCTAGAACCCACTGCCAACATAAAGTTTCATTCTAAGTCTTCCTTAGTTCTTCCAAAACAGATAAAGTAACTTTGCAGAGCTACTGCACAACTGTGCCTCTAAAATGCTGTTTCTGACTCCAGAACAGTGACAGAAAATCATTCTCCTAATATATCACCTTTCCCAACAACCAGAGGCATAAAGGAGTAAATATTTAGCTTTGCTCCAGGGTGGGACTTGATATTTTCCAATCAATGGAGAAAAGACTGCTGGGATTGGACGATCAACAGAAGGCAACTAAGTAGTTGTTTTCGTCTGTAGTCTTCCCATCCCTGCCTTTGGGCATCCCCGCCAATGGAAATTTGTTTCTGAATTGTGAACTGAAGGGACCAAGCTGTTGGTCAGGACCTTAACTCAGAAGACTCAAAGGAAAAGACCAGGATGGACTCTACATGGCAGGTACTCTCTGCATGCTGGTGAGCAGAATGGCAAACAGAGTCCATGTAACTCTTCTGGAGTGAGGTTGTGTTCCAGACAAAGGACACTCTTCAATCACCTACCCAACTTCAAAGAGATAATGGTTCCAAGTAAGCATGCAAGCCCAAGCAGGGTTCTACATAGAAAAGAACTGAAATGGAAAGCAGACTGTGAGAAGAATAAGGAGGGGAGTTTTATATGCTATTTCCTTTATTTACTGAAAAAAACGTAGAGGAATGATACTCTTATAGAGAAATGGTATTCTTGTTGTTACTGTTTTTATTTGCCTGAGTATGCTTTCATATATATGTATATGTTTGGATATTTATGAGTATAGCAACCCATGTATGATATCTGTGCATTTGTGTGTGTGTGTGTGTGTGTGTGTGTGTGTGTGTGTGTGTGTGTGTACATATATATGAGTCTGGCCATCAATAGCCAGGGCATATGTGAGGAAGTCAGAAGGCCATCTCAAGTATGGATGTTGATCTCTGTCATCTTTAGACTGGGTGTGTTGCTGTTTGCAATTGCATACATCCATCCTGCTGACCAGTGAGCTGCTGTGGTTTCTCCAGCCTCTGCCTATTTCACAGTAGGAACATGGAATTACAGACATTAAAATTCCAGGCATTTAGTTACAATGTCATGCTTGCGTAGCAATCACTTTACTCACTGAGCCATTTTCCCAGCCCCCCAAAAAACTGTTTTCTTTGTTTTGTTTTGCATTAAATGTCAAAAAGAATTTTCCAGTGAACAGGACTATGAAATGATTTCGGATGACTAGTGGTTAACATAGTCCTGTTTTACTAGAATCAAAAGCAAAACAAGCACAGAGTTTGGTTCACAATTTTCTTTAAAGGTGATACATTTTGTGCAAAATAAAGCTATGTCGCAAAATAATGTTCTTCCCCTCACGATACCCAGCATCCAATAGAGTACCATCATTCATAGCTCCTGGTATTCAAACAATTAGGAGTCTCTTCCTACAAATAGACGATGGCAGGAGTTGGCCAATTAGCTGTCATAGGTTACAAGAGACACTATAGCTTTCTATCCTAAATACTCCCTTGCTCTCCGGGATACTCTCAAGCCATGGTAAATACAAACTATAATTCTAAGGAGTAACAAATCATGTAGAAAAGTGTTGCCTCCTACTCAACAGTCACATATAGGACCTTGGAGAGAAGTCTTAGACTACTCCCAGCTTTTCCTGCAGCCCACTGAACCAACATAAGCAAAATCCATCCAAATGAAGTTCTGGGATGCCTGATCTTCAGAGGCTGGGGGAGACACACATTTGTTGCTTCCTGCCTTAGTTTAGGGTAATTTTGTTGGCATCTGATAGAACCCATACATCTGACAAGATCATGATGACTCAGCAAAAAACAAATTCTCGCTATTACTGGGGAAAGTTAGGAGATAGATTCAGAAGATTCCCAGAATGAACTTGAAAATCATCACCCAACAGCACTGGAAAGAACATCTTCCATGCGTTTCCATCTTAGTTTATTTGTCCTGCCATAACAAATACCACAGGCTGGGTTGCTAACACAACAGAAATGCATCTTCTCACATGGCTGGGAAAGGAAAGCCAGATGCTCCAGAACTGGCTGCTTGTGTATTCTATAAGGGAAAATCTGCCCCTAGACTTCATTGCCTTGCAGAGTTAGTCTCCTCTCTGCCTGCGTTTCTCCTGTACATGTCTGCGTTCAGATTTCTATTTGTAATGACACAAGTCTTCTTGGATTAAGGTTCCTTCTAATGATTTCATTACACTTTGTCTCCTCTATAAAAACCCTATCTGCACATAAGATCATATTTATAGTTGCCAGGGAAAGGGATAAAACATCATCATCTATGTTAGATTTGACCCATAATTCAACATAAAACACATGCTTACTCTGTATCCTACAGTGTCTCAATGAAAAGTGACAGGCAGAGAGGCTGAGGGCAAGTAGTATGCTTTGGGATGGGTTCTTCATCCCAAGATCAGATGGCCCCGATGAAAGCCTCTGTGCAGAAAAAGGAGCCTGAATTTCTGATCTTTATATAATTTGCTCACTAAGATGAATAAAACGACAAGGATGAAGAGAGTCAGCCAATCTGCCACTGTCAGACACATAGAGGTGACATTCAAAAGTGAAGTCAGTGCCAGAAGATGATCATTATGTATATAAGATAATTTCCTGTTGTAGGTTAGAAGGAAAATCTGCAATACCCTTTTTTAGATCATTGTTGTTCTTCTGAATGTCTACCCTGAGGCTATTCTATGATAGTTGCCTACAGCATTTAAAACAAGTAAGTTTCTGGAACTGTTGTTATTATTCAAATTTAGAAGAAACATACTTTCCTGAAAGATTAAATTTTGAAGTAGATGGTTTTTTACAGTGTTCAAATTTCACCAAAAATGACCATAAAATATATAAGACTCCATGTTCCTAATATCTAAGGGATATTAAAGTCTTGTAATGCTTGTCAGGATTAGATTATTCTGCAGGTTTCTAGGGTGCCTTGAGAAAGTATCCATTACTGAAGTAATAATTACCTCATCCATAAATACTTGAGATGGTGAGAAAAAGACCATATTCCTTTGCTTACCTGCCGGCTTCAACTGGAGAAATTAGGCCCCAAAATCCATATGCTGTTTAACTATAATTTATGAACTATTTTTAATAGAATATGAGCTAACATAAATATCAGAGAAGGTAATACTAATATTTACTCATGACACAGAACAGGCATTAAAATAATATACAAAGTAATATATATATATCAAAGACAAGATACCAATAAGAAGATTCACTTAATATAAGGTAGGTTATACTGAGTGGGTTTCCAAAGATGGAGTATTAAGTACCTTCTGTTTTGTGGTACCTAGTAGATGCTAGAACCCCTGTCCAACATTGTTTGAACATCCCCTGCCTCCTTCATTTATAGTATTGACTTTGAACTTTCATGAACTTGGCATGTACTAAGTACTAGAAATAAGAACAAGACAAGAGACCATTAAAATTCAGAGACATCAGATACCATAGAAACTACCATAGGATTCAATCATAAATGAAATAAATACTGTTGGCCTCAAATATTATCCTAGCTATCAGAATACACAGGGAAACAAAATAAGTTGCTAAACTGATGAAATTGTGTAAAGTTGTCTGATGTTCAGTGTTTCAGAAGCGCAGAGCCCTGAAGTGAGGCTCTCATTTTTTCAACACATTTAATGTTGTATGTCTCCTTGCTAGTTTGGAAGATCAGTGTTTCCCAGTGGTGGACACATTAAAGACTCAATCTTGAGGTGCTATAGAGAACCTCTCAGAGGACTCTAATGGGAGGTCCTGGTGTTGGAAAAATGAGTCTTTGGCTTGCTCTTCTTTCTCATTTA
This sequence comes from Mus minutoides, assembly GCA_902729485.2. NCBI lineage: Eukaryota > Metazoa > Chordata > Mammalia > Rodentia > Muridae > Mus > Mus minutoides. Next base: position 1,152,272 of record LR750000.1, read on the forward strand.
TCTGGCTGTGGCTCATCAAACAGTCCTGCCATGATGTGCTACCTCACCACTGACTCAAATTATGACCAGAACCTTTAAAAATGCAAGCCATCTCCTTGTAACTTACTTACCTCTGGCATTTACCATAAAAATTGAATACTAATTAACACTCATATCTCAAAACCTGCCAAAATCCAGTGCTACAGAGATGCCCTGTAAGAAAGTCCCTGTCTCTGCCTTATAGAACTTAGATTCTAATTAAGAAAATAGGCAATTAAACAAGCAATTAAAAACAAAGTATTAGATGCGATTACACTTAATGTTCTTGTAGAAAGTCATGATTGTGGAATTAAATTACATGATAAAGTACCTGTGACAGAGTAGGTACTCAAAAATAGCTAGTATTTTAATAAACAAAGCAGCTTCACTTATGAGTACATAGAATTTATAAACAAAATAACATTGTAATAATCTCAAAAGCAAAGAAAGTTTTGATGGTTCATATAACCTTGAATAAGGCACAAAATCTTTGTCCTTCATCTCTAGGGACCTTTATTTGTCCAGACCATATCAATTTTTCTCTCCTAATTTTACCATCCAAG
>LR749999.1:0-41658 GCA_902729485.2 Mus minutoides
CGACTCTAGGAACTGTATACTATGGGGACTTCATTCTTCAATCTGAAACACAAATGCCCAAACCCATGAGGGATGCTTTTAAAAGGAGACATTATTTTAAATAACTTTTGGCACACTGAAGAAAGGAAAAAAAAAAAAAAAACTTCAAATCCAAACAAAAAAAAAAAAGAGAGAGAGAGAGAATTCTTATTCAGGCAGTCATTCCAGTCAACTCCCAGCACACCAGCAAGAAAGAAGATGGTATGTTGCTTCTGTGTCTGCCTGTCTTCAGATTCACACAAGACAAACATAAGCTGGTTAGTTAGTGGGCAAGCTAGATATTTTCCATTACTGGTAATCCTTCTTTTCTAAAAAGGTAAAGTTACTTTACTCGTTGAAATGTTAAGGAAAACCCTTGATGTGGTACATTTTAAAAGATGGGCAAGGTTAGACGCCAGGAACAGAGACACTGCCCTTGCAAGAAAAGCTGCAGACATAGTTATGGCAGGAGCTCTCCCCTAGGGCACACTGATGTGAACACTCACAGAACACGACACAGGGCAGGAACAGACAGCTGCGTCAGGCTGTGACAGACAACACAGATCCAGAAAAATGCAGTATCTCTCAAGGCTGTTACCCAAAATCCTTGTTTTGTCCCATCATATATGCCACTATATGACTGGATTTCTACCTGGAGAATTCTTTTTATCAGAATTTAGAACTGGTAAAGTGTCCTCCAAGTCTACAGGAGGGCATCTGCTTGGCTTAAATCTGACTCTATCAGAATGCACACAGTTCAGACATAGATTCCTTTCTCCTGGAGTGATATCCAGGCCACAAAATAGATGCCGGGAGATTGCTATTCACCACATAATACAGAAGCCATTAAAATTTCATTTGACAGAAAATTAAACTCAAAAAATTGAAACGAGAAAAAAAAGAATGCTAAATCGAATTAATTAATGCTCCCACTTAGCAACAAACACGAATGAGCCCGGTGAATTCTGATATTAAATATAAGCTTTCCAATATAAATTTCTTATAGTTACAAATACATTAATTTACTGAAATGCCTCTTGCTTTGCGATTATACTTTATGAATATAAATTGCACTGGTCAGACAATTTGCATTTTTTCTTATTATGGAGAGCATATAAAATCGTACTTATTTTTTTAAAAGTTTCCTAGGAAAAAAAAGATAGATTGGACAGGGGAGATTTCTAAGCAGGATAAAGGAAAGACTAAACACGGTACTGCCTGACAAGGAGAAGGGCCATCTCTTCAAAGGGTAAAGTTAAGTAAAGCAAAAGACAGGGGCTCATTAAGAGATGTTCAGTATAGGTTTAAAAATAGACGCAGTAATAGCACAAGTCACTGATAAACAAAAAGGCAGGATCCAGAGCCTAATGACCGACCACCCTAAATGACAGCTCAGAGGTCAAAGGGCTCTGGAAGTGGAGAGGACAGACTTAAGGCTGAGAATCTGAGAAGAGGAAAGTAGTTTCTGACAAAAAGGATCTTTGTGCTTTAACAGAGAGCCAGGAGAACTGCTCAGGAGACGCAGTGAAGACTGCCTAGTCCTGAACAAAGGACTGGAAGGAGCGTGGGCTTCTGTGTTCGGTAGAAAGCGCCTGCACTGCTCCGCGTGGGTGCCACGAACAACTCACGTGGCAGTGGGTACGGACCAGATGACTTCAAAATCACTGGGCTTTTCTTTCAAAAAAACAAACATGAGAAATAAATACATGGGCAGTGATTTTAGTCTGAACCAGTATTCTTAGACTGGGTCCCTGACAATGAAGTACCTTACCTACAAACCTTAACCTCGGACTCCCAGAAGCTCACAAACTGTAGTTTTGATGGATATGGCAAAGCAGCCCCAGAGGTTGTGTCTACAATCAAATGCAGGCCAGGATAGTGGAATGAGAGTCACTATCCCAAATCACACAGGCAGAAGCTAACCACTAGAGAAGAGGTTCTCAACCTGTGGGTCATGGCCCCTTCGGGGGTCCAATGACTTTTTCAGATATCTGATATCCGGTATATCATATATTTTATATTACAGCTCATAACAGTAGCACAGATACACTTATGAAGCAACAATGAAATAATTTTATGGTTGGGAGTCACCTTACCATGAACGTATTAAAGGGTCACAGCATTAGGAAGGTTGACAACCACTGATTTAAAGTGAAGAAATACACATTAAATATTTGGGGGGGGGGTCTACTCAGAGCCATAAGTGTTTATTTATGCCAAGCAAGCAAATATATCAGGTGACTGATGTTCCCAGCTTTAGGAAAGAGATACCTAAGTTCCTGTCCTTCCAGGAAACCATAAATTAGAGGGAACCAGACAGTACTGACCTCTGTGGCCTTCAGAATATGGTGGCTTCATTGGCTTCACTAGAATAAAAGCAAGAGAGTCTGAATAAAGGAGAATTTATTCTTCCTGTTCAAAGTTTCAACTGCTTCTCTAACAAGATAAAAAAATAATTTAATTATTCAAAAGAATCCAGTGGGCGGGAGGAATCCTTGAATAAAACTTTGAGAACAAATGTTCATTATGAATTAGCATTAGGTACAAGTTAGATGAGATGGCATACACTCTGTGAAATAAGCAGAAGTCTATAAGACCAATAAAAGAAGAAAGAGGGCTGTCCCACCCTCTGAACCAGCACACGGGCCTTGGAGAGACAGTGACTCCTCTGGGGTCTAGATAAGCAGTGAAGGGAAATAAATGCCGTTCACTGAACACACTGACCAAGAGGGCAGAGGCCTCCGACCATCTTGAGAGCCTTTTCTTAAAAACTGAGCTACCCTGGGAGTGGGGATGGGATGTCTAATATCAAGGAGCTCCTAACTACCTTTCAGGGATCCTCAAGTTGGTTGTACAGAGCATCACTGAGAGGGAAGGCTAAGAGAGGCAGGTGTGGGAGCAGCAGGCTGGATGAGAGCCAGCAAGTGCAGCCTAAAAGCCACCCTCCAGGTGAGTTCATCAATTCAGATTTAAGGTTGTGCCCGAGCCAGGCAGGTGGGTCAGTCTCCAGAGGTGTCAGTCTGTCCTTCGAAGCTGTACACCCAGAGAATGCTACATTCTGTGGCACTCTTGATATCTACAGCTGCATCCCTCCACCAGGGTGATTGACGCCCCAGGAGTCTTGAAAGCACTAAGTCAGGCCCTCCTGGGGTGCAGATCTCAGTTGCTGTGAATACTGCCCACATTCTCAACACATTTGGGAAACATCCGGCCAGAACATTAGCCACTGCAAGGGGCCTATGACCAGGGCGGTCTGCTGAGGAAAACAGAACCTGTCAGACCAACCAATACAGACTTAGCAGCAGCATACACTGTAGGAAAGAACCATTAATCTGGCACCTGATGCTCCCTCCACACGACTTTCAGGGAAGGGCTCTTCATCTTATCTTTTACTGTTTGAAACAAAGAAGGCATTTGTAACCCCGGGTTGGTTTCTATGAATTAATATTTTTTTATTTATTCCTTGAAAACTCTAAACATTATTTAGAGTTTTTATTTTAATATTTGAGTGTGTGTGTGTCAGAAAGAGAGAGAGAGAGAGAGAGAGAGAGAGAGAGAGAGAGAGAGAGAATGAGAACACTACTCATGTAACACATCCGAGATCTGCTGCTCTCCTGTAGCTGGCATCTGGGGCACTGAACTTGAGAGAGCAGCAGGCAGACTTGACCAACGAGCCCTCTCCCCAACCCAGCTTTACTTTGTTTTACTTTTAAATTTTTATGTTCTTATTTTCTATTCACCTTCATGCATTCACTTTAATTTTGTTTATATATTTTTATTACTGGGCAGCTGTGTTATTTTTCTTTTCTTTTCATCCCCATGCAACCCCTCATTTTTTTTTGCTTCCTCTCCACTACACATTTAGTAGAGTCTTGATTTTGCCTTTAAAAAAAAAAAGACTTCTTTATATTTTAAATTATACTATAACTACACCACTTTCCTGTTTCCCTTCCTTCCTCAAACCTTCCTATAGATTCCGCTTGATCTCTTTCAAGTGTGTGACCTCTTTTTCTTTAATTGTTGTGTGCATATGTAGTCCTAAACACAGACAGTGCGATGTTACTTATCAGTAGAGGTTTTCAGAGCTGGCCATTTGACATTGGTGTGCTCTTCCCTGGAGAAGACCGTTTCTCCTGGTCTCAGCTCTCCTTCATTTCCTGTAGCTCTTTGACCAGGGCTGAAGCCTTGTGAGCTTCCCCTCTCAGCAGCATGTCTATTATTTTCAGATCCTGTTTAGGAATCCATGTTGGGAGACTTCATAGGTATAACTTCTCTGGCATTTCTAAGAGAGGCCATCGCACAGAAGATGTCCTATTATCTGGCTCTTACAATCTTCCACAATAATCCAAGAGTCTTAGGTACAGGAGTTGTAATGTATATGTCTCTTTGGGTTTTTTCCCATCTGGGCTAACGATATTGCCCCTAAGAGCCATGGACTATCTAACAAAAACCACAGCACCAGGCATGGGAATCTCTCCTTTGACTTGTTGGTTAGGGTTGCCCAAGAGATTCCCAAAACATTATAAACTATTGCTACTGCCCTTGGTTGCCCGACCCACCCAGAAAGGAAGAAGGTAAATATTGCTAAAGACACCATACACTTCAGACATAGGGCTCAGAGGTCCCTGATCTGGAACTGATGACTAGCTTTCATAGTACCCGAAGGCACCGTATAAGCTTCCAGAGGAGGAAAACAACCAATACTCCTACCCAGCTACGGTATCTATGAGCCACGGCAATGAGCATCATGGCACAATAACCCAAAGGGTGCAATAGTGGCACTCACATCTTGGCAGTAACCAACAACTCTCTGATTAGACTTAAGACCATTCAACAAAAAAGAAACACTTCCTGGTACTGAGAACTAAGCCAACTACTTAGGGCTCCTTCATTTACTATTTATATACTTACTCTAATTATATTTTAATCTTGCAGCATGTTCTACAGTCATTCTAGAATTTTCTTTTGCGTGGTCACTGGTAATGTATCAGTAGACATTAATAAATTTTTAGGGTATTTCTGTAACTTGTATGGTTTCATGACATTTTGCTTTCTTCAAGACATTTCATGAAAGTTTGCTTTCTGTTCTCAAGTCGTGTAGGAAATCAAGGTCTCAAGAGCAAGCTGCTATAAGAAGGTCTCTGTGGCTGGTGAGATGGCTCAGCGGGTAAGAGCACCCGACTGCTCTAACAAAGGTGATAAGTTCAAATCCCAGCAACCACATGGTGACTCACAACCATCCGTAACGAGATCTGGCGCCCTCTTCTGGAGTGTCTGAAGACAGCTACAGTGTACTCACATATAATAAATAAAATAAATCTTTGAAAGAAAAAAAAAAAGAATCCTTCCTTTGAAAGTACCCAAGGAGCTGAAGGGGTCTTCAACCCTATAGGTGGAAAAATAACCATGAACTAACTAGTACCCCCTGGGCTCGTGTCTCTAGCTGCATATATAGAAGATGATGGCCTAGTTGGCCATCAGTGGGAAGAGAGGCCCCTTGGTTATGCAGACTTTATATGCCCCAATACAGGGGAACGCCGGGGCCAAGGGGTGGGAGCAGGTGGGTAGGGCAGCAGGGCCGGGAGGGGGGAGGATATAGGGAACTTTCTGGATAACACTTGAAATGTAAATGAAGAAAATATCTAATAAAAGTTGAAAAAAAAAAAAAAAAGAAGGTCTCTATGATGGTGTGAACAGTCCCCAAAGGCTCTCAGGTTTGAGTGTTTGGTTCCCAGGTGGTGGAACTGTTTAGAAAGAATTGGGAGATGCCTTGTTGGAAGATGTGTGTCACTAGGGGTGGGCTTTAAGAGTTCAAAAGCCCATGGCATTTCCAGTTAGCTCTCTATCAGTGTCTCGTTGTTGAACCAACAGGTAAGCTGTCAACTACTGCTCCAGCACCATGCCTGCCTGTCTGCCTGCTGCCATGCTCCGTGAAATGATGACCATGGATTCTAACCCTCTGGAACTGTGAGCCCCAGTTAAATACTTTCTTTTATATGTTGTGTTTGTCATGGTGTGTTCTCATAGCACATAACTAAGACAATCCCCACATAAAAGCCAAAGAGATTTAAAAAAAGAAGTGCAAATCACAACACAAAAACATATAGAACATGAAAAAGCAAGGTAATAAGATTCTTTCAAAAGAGCACAACACCTGAATTGATGAATTCAGAGGTCCTGACACAGGTATTAAAAATGATCAACAACCTCAAAGGTCAAACAATTAGATGAATTCAATCCAGGATCTGTAGAGGAATGTCAGCAACATACAGGAAAATCCAGCAAAATGGATGAGAAAAATGGCAATCAGTCTGAAAAACCTGCTATCTATAAAGTATATTTCAAATTAAACTTAGTCAAAGGAAGGAAAGAAAGTCACTACATATGAATACAAAGACCAATTCATCAAAAAGATATGAAATGATAAATATATAAGTACCAAATCTAGGGCCTTCAATTTCATAAAACAACAAACACTAATAGCTATAATAGCTCAAAAGGTCCTGGTTATTGATTTCAGTATCCCACTCTTATCTTTAGACAGGTAATCTAAGAACTAAAGATAAACAAGGCCACCTCACACCAGTCAGAATAGCTAAGATCAAAAATTCAGGTGACAACAGATGCTGGACAGGATGTGGAGAAAGAGGAACACTCCTCCATTGTTGGTGGGATTGCAAGCTTGCACAATCACTCTGGAAATCAGTCTGGCGATTCCTCAGAAAATTGGACATAGTACTACTGGAGGATCCTGCAATACCTCTTCTGGGCATATACCCAGAAGATGTTCCAACTGGTAATAAGGACACATACTCCACTATGTTCATAGCAGCCCTATTTATAATAGCCAGAAGCTGGAAAGAACCCAGATGTCCCTCAACAAAGGAATGGATACAGAAAATGTGGTACATATATACAATGGAGTACTACACAGCTATTAAAAACAATGAATTTATGAAATTCCTAGGCAAATGGATGTATCTGGAGGGTATCATCCTGAGTGAGGTAACCCAATCACAAAAAAACTCACATAACATGTACTCACGGATAAGTGGATATTAGCCCAGAAACTTAGAATACCCAAGATACAATTTGCGAAACATGTGAAACTCAAGAAGAACGAAGCCCAAAATGTGGACACTTTGCCCCTTCTTAGAATTAGGAACAAAACACACATGGAAGGAGTTTCAGAGATCAAGTGTGGAGCTGAGACAAAAGGATGGACCAACCAGTGACTGCTGCAGCCAGGGATCCATCCCAAAATCAGCCACCAAATGCAGACACTATTGTGTACACCAGCAAGATTTTGCTGAAAGGGCCCTGATATAGCTGTCTCAGGTGAGGCTATGCCAGTGCCTGGCAAACACAGAAGTGGGCTCTCACAGTCAGCTATTGGATGGAACACAGGGTTCCCAATGGAGGAGCTAGAGAAAGTTCCCAAGGAGCTGAAGGGGTCTCTAACTCTATAGGTTGAACAACAATATGAACTAACCAGTACCCCCAGAGTTCGTGTCTCTAGCTGCATATGTAGCAGAAGATGGCCTAGTCAGCCATCATTGGGAAGAGAGGCCCTTTGGTCTTGCAAACTTTATATGCCCCAGTACAGGGGAACGCCAGGGCCAAGAAGTGGGAATGGGTGGGTAGGGGAGCAGAGCAGGGGGTGGGAGAGGGTATAGGGGACTTTCAAGATAGCATTTGAAATGTAAATGAAGAAAATATCTAATAAAAAATTGGGAAAACATTTTTAAAAAATAAATAAATAAACAAGGAAACCTTGGAGTTGAACTCCAGTAGAGATCAAATGCATTTAGCCATCTGCACAGACCATTTCACCCAACTCATATAAAACACACAATCTTCTCAGTTTCCCATGGAACATTCTCCAAACTAGATCATATGCTAGGCCACAAACAAGTCTTGAGGACTACAATAGAACTCAGTGGATATCTTGTATCATGTCAGATCACAGTGGAATAAAACTAGAAATCAATAGCAAAAGAAACTACAGAAATGCATGCACAGCGAAGCACACTCTTAAGTCACCGAAGAGATCAGGGAGGGAATCTTTACAATCCTAGCATCAGATGAAAATAAAAATACAAAATAGCAGGTCCTGTGGGATTCAACTAAGACATTTCTAAGAGGAAAATGTACAGCTCTGAGTGCTTACTGTAAACAACCAAAGATCTCAAATAACATAAACTGAAGCTTCACTTCAATGTCCTAAAAGATGAGAGTAAATCAAACCTAAAAGCAGTAGACATCAAGAAATAATAAGACTTAAGCACAAATTAATGAAACAATGACTAAAAGTACAAAAACACAGAATCAATCAATAAAGACTTGGTCCTTTGAACCAATAAAAAATATTGACAAACCCCAAACTAACCAAAATAAGAGAAAAACAAACAAACAATGATATTATAAATAGAAAATATGTTACTACATGGTCCTATAAAATCAAAAGAATCATCAGGGAATGTTCTGAAAATTCATGCTTAAAAACAAAAGCAGGTAAGTAGTACTGTACAGCCTCTCACTATAAAAATCAGTATGCAGATTTCTCAAATAACTAGAAATAAAGTTATCATATGATCCAGGAATACCGCGCTTGGGCCCACACCCAAGGGATTCATACCACAGAGATTCTTATACACACGTTTGTTACTGCAATATTCATAAAAGCTAAGAAATGGAACCAGACTAGATGCACATCAATATGTGAGTGAGGGAAGAAGAAGACGAAGGAGGAGGGGGAAGAAGGGGAGGGGGAGGAGGAAGAAGTAATGTAGTATTCATACAACACACAACACAATGGAAGTAGCCTGAAAGAAAGATGAAATCGTGACATCTGCAGGAAAATGAGTGTCCAGGAAATCATTCTGTTAAGCAAATTAAACAAGACTCAGGAAGAAAAATATGACATATTTTGTCTTATATGTGGAACCTAAATTTCAAATTATATATGTATGCTTATACTATAAATGTGTTTATATATGTGCTTCCCTGGGTCACAAAACTAAGAAAAGAATCATGAAAGAAGAAAAAATCTTAAGTGGGGAGAGAGGGTGATTCAGCACTGTGACATGACAGGAGAAGGAAGGCCAGACAGGAAGGCCCCGTGGGCATCCAGGAGGACACTGGGGAAAAAGAACCAATGAGCATAAAGTACACTTACATAAACATATGAAAATGCCATCTATGAACGTCATTGCTTTGTATGCTAACTGTAAACGTAGATTGAAACATATACATGTATATAGCTACAGTAAAATATATTTTAAGTGTTTTTTCTCATATTTAAGAATTAACATAAAATTAGCCAGAGTGGAGGCAGCAGTGGGGAATGACATATAGGACAGTCATTCCATAGGACAGTCATTCCATAGGACAGTCATTCCATAGGACACTCATTCCATAGGGCACTCATTCCATAGGACAGTCATGACATAGGGCACTCATTCCATAGGACACTCATTCCATAGGACACTCATTCCATAGGACACTCATTCCATAGGACACTCATTCCACAGTTAATCTTTTTTGTTATTTGCAATGTTTTGGGTACATGTATGTATGTGGAGTGAGCAAGAGTATGCATACAAGGTCTCTTGTCATGTTGTGGATCTTAACATCAACTGGTACTTTACAAGAACGTTCTTAGTAGTATCTATTTGTATTATTTCATGAAATAATGGAGTTAATTATCTAGTGAAGAAGAGGAGCTTCAAAAAATAGAAAACAAGAATAACTCGAACTAAGATCAGTGTGGTAGTGGAAGTATGGATAGACACCAGAAACAGGTAACAGACACTTTGCAATATCACAGGTAGCCTGTGAGCCTAACAAACATGATTGTAGATGACTTCCTAGTAGAGCCACTGTTGCTAGTCATATAGAGCTTTGTAAGCTACACCATATTCCTGCAGTGGGTTTGTATCTGGTGGATTCACACATGTTCCTGTGTACCTACTCCCATCACTAAACTGATAAAACCCCTAGTGTCCTGCTAAGGTCACCATCCCGTAAGTGTGAGTTTATAGCACTGAAATACAAGTGAGCCCAGTTTGAGAGTGGAGAAGTTCGGATGCATCCAGTGACTCACAATTACAGCCTATTCCCTGTGATGCTAAGTTTAGTACAAACCTAATAGAAAGAAAATGATGAAAGTCTACTATCTCCGTTACTTTTCTATTGCTGTGAAGAGATACCATGACCAAGGCAACTAATAAGAGAAAATATTTAGTTGGGGGATTACTTACAGTTCCAGAGGGTGAGGCTGTGACCAGCATGGTGGAAAGCATGGCAGGCAGCCATGGTGCTGAAACAGTAGCTGGGAGCTTACATTGTGAGACAGCAACCACAAAGCAAGGGTAGGGCACTAATTGGGAATGCCATGAGCTTTTGGAACCCAAAGCTTAACTCCAGCAACACACCTCCTCTAAGGCCATACCTCCCAGTCCTCCCAAAACAGTTCCACCAGTTAGGGACCAAGCATTCCAATAGTTGGGCAAATGAGGTACAACTCTTATTCAAACAACCACATCTATCTTTATATATTTCACTTTTAAACAAGAATATATTGTCTCCCAACTTAGCTACACAAAGATTTCCATTATACAATGAATTCTCCAATTAGGAATGGTTGGGAAAGCCTTAGTAGATCAGAGGCTGTATTACACATGAATTAGAAATTTAGAAAAGGAAAATAAAGAACAAAATATACTCAACATCACACATGATAAGAATGTTGATTAATTCCTTGATTACCAAACAGAAATTGATAATCTTTTCTTGTATCGGAACTGGCTAGGTAAAATGAAGTCATGACACTCTGTCAGCTCAGTTCAGTTTGTTTGTACCCCAAGCTTGTCTTGACCTCTCAAACATGTAACTTAGTCAGGAACAGGTTTTTCCTGCCTCTGTCTCCTGCCTTGACCTTCTGAGTGCTGAAATTACAGGCATGGACCACCAGATTTGACTTGATGTTGAACCCCAAACCTCCTCCATGTTAGGCAAGCACCAACTAGACATACCCAGTATCCACCAGCCAAGTTCTTATCTTATGTTCATACGCCAGACTGCAAAACTATTTCTTGAGATGAAATTGTTGAAATTTAGTATAAACTTGGGCAGGAAACAAAGTAACAAAGAAACCCTAGTAACAACGTGTTTGTGTGCGTGAACAATGCCTTTGAAACAAGAAGGGAGGGAGTGGGGGGGCACCTTCTCAGAGACAAAGTAGAGGGGGTGGGATGAAGAACTCCAGGAGGGGGCAGTGGGAAGGAGGGCAACATTTGGAACGTAAATAAATAAAATAATTTAATAAAAAGAAAGTAGAGCCTGAAAAGATGATTTATCAGGTAAAGGCAGTTGCTGCCCTGTCTGACCACCTGAATTAATCTCTGGAATCCAAAATGGTGGAAAAGGAGAACCAACTCCAGCAAGATGTCCTCTGAAATTGCAAACATGCTATGGCATGAGCATGTCAATAAATATATGAAATGCAAAGAGAGAGAGATGAGTAAATAATGCATATATGTAAATTTTAATTAAAAAATATCAGAGAAATTTATGAATGTAGTCTGGTTTTCAAACATAAAAAAGAGGATTTAAATACAATAGAAGAAATGTGTGCATAATGTCTCAAAATAATTCATGTGGAATCATATCCTGAAATGTACTAAGTGTCATTTAGAAGTCCAAAACCAAGAAGCAGCAGTTAACCTGTGGCCATGATTAATTCTCTCCCTTCTAGGGGAACCAGGTCTGCAAAGGCTTAGAAGCTGGAGGCTCAGTTCCACTCCAGGAAAGCCTGCTGGTGTTTCCATTATAAACCACATTTCAGGAGTTTACAAGGTGAATGTTTTTAAAATATATTGGGTTCATAATGAGCTCACACATTCTTCAAATGTTCTTTTTTGCACTCCTTTTAAAAAGTATGGCCACGTTTGTGAACAAATCATAAACAAAATTTCAGATGATTGTTTTTGGCAGAGCTCCAAGATACCATGGCTAAAAAAAAAAAAAGAATGTTTAAATAAGGTAAAAAGACTAATTATTTTTCTTAATTTGGAAAGTAGCACAGAAAGCCCAACATGGGACTCTCCACAATACTTCCGTTTTAAAGATTCTTCCTCAATAGTTCAGAGTGATCCAGGATCCTAGCTCTGTAGCTAGAAACACTCAACCCAACCTCAAAAATGCCATTTCTAACTCTGGAGATCCATGAAATAATTGCTGCAGCATTGGGCTCCTCTAAAGTTATTAGTGGTCAAAATTACATGTAGCATGAAAGCCAGGAAGATTCTCAAAATGGAGCTGAAAGCCAGGTGCCAGAACACCTACACTTAGGTGCTGCCACAAACCCCAAACTCAAACCAATCCTGGAGTTTTACAAGCCAGTTCCTGTGCCAACCCCTGGCTTAAAATAGTCCAGGGGAGTGCTCCACAGGGAGCTGAGTTGATGAATAGGTTAGAAAAACCATTCCTTTCAAAGCTGAAGAAAAAAAAAGAAAAAAAGAGAGAGAAATCCAGTGGCTCTGCCAAATAGAAAGACTACCCCTTGCAGCAGTCCCTAACACCTTGGAGGGCTTGTAAAGGATGAAGGCAGTGGAGAGGCCAGAGCTAGGCAGTCTCTTCCCACAAGGCATGGATTGTTGAGTGTGATCCACCAGCATTGCTTGGGGAGGCGCCACTGAGTTCCAGGTCCATGATCCTATACTGGACTAGACATGAAGTTGATTTGACGCAAAGTTCTCTCACCACACACATCTGGCCAGATCCCAGCATCTGAGGAAGAGGTGTTCTCACAGTGCCTGAGAGTTGCCTGCATGCTCCCTATTCACAGAGCAAGCTTTCTTCGGCAGACTCCTTCTATCACCCAGAAACTTGAGAAGCAGCTGCCTCCCCAAATGGAAGAGGCAGACTCACCCATGCCCAGTCATATGACCTTTCTAGAACATGCAAAGAACACAAGTAATGCTGCTTAAAACCACATGGGTTCCAACAGCTAGTTGATAATTTTCCAGATGTAGGCCAAAGGTCTAAACTATCCCATACCATTGCTATATTCAATGACGAGGGCAAGCTTTCCATCTGTCTCTCTGACCTTATCCATAATTTATCATTGGCCTCAAAAGACATAAAATGGAATTTTCACTTTCCTACACATGTAGTTTCAAGTCACTTAGAGCTACTAATAATGGATAAATAGCTATTTATCAAGCAAGAATCTGTATGCTAATATATACCAGTGTCCTATCTAGTGTTCTTCATCAATGAAAATCAAACCTCAGACTCAGAATATGAGAAATAGAAATGTAATCTGATTCAAATTGTAGTTTGAGTAAAACATTCTGTATCTGGTATTTGGTTATTGCATGTGTATGATGGTTTGCATATTCTAGCACATATTTGGAGGTGTGGCCTTGTTGGAATAGGTGTGACCTGGTAGGAGTAGGTGTGTCACTGTGTATGTGGGCTTAATACTCTCACCCTAGGTGCCTGGAAGTCAGTCTTCCACTAGCAGCTTTTGGATGAAGACATAGAACTCTCAGCTCTGCCTGTGCCATGCCTGCCTGGATGCTGCCATGCTCCCACTTTGATGATAATGGACTGAACCTCTGAACCTATAAGCCAGCCCCAATTAAATGTTGTTTTTATAAGACTTACCTTGGTCATGGTGTCTGTTCACAACAGTAAAACCTTAACTAATACAATGTGGCAGCATGTAAGTAATGAGTAGTCGCTGGCCAACTTTCCAAAGATCAGCTTTACAAGGACAACCTTACCCATCCATCAGCTAGCAAATGACTAGCACTTCCAGATTGCCTTAGCATCTAGTTCCCAGTTATGTGACAGAGACAACACGTACATGAGAGTAAATGAGAGTAGGGGGTGTTCTCTTTTTCATGAAAGAATACTTGCATAGGTTTTCTTATGCCTAGACAGAAGTCTGGTTCTTTATCTACTGCTGCCAGATTTCTGGACCTCAGCACTAGTGACACTGAGCTCAGATGGTCGTGGAGGAAGGTCTAACTGCATCTCTGTTTCTATCCTCCTCAAGACCAGAAAAGCCCGTGCCTTGCAAGCACAAGAACTTTCCTTCCATTCCCAAAACCTAGTTCAAGAGTGGGGTTGGAGGCAGGGGAACTTGGGTGCATGGAGTCTCAGTGCTGGATGGCAGAGAAAGGTGGCTCTTCGGTATTTGCTGGCTAGCCAGCCATACCTGCCAGGCAAGCTTTAGGCCAATGAGATCATGTCTCAAAAAGACAAAGGTGAAGGCTCCTAAGGAATGTCACCTCTGGTCTCCATGTGCACGTACACACACACAGAGAGAGAGAGAGAGAGAGAGAGAGAGAGAGAGAGAGAGAGAGAGAGAGGAGAAACGTGAATTTTTTCCATAGAAATGTTTAGGTAGCAGATAGGTTCTCAGACTAGCCCAACCATGTATTCTTCATAGATGTTTGTACATAGGCACAAACTACAAACAGCACACATATTAACTTTCAATTTAAGACTGTAAATCCAGGGATTAAAAACCATGAAAACTAAAGATTAAATAATTTATGCATTTGTTTATTTCAGTACTTTTGGAAATGTCATTCTTACTAGATATATCAGGCTGACAGAAACTCTAAAGAGGGTCACAGAAGGCTGGTAGACGTCCTAAGCTCTTTGGCAGATAAGATTCCTAGGGACAAACTTTAAAGTCTCTAAGAAAGTTTGTAGAAAGGCCTTCTCCAGGTAAACTTCCATTACAGAACAGAGACTGATGAAAATGGGGAGGAGCATCTGGAAGGAAGAAAATGCTAATGAGAACACACAGGTACACATGCATGAAGGAGGTGTGCCTGCAGCTCAGCTTCAGAACAATCTCACCTTTGAGTAATTTAAATATAGGAAACCAAGCTCACACTCTCTCTCTCTTTCTCCTCTCTCTCTCCCTCCCTCCCTCCCTCCCTCCCTCCTTCCACTGTCTCTTATTTTAACACACACACTGCCAATTTAAATTGGGCACGGTGAGATGGTGAGACATGCTTTAATTTCAGCACTTGGGAGGCAGAGACAGGCAAATCTCTGTGAATTCCAGCTAGTGCTCCCTACGAAGCCCCTATCCCCCCCCCCCAAACCCAAAACTAGCCAAACCACCAGCTTAAAGGCAAGCATAGTGATTTTACTTATAATCTCAGCCCTGGGGGTGTTGAAGCAGGAGAATGATCTTGAGTTTGAGGCCAGCTGAAGCTACTTAGTGATTTCCTGACCAACCCGGCCTACAGAAGGAGACCCTGTCTCATCAAACAAACAAACAAACAAACAAACATCAGTCTGAATCCTGACTCTGTTTTCTCAGAGTGAAATCCTTAGACATGCTTAAACATGAGACTACATAGTTTCTGGTGGCCATTGAGAATGACGGGCTAGAAGAACAATCTGACTAGGACCCTCCATGTTTGTTCCGGTGAGCAGTGTGGAGACACCCAGGCAGATGGAGTTGGGAACTAGACTTCTGCATGAGCAGACAGCTAAAAACATGAGACCCAAGGACATGTCAGGGAGGAGTGGCCTCTCCAAAGCTGCAAAGGGTGCAGGAGCCTGCCTCCCCAAGCTATCAGAAACAAACTCTTGGAGAAAGCCAGCCCTCGTAACAAGGACCTCCTTGGTCCTAGAGACACAAGAGGGACTTGCTAGAGACCATTCTTGAGCTGCCCTCTAGAGGAAGCACAGAGCAGAAAGCTGAAGGTTCTGGGCCTGGAGTCTGGAGAAGCAGCATTTCTTGGGGATAATCTTTGTCCTTTTTCTCACACTGCCCCAGGCCCACTCAAACTAAGACTGACTCTCCTCTCTCTTGCTCTCTGTCTCTGTCTCTGTGTGTGTGTGTGTGTCTCTCTCTCTGTCTTTGTCTCTTCTCTCTCTCTCTCTCTCTCTCTCTCTCTCTCTCTCTCTCTCTCACACACACACACACACACACACACATACACACGCCAGTGCTTCTGAGGAAACACTGGTCACCTAAGATCAGCACAGAAGCTGAGGCTGAGGTAGGAGAATTGCATCCCTTCTTGCATCTATTCCATCTTGTCATAGCTGGGTTGTGGAGCTTTGCTTACAGCCAGCACCAAGAAGCACATAGAAAATCCCAGTGGTGTAAGAATGGAAAGTCACAAAGCTCTGGTGAGACCTTCAGCAGGCACAGAGATGCTGAGATAATGATAATGTGTTTGGCTGTTCCCAGATACAAAGGGCCAGCCAAGAATAGAGGATGGGATGGCACACGGAGTCCTCCATGGGACTTCACACCAGTGGGCCTGGATAAACCTTTGGTAGAGCTCTTTAAGTCCCACCTCTAAAAAAAAACGAAGCCTCGTCAGCTTCGCAGTATGTCTGTGAGTTTCACTGGGGCTGCCCACCCTGGGAGGAAATGGCAGCGTTACATATTTTTGAATGGGATGCGTGTCAGCTTTTACTCTTCAATAGGCACAGCTTTAGAAAGGAAAGGGAAAAGAACAACATATTCCCCATGCCACAGGAAATGTCCTCAGTGTCCCATGAGCCACCAGAACTTAGCAGGGCTGGACCATGACAGCTGGTGCTACACAATTATCCTACAGGAAGAGAAGAGGGGATAAGGGAGACGGAGTCAATGGACAGGTGACTCTCTGTGACCAGGTGAGAGTACGTCACACTCAGAATTTGTCTAGGGGCCAGTAAGATGGCTCAGCAAGTAAAGATGCTTGCCACCAAGCCTGACAAGATAAGTTCTATCTCTGACACCCACACAGAGGAAAGAACTGGCTCCCATAAGAGGTCCTCTCGCCTCCACACTTACACCATGTCACATACACACACACACACACACACACACACACACATGCAAATAAATGTGACATTTAAAATACTTTTTGAATTTTTATTTAGATTTATCAAGGTCTCATAAATTTTTTAAATCATCAATGTATTGACTTGTATTCTGCAGATCTGTTTATTTTTTACCTATAAATGAACGTGTATACTAAAATTTACCCTTTTTTAGGTTAACACCCTAAATATGATGTGATGAGTAACTGAATCAAATTATCTTTCTATATAAATGATGTGTCTATGCAATTGTACAGTGGCAAGTATCTTTCTATATAAATGAAGTAGTCTATGCAATTGTACAGTGGCAAGTATCTTTTTATATAAATGACATAGTCTATTCGGTTGTACAGGGGCAAGTGAAGCTTCTTTATTCTTTAGATTCTTGAATACAAGAGTGAAAGAAATGATTCTGCCAAGAAACCAGAATAACCTGCAAACGTGACCCTTCTCCAGGCCCATGACACGTGACTGGTAGGACCAGTTTAGAGGGGGAAATGAGGATTATTTAACCTAACCACTGAGCAGATGCCTTCTGGTTAATATTTAACTTAATCCCAGTGGTATTCATGAGCCTGATCAGAAATTAAACAGTATACATTGTTTTCAACAACAAACATGTTGATAAACTACTCTGTACCAGCTTTTATCTCGTGATATCCACGAATCAAATATATGAGTAGTTAGCCAACCTGCTGCAATCAAGGGTCTCTCAGACTGTAGAAGTTTAAACGTGAGAGGAATGTGTTTGTTTCTTGTGTGACAGCCTAGAATTATGCAGGCAGTGCAGGGAGGCAGTCCTGCTCTGCAAGGTCATTCAAGGTTCCAAGTCCCTCTGGTCTATGGACCTGCCACTTCCTGGGTGTAGCATACAGTCAGAGCTGACTCTGCTAACAGTCTACGGTCACACCCATGGGAATAGTAAGGAGGAAAAGGATGAACAGGTAGCTTCCTTGTGTAAGTGGCAGAGAATGTAAGCCAAACACTGAACACATACCATTGCTTCAGATCCTGAGTGGCCACAAAGAATGTTAATGGTGTGTCTAACTCCAGTAAGAGGTTAGATACATAGCCTGTGATGACCATTTGACTCAGAGTATAAAAGGAGAGAAGAATAAACTCCAAGAGACAATGTGGAGCCTGCCATCTCATCTCAAGTCTTCTCAGAAATCCTGCTGTAAAACTTCATTTAAACTTGAGGAGATCAGTAATTCTCCCAAGTGCTGCAACAGGATACAGCAGAGATAGAATTCAAACTCAGGTCCTCCTGGTTCATTCTGCTACTCTGGGGAAAGTGTGCCTACTAATTAATCTGACTCTTGGACTCAAGAATACAAAAAAGACTAAAACTCATGCCACACGCAGCGTTAGAGAGATGGTTCCACAGTCAAGGACACTGGCTGCTTTTGCAGAGGACCAAGATTCAATTCCCAGCACCCACGTGGCAGCTAATAAAAATCAGTAACTCTAGTTCCAGGGGATCCAGTGCCTCCTTCTGGTCTCTGTGGGCACTGGGCCTGAATGTGATACACAGGCACACATGCAGGCAGAACATCCATACACATGAATAAGGTGAAATTAAAAATGAAATGTGAAACAGAAAAAAAATTACCATGTTCATTTTTTATAATACTGCCCCTTAAGGAAATAAAATGAGGGGAAAATATCATAAGCTGCCTTTTTGAAGGGAGACAGAACTCACAGGCTGACTATTGAAATAACACTATAAAACCCTCTTGGGAGCTGGGCTTGCGCTCATCAGTATACATGAGGACCTGAGGTCACCGGCACCCAGATGCAGCAGCTGGATCCCTAAGGCAGGAGGATCCCTAAGACAGGAGGATCCGNAGTTGGCCATCAGTGGGAAGAGAGGCCCCTTGGTTATGCAGACTTTATTTGCCCCAATACAGGGGAACACCGGGGCCAGGGGGTGGGAGCGGGTGGGTAGGGTAGCAGGGCCGGGAGGGGGGAGGATATAGGGAACTTTCTGGATAACACTTGAAATGTAAATGAAGAAAATATCTAATAAAAGTAAAAAAAAAAAAAAGACAGGAGGATCCGTAAGGCTCCTCCAATCAGTCTATTGGCAAGTTCCAGGTCCAGTGAGAGAGTCGTGAGTCAACAGACATACACAATAATAAGACCATTTCAAAACACACAAAAATAACACTAAGGTGGAAAAGCAGTTGAAGACACCAGATGTCAGCCTCTGGCCTCTACACTAACATGAACAGACATGCACGCACATTATATAGACAAATGTGTATATTTACACACACACAAACGTATACGCACAGACATATACTTAAAAGTCACCTAGACATTATTTTCCTACCACTATAAATAGATTATTTTTTGTGAATCAACATGTTATTGATAAATATAAAAGGCTCATATGGAATGGCTTTCTATTATTGAACATATACATTAAACTGCCAAAGCAAAGAGTCTGGTTTGGTGGTTCTGGAATTACACACACACACACACACACACACACACACACACACACACACACACACTCATTCATATACACGCACACACACACTCATACATATGTATACATACATACATACATACATACACACATACACACATATATACATACACACATACACACATACACACATACACACACACACTCATTCATATACATGCACATACACACACACTCATACATATGTATACATACATACATACACACATACACACATACACACATACATACACACATACACACATACACACATACACACATACACATACACATACACCTTTATGAAACAGCATCAGTTCACCCTGCTGCTAATTTTAAACCCCTACACACCTGAGTGGATCTATGTCATGAGATAAATGCTGTTAGAAAAAAAAATTTACAACCCCACACATTCATGAAATTTGCGTAAACACTTCTAAGAATGGAAGGCTCCACTTGGGNACATACACACATACACACATACACATACACATACACCTTTATGAAACAGCATCAGTTCACCCTGCTGCTAATTTTAAACCCCTACACACCTGAGTGGATCTATGTCATGAGATAAATGCTGTTAGAAAAAAAAATTTACAACCCCACACATTCATGAAATTTGCGTAAACACTTCTAAGAATGGAAGGCTCCACTTGGGGCAGCTTTCCCTCTTTCCTTTCTCTCAAATCAAGAGATATATTTTATAATCTCTAGCTAGCTCTCTGGCAAATCTCCATTCTTTCCAACCTGACAGACTGTTTGTCAGTTAAACTCCCCCTGTCATGTATCCCTACCACTGCCAACTCATGCACGGAGACCTTCACTTTCCCTGCTACCACTTGCACCCTGCGCAACCTTTGTCATTGATCACTGATCCGATCCAGTGCCCACATGTTCTCCAAGTGCCTACACAAGTAATGAGGTACTTGTGGTGTAAAATTAAACTGTCAACTGTCAGCGATTGATAACCACAGCGAGAGCTGACCTAGAACACCTGCACCAGTGGCCAAGACAGGTGTGACATGTTTGATCGCTGAGGCCTGTGAGTCACTGTGACCCAGTGTTGTCCCTTCATGGATTCTGCTTGCATTTCGGCCTCTTGGTTTTCCTGTATCCCTCAGTGAGGATCCCCACGATGCAGAAAGCATTCCCACAGCCCATCTGGGCAGCTGAGCCATGATGTTTCCAAACATCACATTGGTTCAAAGTAATGCAGCCTAGAGATTTTCAAAGATGGCATCTGGCGTCAGCCTGGCTTGTTCCCTGCCTCAGTCCCCCAGGCCTCCTCTTGAAGCTGCCCTTGGTGGCAGGTTTCACACACACCACCCTCCTCCGTTGGTATTTCCGGGTGTGTGCCAGTGGCTGACAGAAGGGCCTTCCCTTCAGGGCAGGCACACTGCAGCCATTAAGGGTCCGGGGGAGGAATGCAGCAGTCCTGACGGAGCTGCCTTATGACTCTCGGCATTTGCTTGAAGGCCTTTAAGTTGAACTGACCCCCATTCTGTTAATGTGCCATGAATGCAAGCTTGTCTCACGATGACTGAGCAACCGGCACAAAGGAAAAAGCATGTTCTGCTGTAACTAGAATTGTTTTTAGTCGGGGCTGTTACACCACATTTAAAGTTTTAATTCAAGACTTTTGTTATTTAGGCAGGCCATTTTTTTTTTAGCCTTAAGAAAAACTGCACCAACATATCTAAAATAGCCTGAGAAGTATGATGGTTTTCTCCCCTCGCTCTGCCACCCGACACCCACCAAATAGTTGCACTATATTAAGTCCGAGTGATGAGAAGATAAGAATCTATTAACTTTCCCCTGACCTTATCGACACAGGGATCTCTCTAGACATTACAAAGGCCATATCTCTTCTGACTTTTACATCCAGAACCTTGTGCTCCGTGGTCCCAAGCCAAATGTAAAATCTTCATGATGGGTGGGTCTCTGACACCAATTCCGACTCCAGCCCAGCCTGCTCACAGTCGATGGAGGCTCCTCTGGGGCGCAGAGGCTGGCCCTGACTCTGCATTTAACTTGAGGGGCCTTTTTTTTTTCCTTGCCATATGCTACTGTGGACTCGGAGTCAAAACGATTTCACGAGGACCATATGTTATGAGAAACGTGTGACGGAAGCGAGCAGAAAGAAGTTGCCCCATATCACTGGGTGATATATTACAAAGATAATTAAACCTGAGTCATGCGCAGTGCTATTCCAGTTAATCATTTTTCCTTTTCAATTGAAGCAAGCAAAACATAGCCCGATTTCCAAATTACGTCCCAAAGTTCAGATAAGTAAAACACAGAGTGGTGCGAGACTGCCTATGAGCTGCCCGCCATTGTGTAAGCCCCTGTACAAGATCTCGCTGGGTCTGAGATTCATTAGTAAGAAGCTGACAAATGACAGCCTTTGTGACCTAAGAGGCTCAAGACACTGTTTGTTTTCCCTTTGAGCCCATAGTGAATCTACACAGTCTACAACTTAGAAGGCAGAGGTTGTCTTAGTAAGGACTTTTATTGCGGTGGAGCACAAGAACCAAAATCAACTTGGGCACGGAAGTGGGGGGTTTGTTTGTTTGTTTGTTGTTCTGTTTTGTTTTGTTCTGTTTTTTTTAGCATCCAACCTTCAGGTCACACTCCATCGCTGAGGGAATTCAGGGCAGGAACTCCAGGTCAGCACCTGGAAGAGGGACCTGAGGCAGAAGCCGGGGAGGCGTGCTCCTTTCCAGCTTGATTCCCCGTGGTTTGCTCAGCTAGCTTTCTTCTCCCACCCAAGCCCACAAGCCCACAAGCCCAGGGGCTGCACCACTCCCGGTGATCTAGTCCCTTCCACACTAGTCACTCATCAGGTAAATGACTACTGGCATATCTTATAGAGATGCTTCCCCCAGATTTGTCTAGGTTTGGGTCAAGTTGACAAAAGCCAATCGACACAGAAGGTCACTTGTGGAATGTTCATTTGGAACTCAAGTATGCATCCCCATAAAGAGCTCACGATAGGTGTGAGGTTCCCAGGTTAGCTCGGGAAGACCTCTTTACCCCATTATTCCTGATGTGCTATTTCCAACGCTCCCTTTGTAACACGTGCTAGGGGAAGGGCTGGCCTTATACTCAAAATTCAACTCAAGTTAATAGTCGGCTTAACTAACTTAGTCTCTGCTATATTCTTCCAGAATGTACTAAGTACTACATGTCCACAAAGGAGGGCCTGTCTTCACCTCCCAATTGTTCCCTGCCAGAAGAAATCACATTATTCTAGAATCTTAGAACATCGTTTCTCTACTCGTATGGCTTTCTACCTAAGCTATAATTATGGATAAACTGGGAGATACTGCTCCCAACTTATATTTTTAAATTCAGCATCCTAGATCCAACCATAATTTGACAGGTCTTCACTAACTACACGTGAACTATATGCTTGTGGACATAAAGGAATTCATGCTATTAAGAATGCCAAACATAAGCCTGGCATGGTGGCACACGCCTTTAATCCCAGCACTCGGGAGGCAGAGGCAGGCAGATTTCTGAGTTCGAGGCCAGCCTGGTCTACAAAGTGAGTTCCAGGACAGCCAGGACTATACAGAGAAACCCTGTCTCGAAAAACCAAAAAAAAAAAAAAAAAAAAAGAATGCCAAACATAGCCAGGCAGTGATGGCTCCCGCCTTTAATCCCAGCATTTGTGAGGCAGAGGAAGGATCTCTGTGAGTTCGAGGCCAGCCTGGTCTACAGAGTGAGTTCCAGGATAGTCAGGGCTACATAAAGAAACCCTGTCTTAAAAAAAAAAAAAAAGAGCCAAACCTATTTTCCCCTCGGTGGTACTGGGAATGGTGAGATTTGATGGAGACAGGTGAAAGAAAAAAATATACCAGTCAGAAAGAGGGTGACAATGGAGAATATGTGTTGTCCCCTATGTTTACCAGTTTGGGGAGAGGAGTGTCCCAGTCTTGACTGGGGAGAGCATCACCCCGTCCCTAGATCCTCTGAGCTAGTGACAGAAAGCAGTGGCCAGGGATCTATTTCTGTTAAAATTTCTGGATTTACAAAAAAACCCTGAGATTCCACCTCACACCAGTAAGAATGGCTAAGATCAAAAATTCAGGTGACAATAGATGCTGGCATGGATGTGGAGAAAGGGGAACACTCCTCCATTGTTGGTGGGAATGCAAGCTGGTTCAACCACTCTGGAAATCAGTCTGGCGGTTCCTCAGAAAATTGGACATAGTACTACCGGAAGATCCTGTAATACCTCTACTGGGCATATATCCAGAAGATATTCCATCTGGTAACAAGGACACATGTTCCACTATGTTCATAGCAGCCTTATTCATAATAGCCAGAAACTGGAAAGAACCCAGATGTCCCTCAACAGAGGAATGGATACAAAAAATTTGGTATATNCTGAGCTCATGACTCTAGCTGCATATATAGAAGAGGATGGCCTAGTTGGCCATCAGTGGGAAGAGAGGCCCCTTGGTCATGCAGACTTTATATGCCCCAATACAGGGGAACGCCAGGGCCAAGAAGTGGGAGAGGGTGGGTAGGGGAGCAGGGCTGGGAGGGGGGAGGGTATAGGGAACTTTCTGGATAACACTTGAAATGTAAATGAAGAAAATATCTAATAAAAGTTGAAAAAAAAATTGAAAAGAAGAGAAAAAATTTTTCTGGATTCAGGGCAGATGCTCTGGTGATTTTAAGGCCAGGAAACCCTGCCTAAAACATGCTAGTCTGAATCCTGACACATATAGTACAGTAGTAGAAGACATCTTCCAATTCCTCAGGAGTGGTCAGCACAGTCTTGATCCAAAACCACCATCTCATTGAAAAAAAAAGGCCCTAAACTACACTGAGCTGTGCTTCTGTCCAGATGGACTTGCCTGCAGGACCCTGCCTCACTAGCCCTGTCACCATGTCCAGGGAAACTTCCCATCACACTCTTCTGCCCCCCGCCCCTGCCGCCCCTGCTCTTTCTGTGACTGCAGCCTTGTCTGCTGAGGGAATGCATGGTGGAGCAGACGCTGGGTATGTGGGCAAAACAAACAAGCCAGGCAGTTGTGAAGGGCGGAAGTGTTTCATAAGCCTCAGTTTGGGGTTGCACAGAATTGCATGGGAACAATGGCAAACAAAATTTATTAATATATCCTGTTTCCATTGCTTTCTTAAAGACCTAGCTTTTAACAGCTAATAATCTCTGGTCCTCAGGCCCGGGGTGACCTCTTTCAAAGTGCTTGCTTTCCTTAGTTATGATGGGACAGGAATAAAGAACTAAATGATTACATTAGCCACATAAATCTTCCCCCTCTCTTTTTCTCACTCTTATCTTTACTCCTCTAATCTGATCATTTATGCCCAGAAATCAGCAAAGAACATCAATTTTGCTTGAGAGGAAGGTAAGAAGGTAGAAAAGATAAGGATTGTGAGTCTCCTACAGTCTCAAACAGGGTTTTCAAACCACTGTGGCTTTGACATTTTGAGTCCGATAATTTCTTGTTTGTAGACAGCAGAGGCTTCCAAAGACTCCAGATAGTACCATATGACCCCTGAGCATCATGGCACCAGAACCACATCCAGTTGAAAACCACTAATCTAGAATAATTTATAAAGCAGTGCATTTGGGGACCTAGAGACAGAACTCAGCTAGCAGAAGGTTTGCTTAGCATCTGTACAGCCTTGAGCTTGATTCCGGGCACCACATAAAGCATAGTGTTCCACACCACTAATCTCAGCACTTGAGAGGCAAAGGCATGAAGATCAGGCGTTCAAGGTCATCCTCAACTACACAGTGAGTTCAAAACAATCCTGGGCCAAAAGAAACTGTGTCAGTCTATCTGTTTGTTTTCTTTAAAAAAAAAAAAGCAACTAATTTGTATTAGATAGGTTGGTCAATATTTGGTACTTAAGTAGAAGGATTATTAGTCTATAAAGTTGTTTAAACATCAAACAAAAAGTGGACATATAATTTCCAAAAAAAAAAAAATCAGAAACATTATGACTACCTTTTCAGGTATAGCATCTGATGGACACCAGATCAAGGCTGAATTTTGCAAAATACTAATAAAATAATAATAATTAATAATAATAATAATAACAATGTGGCATGGTGGCACCAAGACTCACTAAGGCACCTCAGCTTTGGCAGAGACACCCAGAGAGCTGCATGCTTCCAGCACTGACACTCCTGCTGCTCTGTTGTTGGTTCGTGTTGGGTTTTTCTTTTTTTTTTAACTTGAGGGTTCTTTAAGCATAGTTTTAATCTCTATGTTCCTAGCTCTTATAATCTACAAATCATCAAAATGCTGTTTTATAAGGGTATCTCATAAGCTTTGATGTCCCCAAAGCCTGGGGGCCCTTTTCGTGTGTGCTTATTTTCTTTAGAACCAGGAAACTGTGCCTTGCCAAGAGCAAATGGAACTCAAGCCACAAAAGATCTAAGTTCCATCTGCAGCTCAGAACCCTCGAATTCTCTACTAGTTCTCCAACTTAACAAAATACAGTCTCACCATCCCTTACACCACATCTCCCAGGTTCTAGTTATAGTCATGGCCGGGAAGGTTCTATACACCTAAGGGTTTTCCTCCAGAGAAAGGGAAGCGGACTGAAAGGCTGACATTTGGATACAACCCTGGTCTGTTTCACTCTTCATCTTTAAAATGCCATCCAAGGTAAGAGAAAATAGACAGGAAGGAAAGAAAGAAATCAGCTAAGCAACATGTTCTCTGACTTTCCCCAGGTTCAAATCCAACAAACAAGATATTACATCAAAGTTAAATTGTTTACACATTACATGACCTGTCCTTTTTTTTTTTCTCTTACCACTGAGTTCCACAGTACAAAAATATTATTTCAGAGGCAAGGATGTAAACCTTATTCATAACAGGATTTCAAACACATCCTGAAGTGAAGCGTCTCCTCAGATAGTGTACCCTCGGTTACATTGAAGGCATGCTGGTTTTATTTGTCAGTGTTTGCCGAGGGGGTCACAATCCCAGGAAGCAGGAGATGGCTCATCAAAGCGTCGCTGGGAGCTCTCACAACTCATCAGTTAGACAGTAGCTTGTTTTTGACACTGGGGCGGAAATGCATCTGCCCCTACCCATTGTTAGACGCTTCCTCCTGTCTTTAAGTTTTTTTGGAAGGAGCACTGAGGACTCAACTTCTTTTTTCCAATAGGTAATTGTCACTAATTAATGCTTCTGCTTCATCCAACAATGTGGACCTGTGACCCAAGTAATGTGGCCTTGGGTCCCTTAGCCTTACAGCAAGGACATTGCAATCTCCTAACACTGTCCCCAGGGGCCCAGGTCACAGACCAAGGCTGCCCTGCTGGGTTCCTAAACAAGCCTCACTGGGCTTCAAAGTCGGGTGAGTTAGTTCAGTGGGACAGTGAGACATCAAGGAGGATGTGGCACCTGGCCAGTGAGTGTCTTCAGAGGGAGGGGTCTTTCCTCTAAGGAGAGCTTCCTGCAGAAGCCAGGGCCTCTGATCTATCCATTCTACAGCCTCTTACAGGGTCCTGCTCATGCCAGGCCCGAGGCACTGGCAATAACTAAAACAGAGTCTCCATTGGCAAGGAACTAGATCTAGGCTAAAGCTCAGCCCCTTGTTAAAAATCTTTTTACTTCTAACTGGATAACCAGTTCCTGTGTGTGCGCACGTGAATGTGTGTGTGAGTGTGTGTGAGAGGGGGTACAAATGGGTTGGTGTGAGTTTGTGTGTGTGTGTCATATCAATAATAATGAGCTCCTATATCCATTATTTCATATCTCCTTCCATAATAGTCTTCATTTACTTTCTCTTCCCTCCCTCCCAGCTTGCTGGAGTGTGCTCTGAGTGTTCTCTCTCTCTCTCTCTCTCTCTCTCTCTCTCTCTCTCTCTCTCTCTCTCTCTCTTCCTCCCTTCCCCTGCTCCCTCCCTCTCCCCCTCTCCATCTCCAAACACACGTAACTAGACCATAGGAGTTGTGATGAGCACATGGCTCAAAATGACTTCAGGATAAAAACAGCTTTCCTCTATTATCCCTTAACAAAATTCCAGATTATCGAGGACAACAGTTTAAAATTCCTTCCTTACTGTTTGATTCTTCTCTGCTCATAAGCCTTTCTCTAAAATCTGGACTAAGAACAAACCTACATCAACAAAATCTAGATTAATTTCAAATCAATAAAGATGACATAAAATGAGGTCCAACATGCAAACTTAAGAATGAATACAGTGAATTTCAAAGAAGATAAATAAAAGGCCTGGTGCAGGATAGCCCTGCCAATGATAAATGCTGGGTGTCTTTGGATAACCCACTGCCCGTTTTCTTTTTCAAATAGTCACAGAAGTTTGAGTTCCACAGATTAGGAAGATATGCCTGCTTATCAATCTGTGGTATCTGATTATCAATCAGTACAAGCATGTGTTTGATAAACAGACCCAAGTCATGGAAAAGATAGCGTCAATAAGCAGGAAGCTTTGTTGTATACTTTTAAATAAATCTGTACTGTTGTGTGCACCTATTGTAAAGAGTCACATTACACAGGAAGACCAGAGCAAAGCTTAAGCTTACAAGCTCACATCTTCTCCCACCAAGCTAAGGGTGTTACACCACTGTCTGCACCAGAACTCTCTTACTCATGAATGAGGGGATTAGTAACCATAGATTACGGAGCTTACATCTCCAGAGCTATTCAAAAGCTTCTGGCCCAGGTTCCTGGGTGAAGCCCAGTGAGAAGCTTCCTAGCAGGTGCAAAGCCCTGGGTTCAATCCTCAGGCATGGCAAATAAACAGAGAAAAGAAACCGGCTCATGGTAAGCAGTTGTGTAAATTACTGCTTCTATACTTATAAAACACGCAGGCTCAAAAAACATGTACCTCCCTGTTCATAAGGGATCAAGAGTCTAGAGACACCTTGGGGCTAGCTGAAAGCCTCCTCGCCTTACTCAGCTTACCATAGGCTAACAATGTTCAAGTCTCCTCCAGCTGGCTACAGACTAACACAAGAACCCATTCCCTTTCATCGCGTCATCTCCAGTGGAGCCTGAAACAATGTCCTAAATATACCAGGTTTGTAGAAAATATGTGTTGAATGAATGAATATTCAAGTCTTCTGTTTGAAAATCTGAGTTTACAGTTGTTGATATTACTTATATCTTAATGATAAAAACTTTTCCCCCCTAATTTTGGAGTGGTGAGGAGTTGCAGATAGATAGCATCTCACAGATTGGCCTGGAGCATACTGTGGAACTCCCGCTGACTTCAAGAGCTTCCTCCTTGAAAAATCTATAACAGTTGGGCAGTGGTGGCTCACACCTTTAATCCTAGCTCTTGGGATGCAGAGGCAGATGGATTTCTGAGTTTGAGGCCAGCCTGGTCTACAGAGTGAGTTCCAGGACAGCCAGGGCTACACAGAGAAACCCTGTCTCAAAAAACAAGAAGAAGAAGAAGAAGAAGAAGAAGAAGAAGAAGAAGAAGAAGAAGAAGAAGAAGAAGAAGAGGAGGAGGAGGAGGAGGAGGAGGAGGAGGAGGAGGAGGAGGAAGAAGAAGAGAAAGAAAAGAAAAGAAAAGAAAAGAAAGTTAGTTCTATAATGAACTCAGTAAGCCTTGCTCAGCTCTCCTATGTGTTAAAAATAAGTAAACATCTATGAAAACACATCCACACACATACCTGCCAAGTGTCCATGGAGATAAACTACTGTTTTAATAATCCAACACTTTCTAGAAACCCCACCGACTCTGTAGAACTTCACTTGGTAGTCGGGAGATATTCCACCGGCCTCTTAAATGTGTTGCTGGATTTGGTTTTGGTTCGTTTTTTTGTTATGCAGTTGTAACTCAAACAAATCTTCTAAAGTTGATTTCAGCCAACTCTTTAAGAGTGCCGAGTTAATATTCACTCTTTCAAGTAAATATGAGCATTTCTTGGATCAGATACCATCGACTTTAATTTTATTTTTCTCGCATAAATGTTAATCAAGGACTAAACAGATAATTTCCTTCTGTCACACAACAGCTCCACTGTAGTGGAACAAAGTGTTATCTTAAGTTTCACAGAGCAATTGTTCAATGATTCCTGTCAGTGGCTCCTTTCCAAGTTTTTGTCAAATGGCTGTGGCTGCCAACCCTTGAAACCAGAGGGAAAGGGAGAAGAGGAGGGGAGGGTCTCTCTTAGGCAAGAGTGAGCACAATGGTATGCTGAGAAGAGGCAGCTTTTTGCTACAGTCTCTCTCTCTCTCTCTCTCTCTCTCTCTCTCTCTCTCTCTCTCTCTCCTGAATTACTTACCTCCTGCCAAAAATAAAATTAAAATAAAATATTTAGAGGAGTTAGGTTAGCGAATGTTTCAGAAAGAGAGGAACTGCTCTGTACTACCAAGCAACTACTTAGACAGATGAAGTAGGTTTGTTAAGCTCAGGGACAGATTCTTGTATCCATTTGAGTCACCAAAGCTATTTCTGTACGACACAACCCCGAATCTACTACTGTGTGTGTGTGTGTGTGTGTGTGTGTGTGTGTGTGTGTGTTCCTTTGGTAGTACTGGGTGTGGAACCCAGGACTTCATACATCCTAAAGAGTTCCATAACTAAACTAAATCACCAATGCCAAGCTTACTACTACGTAACAATGATTATAAGGGCTAGGTGTGATGACACATGCTTTCAGCCCCAGCAAAGGAGGCAGAGGCAGGGGGATCTCTCTGAGTTTGAGACCAGTCTGGTTTACAGGGTGAGTTCCAGGACAGCCAGGGCTAGAGAAACCTTGTCTCAAAAAAAACAAAACAAAACAAAAAGATTATAAAGCAACTTGAAGTTAGTAATAAATTTGCTGATACCTTAGAATGTCTAGATGTCAGGAACTGTGGAGAGCTGCGCAGTGCCGTGCCTTTGAGAGGGGGCTGGCTTCTGCCTTCTGCTAGCCCAATAGCAAGTGCTCTCAGGGACACAAGTCAATTGGCTAAGGCTGATCATCTGGCTTGCTTATGTGGACCTATCTGCTGTCACCACATGGCTTACTGGGATTGGTTGGCCTAGGACTGTTTAGCCTATGGGCTGGCTTTCCCTGTGTTCTATTAGTGAGAGTCAGTTGGTCAGGGGTAGATAGTCAGAGGCAGTTAGTGAGGGCCAGGGAGTCAGGGTGAGGGAGACAGGGTGAATTAGGTAGAGTTAGGTTAGAGTTAGACAGGGTCAGTTAGAGTTAGTCAGAATAAGAGAGTCAGAGTTAGCCAAGGGGATTTAGGGTAGACTAGTCAGAAGAAATATACTCAAAGGTTTCCTGAATAAACTGTTAAAGGAAGAGCTTGGGGGTCATGTCCTTCTTGCTGGGCGAGAGGTGCACGACAAGGAACACCATAGAAAGCTGTGTTATATATGTTTTTATTTTATTTTGTACCCAAATATTAATACATAACTCAAGCCCAATATAATGTTTGAGGATGTGGCATTTAGCTTTCAGGATTAGTGTTCCCCTCTCATAAGAAAGTCTAGACTTTAAAGATTTACTTACTTTTATTCTATGAGTATGTTTTGCCTGTGTGTGTGTGTGTGTGTGTGTGTTACCTGTGGAGGCCAGAAGAGGGCATTGCATCCCCCTGGAGCTGGAGTGACACTATGTATGTTGATGCTAGGAGCCAAACCTAGGTCCTCTGCAAGAGCAGCAAGTAATCTTAACTGCTGATCCATCTCTCCTACACTAAGTCTAGATTTTAAACTAAAAGGCAAGGACAGAGGCTCCCAGGTTCTTCCTTCTTGCTACCTGACTTGCACATGTAGTACCCTGGGTGTTCAGCTCTCAGTACTAACCACATCCTCCCCAAAACACAAGTCAAAAAAAGCACTAAGGACTGTGAGATGCACAGTTTTCATTTTTCTGTATGTATCCATTATGACAGCCTTATAAGTATTAGTCATTTGCATAATGAGTAACTGTGTGTTTATGTGAATGATCATGAATATACACGTAGAAGCTAACTCTGGCATCTTGACTCTAATTCAAACCACTTGTGTGCACATCCTTTTAGTAATGCAGGTGCTGGTTCTGAGGGTCTGAGATGGGCCTGGGAGGTTCCACCACTAACAGATTCTCAAGTGGTACCCACACTGCTGATCTGTAAAAGAATACTTTAGAAAGAAAGTATATTGTGTACTGTCTATCAGATTGAAAGCTTTCTGGGTACCAAATTCTCCTACTATATCAGAAGAAGTTATAAAACATGGCCCCATGTTTTTTAAGATTTATCATAATTTTAATTATGTGTTTGTGTGTGTGTGTGTGTGTGTGTGTGTATGTGTGTGTATCAGTGTGTGTATATATATATATATGCAATCCTTGCAGATGCCAGAAGACTGTGTTGGATCCCCTGGAGCTGGTGTTCCAAGCAGTTGCGAGCTACCTGTAAGTTCTGGGAATCTGAGACCTCTAGAAAAGCCATAAATTCTCTTAACAACTGAGCCATCTCTCCAACACGCTGGTCCCACATTTAAAGTCAACAATTGGGCCTGAAAACGTGGCACAACAGTTAGAATACTGGTTGCTCCTGCAGAGGACTAGGTCTTGCATCCCAGAACCCATATGACTGCTCATAACTGTCTGGAACTCCAGTTCTCTTCTGGCCTCCGTGAACATTGCAGGCACATTGTCACATACATGTGTGCAGGCAAATGTCCATACACATCAGATAAAAATAACCTTTTTAACAACAACAAAAAAAAAAAACAATTAAAGAAGAGCTAAATTGGCTTACAAAGCTTAGTCTGTGATATACCTGGTTCTTTTCTTTAGGTGACTTTCATCTGCAATGACAATATTGTCCCTACTTTATACTGGGAAGAATCTAGAGATAAGCAATATTCATACTATATGAATT
The DNA here is from genome assembly GCA_902729485.2 of Mus minutoides. Lineage (NCBI taxonomy): Eukaryota > Metazoa > Chordata > Mammalia > Rodentia > Muridae > Mus > Mus minutoides. The sequence continues at coordinate 32,188 of LR749999.1, forward strand.
CTATTCAAACATGGATAATTCAGGAGCAGAGGCTCAGTTGGAAGAAGTAAGTTATTGGGGAATGACTCCGAAATTATAATGAGATATAGTCTCCCTCTTCCTCTCCCTAACCCTCCTCCTCCCCTCCTCATCTCTCTCTCTCTCTCTCTCTCTCTCTCTCTCTCTCCCTCTCTCTCATACACACACACACACCTTTATCTCTGATTCTGTTCTATCTCTCATTCCCAAATGCCCACAATTTCAGCAGTATTGTTCTGCTAAATGCTACCCACTGTGATGATTTGCCTCACCATGGCCCAAAAAGAATGAGGAGGAGGAAGAAGAGGAGGAGGAAGGAGGAGGAGGAGGAGGAGAAGGAGGGATGTATTACCTGATACCAGAGTCTCCTGTCATATCTAGACTATGATTTGAAGTCCTGGCCTGGGTAGGCTCATATACCACTTGAAGCAACTTTCTCCATCTTCCTTCCAAGGCAGATGGAGTTTATCCTTCATAGTCTGTTCCTTAGCCTGCTGCAGCTCAATTGCATCAGGCTTCTCCCTAGCCTCCTCTTCCTGCACGGCTCCCAGGCAGGCCCCAGGGCTTTCCTTTTTTGTCTCCTAAAGCTCCTTTGTTTTCCCATTCAGTGTCATCAAGAGGGCAGTATGACCTCATTTCTATCACCTCATTTAGCCTTCATAGCCTAGGCTATGTTGTTAATCACCTTTTAAAAATAAAGACATTTCGGCATGAAAGCCATAGGTGACTTGTCTAAGAAGACCCAAAAAACAGATGCCATGCTTCCTCCGAGCAATGAACAAGACATGTGTGCCCTGAGGCCTCTTAGTCACTGCTTCTGGTCCTCCACATCTCAACCCGAGCATCCTTAGGGATGGCAATGGGAACTTCAGGTGAGTTACAGGCAGCTTTCAGACAGACCTTGGGAAGAGAAGGCAAAGAAAGGACATGGTTGAATAAATAGGGATAGCCTCTCCATTAGAGGCTCCAACGTATGTGCAACGCCCTTACCATGCCCCCATCACCTAACAACACAAGGACAGACCATCAAAGATGCTTAGGCTCCAACGTGGACAAAGACCTTAGAGAAACTAGAGCAGCCATGAGGGACCCAGGAGCGCAAGAAGACCAGGTTGCCTTTCATTACTGCTCATTTGTTTTTATATCATTTGTCAACCGGTCACTCTTTTACTTCATCAAAAAAAGAAAAATAGAAAAAACCAAACATAGCCGACAGCTCTTAGCTGTTAAGCGCTCATGAGATTCAGCACAGCTTGTACCCAGCCTCTGACATGTATTTGACTAAAATTATTTCAATAATTCTGGCTTAGCCACAGTATTTGCATCCTGCTTTCCCACTCTATGGAAGGTATGTGGTATATATCAACTAAACATTGTCCAGTGCTAGTAGTGATGGGAAATAAATGAGATTCTGGCAGAAGATACTGAAAGCTAAACAAACCAGAGATACCCCAAAGCCACTGTCCTCTGCAATTAGTAACAGCGCTGTGTTGAAGTGAATCATCTCTTACCTAAACCTTAACCATGCAAGAGAATGGCTCAGTGATAGAGGTGCTTGCAGGCAAGCCTGACAGCCTGAGTCTAATACCCAAGCCCACGAGATGAAGTGAGAGAACTGAATCCTGCAAGTTTTTCTCTGACTGCCACACTCACACTGTAGTATACATGTGTGCGTACATACACACGCGCATGCACACATACACACAATTAAAATTGGAAAAGAGAGAGAGAGAGAGAAAGAGATCCATTCAACCTCTACTGAAGAAAATCCCCCTCTAAAAAATATTAAACCATATCTGAACCAACCAGAGCTGGAACGTGCACACAATGGCGGCATTTCCACAGTTAATTCTGCTGCCATTTGTGCCTGAATTTATCATGGTTTGGAAAAAGTAAATTGAGAGGCCAGCACAGCCCTCGTTCCTAGTGCACCAGCAGCCTAGCATCCCCAGTCCGGCTGGATATTTAGTGCCTCTGTGCTGAGAAGGCTGAGGAGAGAGCCAGGGGAGGGATTACTACTTGATGCTGCCCATAAATCATGCAGCCCTCCACAGGGCTCCGCATCTCACAAATAAGGCCAGGCTAGAGAGGTGTCACCACTGCACAGAACGAAGGGGCATCCTGCATCCCTTTACCCAGCCTGGCTCTACCATCTGGATGCTCATAAAGCTTTGAAAAGCCCAGAGGCTTTCTCTGCTCCTCCTCCTGCACTGCCCCTTCCCTGTGTCACCTGGAAAAAAGACTGAGCCCCAAGTATCCAGTGATTTCACCAAGAACAAGTCACCCTGGACCCTTAATTCCAAAGTCACTTCTCAAGGGTCATTTGACCAGCCCTTACTCTTTTGACACAGTCTAGTGTCACCCAGTTTGGCCTTAAACTCCTGATCCTCCTGCCCCTATCTCAGAAGTGTGGGCCATCACACTCTGTTTATCCAGAGCTGAATCAAACCCAGGATCTTCTACATGCTCGGCAAACGCTCTACTAAATATTACTCGGCTATAGGCTAGGCCTAGACTTCTCTTTCCAAGCTCTCATACACCTATAGATGCCACTAGTCCTAAAGACACACAGGAGGAGAACCACCAGGCCCAAGGGCTAAAGTGAAAAACAGTGCCCTGGTGTCCCCCTGGGGAACCAGCCCTTCATGTTCTAAGACAGTCATCACCCAGATTCCTGAAAACAATAGCAGCTTCTTGTTTAGAATGGAACCGCACCTGCTGGAATACGTGTCAACAAACAATCGCTTTGTTTTTCATATTCGCCATCCAAGCTGAAGCAATAGGACTTCCTGAAGCGAATACTGGAAGGCTTATTCTTAGAAGGGGACAGAATTCTCATTTTAACACAAGGCTCCGAGGCCCGAGTGATGGTCATCTTCCTTCCTTCTTTTGTACTCCCCAGTGTTCATCTCATTTGGTTTGTAACAGGTTTATTTCCATTGCAGCCCGAGGCTCCAACGCCCAAACGCCCAGCCCATGATGCCTGTATATGGTGAGCACGCTGGCTTCTGTTTCCTCTCCCTGAGAACCTACACCTCACTCCCTTTGTTGTTCCGCTATTTCAAAAGGCCCTAGGAAGGTTCTTTGCTCCTCTGGTGACTGACTGCCTTGGGATGAGGACTTGGGAACTCCTCTTAGCCAAATGCTTGCTCCTGGCTAAATCTTTCTGCCCTCTTTGTTTTTCCTCATCTAATCACGCTGCCCGCTCCCACTTTTCCTGATGCTGTCTGACGCATGTCTGTTGAACACATTGGGACACTTTTAAAGGGAGTTATTTTGGTGGCAAAGGCTCTCAGCTGTGATTAAAAAGTGTTTTAAGTGATTCATCCAAGGTTGTCTCCATGGACTCCGGAAATAACCACAGCCAAAATGCCCTGGCGGGGGCAAAATATGAGAGCCAGATAGCACTTATTATTGCTTTTATCTGGGTGCAGCCGGGCTTCAGATTAGGGGAGTGAGTGAAGGTCCAGGCCTTTGACATGGCCAATTCTAAGCAAGCCATTGCTAGCAATGATAAGCATTCAGTAAGGACTTGGGATCTAAATATTTGTAGGAAGTGTCTTTCTTTCCTGTTCTGTAAAAAGTAGATGGGGATAAAAAGCAAAATACTGTGATTTCGAGCCATTTAAAAAAAAATAAAAAAGCAACATAAAAATACAAATACAGAAGAAAAGATGTGGGCTTTGAAGTCAACTTTAGAGAGCTTTGTAACCTTGGGGAAGCCACTTCACCTCTCTGTGACTTGAATTCCTAATCAACAGTCATGCAGGGAACCAGGTGCTCTCCAAGTTCCCTTTCATATCAGAAAGTCTATGATAACTACCCTAGATTGTGATCCAAGCTTGTAAAGGAATCGAAACAGATGAAATAGTCTGGTGTGAAAGATAACACCAGCTTGAAACTTAGTTCACCTGATATTTCTTAAGTACTTAACACTCCCAGAGGTAACCTGTTCATATACACCCAACAATAACCTTGAAATTCTCCATCTCGCTGGCACTGGAATTACAGGCATGCACCATCTCTCCTGGTTTACACAGCCCTGGGGACGGAAGACGGGTTATGTGCATACTAGGCAAGCACACTTCCAGCTGAGCTACACCCCAGTCTCAGGGTCAGTCATTAAAAGAGAGCTCTTCTTGTAAAACCTTTCAATAACAGGCAGTAAGTGCCGGCAGCCAGCGAGCGAGCAGAGGCAGAGCAGATAAACAATTGGGTTTATCTGTTTACCTGTGTTTCTGGAAAGTAAGACACTCAGATGGGAGCTGTGTAATGGGAAACTCCTCAACCTGCCCATCTCTTGGCTCACTCCATTAGGGCTCTGCCATGATACGGTCAGCTCCCAGCTTCACTTCCCTCCCAGGGAAGGCAAAATCCAAAGAGACGAAGCAGAAGCCTTCTTAAGAACTGTAAGCAGGCTGATGAGATGACTTGATGAGTGAGGGTACTTGCTGCCAAGCTTAAAGATCTGAGTTCAATCCCCAGGACCCACATGGTAGAAGAAGAGAACCAACCCCTGCACATGTGTGCAAGCACATACATGCACACTCACTGACACATAGATAAATTTAAACAAAGTTTTAAAATGGGAGATATCAGGTGCCAAGCTTAAAAGCTGACACTTTGTTGAGCTGGGGGTGTGGACAAGTGGCAGAGCAAATGCCTTGCATACCAGGGTCCTGGGTCAGAGTCCCAGCACTGCAAAAGCTGGAAACAAAATAAGGGTGACAATTTGAGCCCTTTGTATCCATATTGACTGTTACGAGCTGTCACAGCAACAGTAACAGATGTCACTTCATTCTTAAACATCGAAGTGAGTCAGTCAGACTCTAGTCACTTCTGGTCTCGGAACTCTGCATACCTAATATCCTACATAGCTTGGGCCTCACGGGGCAGAGAGGGGACTTCAGACTAAGTAAGGGCAGGTGCTGTAATTAGTAATAAGCATATCCCATATCTGCCTTTCTGCAAAGATTAGCTCACTTATTATTGAGACTTTGTGTTTTTTTTTTGTCAGAATAAAAATGTCAAGACAGCGAGAGTTTGTAAATCTGGTTGGTTAATCACTTGTCTTTTACAAGCTCCTATTGTGTGCTTGGCACTGCCCTGGCACCAGAGTTTTCAAGATAAGATCAAACACTAGTAAAAGCAAGCCATGTCCTCGAGGACTCTCAGACCACATCACAGGATGCTTAAGAGAACAGCCTGTGGGCTCAGACTGCCCCAGGTCATGGTCACTAGAAGGAAGAACAGTGTGTAATTCAGAGCGAAGAACTTCCTTACTTCACTGTCTCCTCCCAGGTCAGCTCTGCTCCCAGAAAGACATTCTCCACTGAGCCAAAGATGAGATGTAAAGAATGAGAAGAAAGAGAGCTCAATGGTTCAGCACTTGCCTAGTAAGTACAAGGTCCCAGGTTTGATACCCAAGGTGGGGAGGGCAGGACATAAAGGAAAGAGAGGGGGAAATGAGTGAGAGGAAGGAGAGAAAGGGTGGGAGGAGAGAAGAATGGGGAGACAGAGAAGAAAGGGGAGACCTCCTGACATCAAGCACACTGCTTCTGCATCTATGTGGCACCTAAAACAAGGAAGGAAGCCGCATCGGGCATGAGTCAAGTCACAATGAGGACTACAGGTGAAGCCCTTCTTCATACCTCTGAATGGAGAAGTAACAGTTCTCTCAAACCATTCTCCAAACGTTCAGCACCTGCTGATTGGAGAGTGAGCCCAAACAATCCACCTACAGGGATCTAGAACCACTCAAGTCTCCTCAAACCCACAAAGATAACATTGAAAGTGTGTAACCCTGGCCATAGCTGCCCAGGAAGCTGTCCCAGTGCCTCTACTCAAACGTGTCATGCCTCGTAGTAAGGAATGGTCACTCTACACCCTTCCCTGAGTAAACAAGTATTCCTGGTATTGATGGTGCACGTGGAAATGACACACCGATGACAGCACACATCCTCATCCTGTGAAGGAAGGGACTGATGCTGGCAACTCTTGCGAAACTAAGTTTTTGGCAGGTGGATGACGATTTGCATGTTTTAGATGCACAGATGTTGGAACAAGGCAATGTCCAACTCACCCCTTAAACTCTTTCTCTATAAACAAGACAAGAAGCTCGCCAGTAAATTTTCATTATATTTTAGTATGTGCATGCACAAGCTATTTCATGTCACATGTGTGCAAGTCAGAGGACAGCTTAGTGGATGTTCTTTGTCTCCTTCCACCAAGTGGGTTCCTGGCATCCAGGTCAGGTCGTGAGGCTAAGCAGAAATCCCTTTACTTGATGAAGTGTCTTCCCTACTCGGAAAACAGTTACAAACCTTTATAGAGAAGAAAAATGTTGGGTCTCATAAAACCCAAGTGTATGTGTATAAGCATACATACAAGCATACATGCACTTCTTCGAATCCACTAGCAATGTGCATGTGTGCGTATGTGTGTGTGATGTATGTATGTGTGTATGTGTGTGTGCAATGTGTGTATGTATACATATGTATGTGTGTATATGTATATGTGTATATATGTATGTGTATATGTGTATGTATGTATATGTATGTATATATGTGTGTATGTCTGTGGTGTGTGATGTATGGTATGTGTATGTGTGTGTATGTATGTGTATGTATGTGTGTGTGTGCAATGTTTGTATGTGTATTTGTGTATGTGTGTATGTGTGTGTGATATATGTGTATGTGTGATGTATGTGTGTATGTGTATTTGTGTATGTGTATGTGTGTGATATATGTGTATGTGTGTATGTATGTGTGATGTAGGTGTGTGTGCATGTATGTGTATATATGTATGTGTGTATATGTGTATGTGTGATATATGTGTGTATGTGTGTATGTATGTGTGATGTAGGTGTGTGTGTATGTATGTACGTGTGTATATGTGTATGCGTGTGTGTGCATGTGCACATGCATTTGCCACTCACCCCCTTTCTTTGTACTTTCTCGACTATTTCTAACCTGCACATTCCAGACAGCCTTCACTGATGACCTTGTTAAACAGTTCTACTTAGTTACTCTCAACCTAGCTTGTATCATTTGCTATCCTCCTCTAACATCTCTGATTCCACTATGAGTCTGATCGTTAACAGCCATTATGCAAGTTCTCCTAGCCTGGGCCTGATCACGGAGATGAAGGCACAGGGTCTGGGGTTCCACATCTCCCAGCAGTCCATTTAACAGTGTTGTGCGTAGTACTTCACTACTGGGAAACGGGTGGGTTCTTGCATGGCTTGAATAAAGCCTCCCTTCACAAAAGCTGAAATAAACACTACACAGGCTGATGGGTAGTCTCTCCTGATCTCTGTGTCTCTCCACCTGCAGGATACACCGCCCTCTTGGATGTTTATGTCGAAAATGATTTTAGTTCAGGAAGTAAGACTGGATTGAGCAGAGGCCTCTGAAGTAGGCCAGCCATTCTGTTCTGGCAGGGAGGTCCCTGAAAGTGACCAGAGAGGAGAAGTTACAGGCAGCTAGAGTTGCTGCCATAGAAATGACACCCACTGGGTGTGACCTCCACTGAAAAGCACGTCCCCTCAAGTATGCTGTCTCACAGAGCTGACTGCCCCCTCTGACAGGAGCAAATCCTTGGGTTGCTCTATCTCAGGGAAGCATGCTAGGGGGAGAAAGATGCTTCCAGTCCTCCTAATGAGACAGACATTTAGTACAGAGGCTTGTCCTGATGCAAGTGCCTGCTCTTTGTCACTCAGCCCCAGGCCTTCCCCGGTGGTAAACACAGAACTGGGTTCCCAGACCAAACAGGGACTCTCCCTTGAGAGTCTACCCTCAAGGTAGCCAGACACACCGTCTGGTATACGCAAACATTTCCACTTCTCACTGGACAGCTAGACCCAGCAGTGTCTCCCCCCCCCCCAGCTGATTTACTTTACTAATGTGTGTGTATTTTTACCAGCCCCTATGGGAAAACAGACTTGCTCTGTAGCTGACAAGGGATTGCTCATGAAGATTGAAATCTCTGAGCATCCCCAGAGCTCTCAGCCCTTCTGAATTTCAGAGTTGAACCAGAGAAAGCTGGCCTAGGGAAGGGAAGGGAAGGGAAGGGAAGGGAAGGGAAGGGAAGGGAAGGGAAGGGAAGGGAAGGGAAGGGAAGGAAAGGAAAGGAAAGGAAAGGAAAGGAAAGGAAAGGAAAGGAAAGGAAAGGAAAGGAAAGGAAAGGAAAGGAAAGGAAAGGAAAGGAAAAAAGGAGGAAAAGAAAAATAAAAGAAGAAAAGCATGACTTTTGGAAGCAGCATGGTGGTGCCTTTGGGGCTGTAAGGAGCTCAATGACACACAGTTGCCAACATGTGGTTACAAATAATTGGCAAGTAGCAAATTAATAATAATGGTTATTGACTAGAAAAATGGCATTGCTGAGCTCTGACAATGTAGCTCAGTGGATGGAGTACTTGCCTAACAGGCATGAAGTCTGAGTTCAATTCATAACATCGGTAAACTGGGCGTGGTGGAGCATGCCTGCAATTGTAGCGCCTGGGAAGTAGAGACAGGAGGATCAGAAGTTCAAAGTCATCCTCAGAACACAGGGAGTTGGAGGCTAGCCTAAGACAAAACACATTTTGTGTAAATTTGTTTAAAATTTCTGGATTCTCTAGGCTCCAAGTGTTTATTGCCTGATTCTTTTTCTTACACTAGCTTCAGAAAACACCACTCTGAAGGGGAGGAGAAAGGAGAGGGATAGGGAGGGGAAAGGAGAGGAAAGGGAAGGAGGGGAGGAGAGGGGAGGGGAGGGGAGGGGAGGGGAGGGAGTCAAGCATCTCCTAACCTGCTCCCACTTCTCATTCTTCACTGGATAAAGATGCAAGTTTTCCTTTCTTACGGAATCCTAAGCTTAGCCTATTGTATACTAAACACACCTAATAATCTTCGCTGTCAATGCCCATAAAGCAACCCAGCCTTTTAGTAATTGTGTGAGCTTTGGGGTTAGGGGCTCGTTTCTGTGAAAAGCCTAAGTTTCCCTGCTTTGGAAGTGGGAACACAAGCAGTGTATCAGGAGGAAAGTCTCCAACCCTGCCATCTTCTTTCATCTGAAAGGCTGAGATTCCATCTTCCGGCAAATCGCTCTCTCGCTAGTAAACGTCTTCGGAAGGACTCTGAACGTCTTCTAAATTGAAGTTAATTGTTGAGGAAGGATACTCTCAGTTGATCTGCCATTAGGACCCCAGGAAAAACATTTGGCAATATGAACTCCATTTCCATCTGAGACCCTCAAGGCACTGGGCAGCAATCAACATCGTTCCCATGAAGGGAAGAGCAACCACAGATCCCAAGATCAGTCTGACACCTCAGACTTACTCTCAAAGGCAAAATGCCTTTCAGACACTGACATAGTGGCCTAGGGGACTAGGAGTGTCTTGTGAACCATACCTGCTATGTAACCTTTCTCTAAAAGCTGTTTATGAGCTCTTCCCAAATCTCATTTTATTCA
>LR749999.1:41758-75735 GCA_902729485.2 Mus minutoides
TATATATATATATATATATATATATATATATATATATATATATATATATATATATAACATCTTCTGTCTATCTGAGCATTTGTCACCTGACCCACCCTTTTAAGCCTGAAGGCCCTTCAAATTTCCACTAACAATACTGTATAAGGTAAAACTAGTCTGTATACATTTCTCTATGGCCCCATTAGGAAATTAGCCATAATGGGAGGGGTATGGAGAAGAAGGAAGGACGTATCTTGTTGCCTGACCATGTACTTGCCCTTAAAGTGGATAATAGAGATGTTGGCAGGCTGCAGACATTAGAAATTCTCCAGGGACGCTTTACCTGTCTCTCTCCCTCTACCCACGGCATCACTGAGGTGAACTGCAGACTCGGAGACTGTTTTGCCATCCTTTCCCTCCAATGACAGAAAGCTCAAGCCTTCCGGGCTATACATCTTCCCTTACCCTTATGCTTTAAGCACACCTGACTTGCTGCAGCAGGACTCATAGTGCCCCTTTTTACACATTTATCTTAGAAATGCTGGGGTCCTGGAAGATTCTGGGTGTCTCTTCTCTCCTTCACAGTCTCATGTGACTTTTACCACTTCTTTCCCTTTCTCTGTTGCAGCTCATCCTTGTTTCTCCTATTCCCAAAAAGTTAAGTATTTAGCTTTCTCGATTCTTAATAGGTTTTCATAAATACTTTAACTCCTGTGAACACACACACACACACACACACACACACACACACACACACACAAGTCATCTCTATGCTTTCTAAGGAACATGTAAGTGTTCAGTATATCACTAACATGCTGATGTCTGCAACTTAAAGGGTGACTGATCAGTTAACCCTTTTAGGCTCAGCTTAAAGCAAGTTCCAGCAATCAAAAATATAAAAGGGGGTCTGGTGAGATGGCTCAGCAGTTAAGAGCACCAACTGCTCTTCCAAAGGTCCTGAGTTCAAATCCCAGCAACCACATGGTGGCTCACAACCATCCATAATGAAATCTGATGCTCTCTTCTGGAGTGTCTGAAGAAAGCTACAATGTACTTACATTAAATAAATAAATAAATAAATAAATAAATAAATAAATATTTTTTAAAAGAACAAATTTTTTAAAAATGTAAAAGGGTTCACTGACAGTTTTATGAGTGGATTCTAGTGAAAGCAGGTATACAAGACCCAACAAAAAGAGCACTACATGGTGAGGGTTGAAAGAAGACATGAAAGCCATTTTATGTGTTAATCTTTACTGAGCCTCAGAGACCTGATGTGGGAGTGACAAGCCACCTGCTGCGGAGACACCAGCACAGCTATTAGAAGTCTCACTACTCACATGCTCACACCTGAAACGGATAGGGAAGGATGTTCCTTAACACAGCAATGAATGCTTTTTCATACTGCACATAATATACATTGGCATGAGCCAAGCATAGAAAGAAATGTGTCAATGGAGTCTTACACTGAACTTAACCCTGTAGATTGTCGTTTGATTGTAGATGAACACATTTTTCACGTAGAGTATGAAATTGTTCCTCATCCAGTATTTTCAACATATGCACTCATGTGAAAGATCAACAATCAAGTAAAAACATGCATCGCAATCAACCTGAATTGCAATATACTATTGAATTCCTAATAGCACATTCTAATGGGAGCATGTGAGGTTAAGCTCTTGGGAGTAAAAAAAAAAAATAACTGATAGTTCATTTTTGGTCCCTGAACCCTCTTTCTAACTCTTGATTCCTGATGTGCTTTTAGTCTAAACCTTGTCTTCTTGATGTCCACTTGTAAGAGAGACACCCTTTACCAGAAAGCACTTAAAAACAGATGCCATTGAGTAATCCAGAGAAAGGACAGTTATTGACAGCTCTGGGAAAGGTGACTAAAGCTGTCACTCATTCAGGTCGCACACTGCAGCAGTGCAGTGATTAGGGTACAAGTGGGTGGACCCCTCGTGACTGCAAATTTCAAGTCCAGGAGGAGTTAGACATGCATGAGCTAGTTCCCAAGAGTTCAGGAAGTGCTCTCAAGTCCAAAGAAGACCGCCAGTAAAGACCTCAGCCTTGCCCTCGGTCTCCCCAAGGACAGGGTCACCTGCCACCTGTAGACCTTCAGCACACCTGCCCATCTGTGGGCCAAGAATCTCAAGGATCCTGGTTCTCAGCTCCCAACACTGGTCTTACATCGGATGCAGGGAAAGCTTCACACATCTCAGCCACATTTGGAAATAGTTCATTAAAGAGGTTCTAAATGCCTACTTTTTAAAATATTTTTAGAACACTCAAGAGTTTTACAGCACAGGAGAGACCTATAAAAGCAAAGTACTTCACTACCAGTATATGGTAGGAAATTTTTCAAATTAATTTTTACTGCACATTGTTGCTTCTGAGGGTTTTTTTGTTTAATTTTTATGGCGCTAGGGGTTACACTCATCATTGTTTAAAAGACTCTACTAGAACTAGCATGTATGGGGAACCTCCTCTATATGGGGACTTGGCTGTGGATTGTAGCATGAATGAGAGACTGTCATGTGTGGGAAGCTGATAGTGTGGTGAAGCAGGCAACTAACTGTGTGCACACAACTAATCCTGTGGTCTCGAGGAAAGGACTAATTCATTCAATAGGGCAATGGAGTTCAGAAGTCATGCTGAAATGGTAAGCCATCGGGGTTCCAAGGAGTAAGCAAGAAGTCTAGGAGTTTGGGGAAGATTTAAGGGTCTGTAGTAAGGGCTCTGGGGAAGTAAGGCACAGAGCTAGTTAATGTTAGGACACAGGCAGGACAATCAGAAAGTGGCTGTTGGGTGCAAGAATACTGAGCAGGTAAACTGTCACACTCAGTGTGAGATCTCCCACTTTCATTCCACATCCTGCATCGGGGCATCAAGCAAGGAAGTGAGTTTCCAAGGTGGAGATGTGGGTATGTCCATACTCAAGGCCCAAAGTCATATCCTTTAGATGTCATCTACCTTTTCTTGAGAGTTTGAGATGAAGCATCTCACTGGCCTTAGACTCATGATTCCCCTAGGCTGGGCCTCCAGAGAGCAGCAGGGACCTGCCTGTCTCTGCCTCCCCAGTGCTGGGATTACATGTGCTCCAGCACATCTAGCTTTACTACAAAACTTCTAAAGACAAAATTCAGGGCTCTGAGCTTTGCCTTGCAAGCACTTTATTGCCTGAGTCCGCCCTCCAGCTCTAGATAAGCATCCTAAAGGAGAACATTGAAAAGCTGTGCCTTCACAAAAGCACACATGCAGGTAACGCCTTTGTAGAGAGTCTATGCACCTCTCTGGTCTCTCATGCTAAAATTCCCAACTCTTTCTAAGCCCTGGAATGACTGAATAGCCCAAAGAAAGCAGTGAGCTTTGCTGTGGGTCACTCTTCCCACCGTTGACACAGGTCCATTTCCTGGGCTTTGCTCTCTCTCCAGTTCACTGCCCAGAGTGGTGTTAACGGGGACACACTTCACCACCTCAGCCACCACTGGTGGTCTGAGCTGCCTGAGCTCCCTGACCATCCATCAAAGCAGCCAAGTGCCAGCTCCCCCTGAAGCCCAACTCAGTCTTTGCTGAAAGTCCTGCAAGGAGGATGTAGGAGGGGTCCCGGACTGCTCATCTATTGGCCGTTTAAATAGTCCCAGCACTGCTGACAGGTGGAGTGAGCATGGCTATGACACCTCCACATGATGAAAACAGAAACCTGGCTTCTCTCTTTGGGGATGGAAACTCAGCAGCTTTTTGTCACAACCCCTGTGCCATCTCAAAGTCAGTATCTACTGTGCCTCCAGGAGCGAAGGAAAGCCAAATTTCAGAGCAAAACACAGAACTGTGCACAGGAACAAAAGAAAAAAACCTGGATAAACAGACTGCGTTTTCTGAGAGCAGGGTGTGGCTATTTCACAAAAGCACATAGGTCAGTCCAGTGCTCGCGGGGGAGCTGGCAGCTTGGGGTGTTTTCTCTCAGGTCACACTTGTCACTATTCTAAAAATTCTGCCCCCAAATTCAACCTTGTGAAACATTGCTGAGCCTGGAAGAGGGAAGCTTTCAGACCCACATGGAAACAGATCTCAATATCTGCCTCCCTGAAAGCACATGAGGTCCTCTCTGTCAACCCAGATGAGGGTCTGTGCAGCTCTCCAGCAGTAGATCACCGAGACCCTGCAGGAGGGCCACAACATCCACTCAGTGACTTGGTTTCAAGCCTACACCTTACCTCTTAAAAAAATTAATGTCTGTGTAGTGTGTGTGTGTGTGTGTGTGTGTGTGTGTGTGTGTGTATGTGTGCATGGATGGATGTATATGTGGATGTATATATGTATATGTATGTTATATATGATATAGAAGTGTATGTATATATATACATAAATGTATACATAGATATGTATATGCATATGTGTGATATGTATATGGTAATGGATATGTGCATATATGTGGCTGTGTATATGTGGATGTATATGTATATAGATGTATTAAATAGATATTTGTCACCACTGTTTCCCAAGCTTTGTTCAGCCTGATAGCTTCTTCACAAACATTTCTGCATCATCATTCTCTTCCTACTCCTCCTCCTCATCATCTGCTGAACTATAGCTATTTACTGGTTCTTCTCACTCACCAACATCCCTCAAGCTAATCATAAAAGAGCAATTTTAAGTCTAAAAGCAGTATCGCTTGCTAAGAGTGAATTTATTTTAATTATTAAATCTAGCTCCCTTCTGCTACCGTGCAAAGATTCTCTCTTTTTGTTGAAAGGCACCGACTAAGCCACATCTATCTTTCTGAGTTATTGGAAAGAGCCATCCCTTGAAGGGAAATGCCTGTCACTTCTGGGTTCAAGGTTGCTGAGTGCTCAGCCCATAGACCACTAAAACCACTCCATCCTCCCTTCTAGTCTACAGCCCACACGTTGGGAAACCCCATGCTAATTACATAGAAATCCGAGGCTCTGCCTGGCTCTGCCGGTGGCCTTTGCTTTCATTTTCCATGTCTCAGGGAGAGCAGCAGCGCTTTGACTGTCATGCTCAGCACCAATCCCAAAGCCACTGAGTTTCTCAAAAAGGCTTGGCTTGTAGGGAGAAGGCTGCCCACGCCCAGTGTGAACTAAGAGTAAGTAAATATCACAAATCGTCTCACTGCTTGCTTATTTCTTCCTTTTCTCTAGAAGCAGCCTGGGAATGATTTAAATACATGAAAATTCCAATATATTCAAAATAAAGCCTATGAAAACCTGTCAAAATCAAGGGATTCCTTGCAATATGAGACAATAGTGCTCAATGACATTATCTTTCACACAAAACACACCATCCCCTCACTAGCCATCTAGCATCCACCAATTCGATCATCCCTCTGAGCACAAATTCTATTTAAGGATCTGTTTTGCAGGTGGGATGACTCAAGCTCTGAAGCGGTAAGCTTTGAATTACAGAGAACTGTGTGCAGAGGGATCTTCCCTAAACTCCAGCCTAACTTCTCCAAACTTACTCAAGACATGATCATGAATTGAAGAATTCCCAAAGCTTGGAAAACAGTGGCTGCATATATCTATGTAACACATCTATGTACATATACATACACATACATACATGCACATATGTACATATATCCATAACCATGCACATAACACACATACATATCCTCATCCATGTGCACATTCACATATGTATATATATATATATATATATATATATATATATATATATATATATATATATATATATATATATATATACACACATATATGTGTATGTGTGTGTGTCCATATCCATATCCAGACTCTTAAATCTAATACTTCTGAATCAAATATTTGATGTCGGAGATACGGATTTTGCTTGTAAGTGACAGAAAAAAATCATTCTATCAGCCAATGACACCCAGAAATATTTCAGTCTCTCAAGTTCTTCATGAAATCTGTGGCCATCCATCTTCAGCAATTCATTCCAGTATTTCTTTTTTTTTTTCTTACTTTTGTTCTTCCTTTCCTCTTTTCTGGAAGAGGGGCACTGAACCTAGATCAGTAGAGAGCTGATCCGCATCTGAATTCTATCTCTAGACCCCAGTTTTCCTTGCTGTGGTCTGAATGTTGGAAGCCCTCTGGGAGAGGATCTTGTAAAGCAGAGAGAAACAGCTTAGACATGCTCTCTCTCTCTCTCTGCATCCTTTTGAGTACCTCGCTGCACCTCTTGGCCCTCAGCTCTCTAACAGTAGGTTCATTGTGTCCCACTATAGTGTCAACAAACACTGCACAGAAGAGCAAAGCAGTGGGCTGACCCGTCATCTGTTTTCTATCCCATGGAGCTTCCTAATCAGTCTTCCCCTGCGATAACCTGGGGACTGAGAATAGCTTTAAACAACCCAGAATTCTGTGACCATCACCATCCTCCCAAGGCATTCTTTTTAAAAATCACAAAACAGGAAGTTCTGAGTCATTGAAACATACCAGTATATTTACTGAAAGTCTTCTGGAACACCAAGTGGCATATATCTATCCAGACAAGCAGACTATTATAAAAGCAGATGTTTCTCTCTCTTCCCCCTCAGAGAAACACATTGTCAATTTTGCTACCATCTTCTGCCTCTCAAACAGACTTCTCAGAAGTAAGAACATGGTGATGTCCTGGACACATGGTTAAAGGAAAAAAAAGCTATACTCCTAACTGAACTAACATTGGGTCTCCCGGAAAAGAAATAGGCCTACAGACACATATACATGCACACATGCAAACACCACGCACACACATACATACATGTACACCACATACAGCACATACACACCACACACTACATACACATCACACCACACACACATACATACAACACACAGCACATACACACCACATACCATACACACACATATACATACCACAGAACACACATATACACTGTATACCATACACACAAACACATGCCATACCACACACACCATACACATATATGTGCACACACATACACACCACACATATACACTCTCTCACACATGCACACACACACACATACACATAACACACATACACACTGAATACCATACACACACATACACATATCATACCACACACATATCATACAAATACCACACACATACACATGCACACACATACATATATGATACGATACACGCATATATACCCATATACCACAAAGCACACACACATACAGATACCACACACACTACACATACTACACGCATACATACACATACCATACCACACACATATACATACCACACACACACACATACACCCCATACCACGCACACATACCATACATACACCTCACAATAACACACACACACACATACACCTCACAATAACACACACACACCTTTCCAGGCAACAAGATAAATATATTCATTAACTAGTACTAATAGGATAGGTTTTAACCTTCATTTACAGTTTCTAAGGTCATACTCATAAGGTTTTTTAGTTGGTTTGGGGGGGTTCTGTTTTGGTTTTCTTGGGGAGTTGTTTGTTTGTTTGTTTGTTTGTTTTTCCAAGACAGAGCCTCTCTATGCAGCCCTGACTGACCTGGTGGGACTCAAAGTCACAGCAATCCTACTGTCTCTGCCACCAGAGTACTGCAATCACACCTAGGTGACTCAGTAAAAGACTTTTAGTGTTCGTTTATAAATTTGCTATTTGGAGGTGTATGTGAAAGTACATGTGTTCCATGGCATGCATGTGAAGGTCAGAGGACAATTTGGGAGAATTAGTTCTCGCCCTCCACCATGTGAGGCCCGGAGATGAAGCTCAGGTCATGGGCCTCAGCAGCCAGCACCTGTACCTGCTGAGCCATCTCTCACGGGCCCACAACAAGGACTTTTCAGGGAGGCTTAGAAACCCACAGCCTCTGCCTTGCTTACCTTTCATCTGACACCTAATCTCTCCTATTGATGATTACTGAGGCTTATTGGCAAGAGTCATAGCTGCAAGCAGTGGACAGGAGTGCCCCAACTCTAGCCAACCTTTGTCTGTATACCAATGCCACCCAAGTAGCTCCAAAATTACAAGGCCTTCGGGCAGCAGTAGGAGTTGAACAAAGGGCCAAAGGGTCTCTTTTTGTAAATGTCTGCAAAGCCAGAATTTAACCTTATGTATCTGGGGTAATGTTCATGTGGGAGTACTCAAACCTAAATTACTCTTAAATCACTCTCTAGATTAGACACACCCAATTCTTGGCCTGAACCAGAGTCAGGATGCACCGCCCAAGACTCAGTGTTCAAACTTGAGCTTGAAAGGCTTCAGGATCCAAAAAGTAAACACGGCTTCTTAATCACTGTTTTCTAAGTCATCTGCTTCCTCTATCTCTAGTGCTTTGTTTTGCTGTCTGGTAGTTCCAAAGTAGCAGAGGCAAGTGAAATGCCAGTCCAGGGACTGGGGTGGGACACAACGTTCTGATGGAGCACACGTGGGCAGGCACAGGCCCACTGGAGCAGGCAGCTCAGCCCCTCAGTACTCTCGGGGCACTGTCCAGGGGACAGGAGACAAATTCAAGGCCAAGTCGCCATGCTGCCACTTAAATAGGCTGTGACTTTGGGATGTTTCTGGGCTTCTGGGCCTCTGCTCTCTAATCTATGACACGAGAATACAAAATGTAGCTTACAGTGCTTATATGGAATCAAAATTAGCACAAACTTTATTGTTATCATCAGCATTACCATGGTTGGTCCTTAGTTTATAAACCTTGGATTAGAACCCACTGAGGCAAACACAATTTTGTGTCACACTCAAAGTTGGAGTCATCTGCCCCAGCCCACAATGTCGGTCTCATCTCCCAAGTCACCAGCTGTGCACTCTATGCCTAACCCAAAGGAGATGGCTTGTCATTTTCTTGGTAGAGCTCGTAAATCTTTGATTCAGTTCATCCAATCTTCTCCATAGTTCCCTTTCCCTCCACATTCCTATCAAAATTAGATCCGTTTTTCAATACTGTTCTATTGGCTTGAATCCTCAGTTATCTGAGTGCATAAAAGTCAATGTTCCTATTTTATCCTAATTAAACTGCTAGAACACAGTTTGCAAACTCTTTGTAATCTATCTCATCCTCAGCTTTGTGTCCCTGATGGTCAGTGTCTTCCTTCAAACGTATCAACAGGTACAATGTGGAGTACTCTAGCCAGGCTCTGACTCACACACGGAGCGCAGGGGTGGGTCACCTTGTAACTGATTTACTTCTTTATTGCCCCCGAAGTGAATGCCAGCTCCGCAGAAGCCTCTTGCTATCTCTTACTCATACAGAGCTTCTGTTCAGCTAATTACTCTTTGCTTGAATTGGCTGTCAAGCCAGACAATAATTATGCAATTAATTTCTTAAACCTAAGCGAACGAGTTTGCACTAGTGACTCCTGAATGGCCAATTGTAGGTCACAGAGCAGAGTTCCAACTTGATAAAAAATCATTTATAACATGCTGTGCTCTCTTTCAAACTGTCTATATCATCCAGTAAGGACATCTGTGAAACCTATGAGGCATTCTTTCTGCATCAAGGTTGCCAATATAAGATAAGGCAAGAGTACATGACTACACAGCCATCCACCAAAGACTCCCCAGCATGACAGAACCCTTCAGAGTTTTGCATGTGGTCATTCCATTGGCAGTCTTGTCCAGCCCTTATCATGACTTTATCCACAAGGACATAATGAAAGTTCCTAAAACAATTTCTTTCCCTAAGACTTATTTATGGTGTGTGTGTGTGGGGGGGGTGCTTTGTCTACATGTTTACATCAGTATGTGTGGTGCCTCTAGAGGCCAGGAGCAACAGGTTAGCTTCAAACAACAAACTTTAACATTTTTCTTTCATAATTCCTCGGCATGTCAATATCAAAACAGCATACCTCTAAGTTCTGCCAGAGTTTTTTCTTTAACATTTACTTTTCTTTTCGCGCGCGCATGCGTGCGTGTGTGTGTGTGTGTGTGTGTGTGTGTGTGTGTGTGTGTGTGTGTGTGTTGGATCCCTGCAGCTGGATTCTGAAGCATTTTGTGAGCTGCCCAGCATGAGTGCTGGAAGCCAAATTCAGGACTTCTAGAAAATTAGAAGTGCTCTTAACTACTGAATCATCTCTCTGGCCCCATAGAAGATTTGATTTTAAGTTGTTATTCAAGGTACTAACTTGAGTTTCATTGAAACAAATTGTTCAGGGTTAGACCAGTTTCTAACAATTTTGGAAATGGTCTTAAGGCTTCTTTTGTTTTGTACTCTACGCTGAGGATTAGACTGGCTTCTGTCTCCCAGCATCAGAGTCAGCTCAGACTGACGGCTTTCTGTAAAAGGAAACAAGCCTGCCCAGCTCACTGAGATGCAAATTTGCTTTTACATCTAATATGATAAAATTATATGTATACCAAGGAATTGTTTCAAAATACGTTTTGTATGATTTATCCTCAATAAGTGTTTCATGTGTATATTTTATGACCTATATGCCCAGTTTTATCTAACAAAATTATTAGGCAGAGAAAAGCTCAGAGTGTGGGAGCTTAAGAAGCCTGTTCTAGCTGAACGGCTGCAGAGTGGCCCAGAGCAGGGACATCTGATTTCACTCCAAAGCCATCCACTGGGGTTGCACCAAAACTAATTACATGGGATCTTTCTATTTAAACGTTTAAAATATTTCAACATTTAGAGTTGTATTTGAACAAAGGAGCTACATTTTGAAGTTTAAAAAAAAAACAATAAATACAACTATGGACTCATAAATGATTAAACACACCATTTGGTCCATATTTTTCCATGCGTGCTGTGAGGTAATGAGTATGTAATTGGGGTCAAAGGACACATAGCTTCTGCTTCAACTAGGCATGGATGCCAGAATGAGAGACTGTCCAAAGTAAACAAATGATTACAACTGTAACACAGAAGACAGTAGCTAAAGCAATCAAGAGGTAGGGGAAATTCCAATCAGAGGTCTCTAGAGAAAAAAATCTGTACCATGACAGTGGACGGGTAAGAAAACAAAGCTCTTCATAGGTTTGATCCTGAAACTCCTGCATTACAAATGTTTACACTTAACTGTGCTCGCCAGTGCTGGGCTCGTCCTTCAGGTCACTTAGAGCTGCTGCTCTGCTGTGGGTTTCTCTGAAATGTTTGTATGTGTCTGTTTTCCTACCTGTCTACCCAGAGTTCCCCTTTACCCTGTTCCTCCAGCCCCCTCCTCAAGGTAAATGTTGTGGTTCCATTCTACCTCTGTAGGCAGTCCCTTTGTGTAGTTCTCAGGAATGTCTTCTGATTTCTTCACCAGCAGTCTTCCTGGACATTATTTGTATGTCTAACCTCCAATCAGTACTGAGCTTTGGGTCTCACCTACACCTCCAGAAAGGGGAAGTTGACAGCTTGCACATAGGTGAGCATGTAAGCCTGCACTAGCTTACTAGCTTACAATTGTATGAAGTTATTTTCAAATAATATACGGGGTTTTGATCCCAGCAGTTGGCCAGGGGAGGGCTTACATGTCTGTTCTGGGACAAATCAATGTCTGCCCGACATGAAAGCCAGGTGTTCTGGTACAGTTGGAGTGTCTAGTCATTCCCATAATATTCACTTCCTTCTTCTCTCTTTGAGCTTCATGGAATTAACATATGCAGCAAAGCTGGCTGCCTGACCTCAAAGATGCCTGCTCCCTTCCCTGGGAAGGAGTAGATGCTGGATAGCAGATTCCCAAGGGACCTTTCCATACTTCACACTCCTCTTGGCCTAGTAGGGGCTATGTGCTTCACCAAAGCAACGTGAGCAAGTGATAGGTATCACTTCTGAGCTGTAATAGTTAAAAGGTACTGATGACACCCCCACTCCTAAGATCTCTTTTATGACAATTTTTAGACTCCTTTATTGAAGATGAAGAATTGTAAAATACTTATATGGGTAAGCCAATCATTAGGGTTAGCCATGCCCATGTTAGACTATGATATGACTAAGAAGTAAATGTCTATTATGATAGATAATAGAAAAATTTGGGTTTATCTATTTCAGAATCTATCTCCCACACAGTACTCTAGCTGTTCTAAGCTCCAAGTATGAGTTCTTGTTTGGTTTGGGGTTGGCATGAATCTCAAGTCTGAAGCCATCAGTTCAGATATTCCTCAACTCACAAGCGTGTCCTCCATAGCTGACAGATTACCTGTCAATCCAACTAAAAGGAAGATCAGTTTTTCAACATTTTAAGAAAATTAAGTCTTCTGTGTTCTACTATGTCAAAAAAAAAGCTTAGAGTGGATAATTCTGCCTCCATATTGAAAGAGAAATAAACTGAACCAATTACAATATGGAACATAATTCAGAGCTCACTCAACCCCAATAGTCAGAAAAGGCATATAATTGACACATAAGTAAAATAGTAGTCAAAATACTCAGATATTTATTCAGTCATAGTAAGCTGGATTGTGCAGTAGCAAAAAGCACCCCAAATCTCATTGGCTTATGACAAGATTACTCACTGCCAATGTTAAGTTGTATATCCCATCTTCCCTCATCCTTGGGCAACTAAAATGGTTTCTAACATAGCTTATCAAGCACAGTGAGGTATGTGCTGAAGCAGAGAAACTTTTGCCACATGCATTTCTCAGGTAAGTCTGAAGTCTCAGGGCTGGGAAGTCTAATTCTCCCCCAAGAGACAGTAAACATTTAATTTGATCAATGTTGTAATCCATTGTTCAAATGTTTAATTAAAAATATTCAAATATGAACTGGAGAGGTGGCTCAGTGGTTAAGAGCACTGATTGCTCTTGCAGAAGACTTAGATTAGGTTCCCAGCACCCACATGGTGGTTCACAACCATTTGTAACTTCAGGGGATCTTATTCATTCTTCTGACCTCCAAAGTCACCACCAAGCATCCACATAACACACAGACATACACACCAGCAAAGCACCCACAAGTAAAACATGAATAAATCTAAAAAACTATATATTCAAATATTTCATTCAGACAATGAACATCAACCTCAGTACAGAAGAGTAATGAGCCCTCAATTACCTACCAAAGGGATAATAAACTCTGAAAGAATTATCAGATTCATCCTTACCACTTATTGCCCTGAGAATAAGTTCATCCAAGATTAAAAGACATTGGACTGTTAGTAAATAATTACTTAAATCATCTTTTACTGCTTTGAGTTGTAAAAGAAGCTGGTCAGGAGGAGAGGAATTTAGGTATGAATCCTACCTAAAGGAGTATGTCCATTTATCTGCACTACTCTAATATTTCATAGGGGTCTCTACTCTATAATGGGTGGTGCTCACAGTTTCAGCCTCATAGAAGGTACAGAACAGAGAAGAATTATAGTAAGGGACTTCAAATAGACAAGCACAGAACATCACACAAATGTGAGCTCATAGAGCCCCATCCTGTCTCTGCCTTGGACTCATCTCTACTACATCAGGTGCAGATTTAAAGCTGTACTGCCCATCAAGAAAAGGGATGACAAACAGACAAAACATCACCCTATGAGAATCTTGAGGAGAGCCCAACAAGGCACACACCACTTCCCTTAACCAATCAATCAGTACATGTCCTTGGAAAGCTATCAGCCACTTTGCTAATCGTATTCAGTGCATGTTTCAACAGACACCTTGAAACCTTTGACCAACTCCCTACAGCTACTGCTGGCCTCTGTGGGCAGGAGGGTTCAGCACCAACAGTATGGAAGTCTTCCGATGGTAGGATTCTGTCCACTTTTAAGTAAAGAAAGCTCTGCTGAAAATGGAGTTTAGGAAATCGAGGCAGTGACAGAAATAGGGTCTAGAAAGCCTCGTTTGGTGAATGATTCAGTGGTGTATTAAACTGCCAGGAGTCTGGACTAAGGTCTAAAGAACAGGAATATAAAAGTGACGGGAGGTAGGAAGCAGTGGGATTTATCACAGGAGTTAGGGAGGGGCCGGGGAGAAGACAATTAGTCAGCCTACCTAGTTCCCAGCTCAGACTAGTCGGCGCTTTGGTGTGACCTTAACCCCACCATGGAGTACTTACTAATTACAGCCACGCCTCATGGTGGCTCCTGGCAGAAGGGAAAGTTGGGACTGTTCATGCACGGTGTCCCCGGATGCCTTCTGCCAGGCTTTCACTTCCCCTTCAGATGACTTCAACAAGCACACTGCCATATCACATGCATTTTCTGCAAGGAGGCTTGAAGACCACATTGGCTGATTCAGTCATGCCGTGGGTGGCTTGTTTCCACTCACAACGTGTTTCCCGGTTGTGTCTGAGCTCCACAGAACTCTGTGAAAGAAATACTCGCCCACCTTATGGGTGAGAAACGTGAAGTCGGGAGCCACTCGTGATTTTCCCACAGCTTCACAGCTGGTAGCAGAGGCATTGCGGGACTCTAGGTCTGCTGACAGAAGGACATTTCCTTTCCTAAATGGAAGAGCAACTGTGGACCTTGGCAGAGAGGAACACATTGGAATGAAGACAGTGCATCCGACAACTGTAAAGTTATTTCAGGGAGAAATGAAGACAAATGGGAATTAAGCTCTTTTAATTATACATTTACCAGTGATCTGTCATTGAGAAGGAACTAATACATGGGAGTATCAATTTTCAGTAAATATAAATGGCAAATAAGGCATTTAATGAATTGCAAATGACAATGCATCTAAAAGTAGTTATCCATCACGAGTAAGGGCCTTCCCAGTTATTACTCGAATATTTCATTTCCACGAAGACTCTAGAGGAATGGCTTAAAGAGAGTACCAGGATGCTTCAGACAGTGCCGGGAGTGGGAGGTATAAAAATAAAACTCTGCTTTATCCATTCCAAACATGCAGGAGGGACAGGGAGAAGCGAAATATTTGCAGATGGGATTTTTTTAAATGCTTGGGTAGCTGATGAAAACGTTCAGAAATCTGCAGATTCATCAACTGGAGAGTAGGTTCATGAGCCAACTATCAACAACCAAAAAGGGGTGGGGGTGGGGCAAGTCTTGGCCAGAAGTAGAAAGCAGTGACGAAGACAGAGCTCTAAGAAAGTGTAGCCATATGTAGAGGGCACCAGTAAGATACTGCCATCAATTTATCTCCCAGCTTTAACCTGTCCATTCACACAGAGGGAGTATTTTCCCTGGTTAGTGTTTAACAAAGAAATTCTATTTTGTCTTTGGTTGAAGTCGGGTATCTGTCTCAGTCGCCTCTACCTCTATTTTTCCAACAGGGTCTCTCAGTAAAACCGGAGCTCACCAATTTGACTGGACCAAATGTTCAGAAATCCCCAAAGGTTCTCTCATCTGGACATCCTAATGCTGGCATTACATGTTCCTACCACCACAACTGGCTTCTTAATGTGTCTGAGCTGCAAACTCAGACCCTTAGACTTGCCTGGCAAGAACTTTGCAGACTGGGCCATGGCCCCCAGATCGTAACAAAGCTTTTTGATAGAAATAAAATTAAAAAGATACCTTCCCTTATCTCAGCATGTCACCTAAAGTCTCTTTGGTCACCTGAGTGGTTTTTAATATCATTGTAAAGTCACTATAGTTTGTTCTGGCAATGCTAGCAGAGAACAGAAAGCAAGAGCAGGCAAACCTGCCAGCATCTCTCAAAGCTTTAAAAGACAACATGGTTCAAGATGGAAGTATCTACCTGCAGAACTGGGGAAAAAAACACTAAAAAACAACAGAGCTGTGTGGGCACCCCACAAATAGTTTCTGTATTTACACCATCAAACTAGGTCTTTTTTCTAATTTTCAAAGTACTAAATTGTTTTGCCCACTATAGCAGCATAAGAATGTCTGTGGCCAGCTCTGAAGCAAGCCAACTTGGCATTTTTCTCAGGGAGCCTAGTGAGTCAACGTTATTTATTCAAATAACATTGCATATTTATGAAGCTGAAGTCTAATTAAATTATATCAGTCATCAATCAGACTCTACTAACCCTCCTCTCCACAGACCAATTCATGGAAATACGTGAATCCCCAAATACAAATGTTTAAATGCTGAATAATTAGCCTGGTGTCTCTGCACAAACCCTCTGGAGAGCCACCTTGCGTTTGGGAGCTCTCTCTCCACACCTGTGTTTAGCATCCTGCCTTCTTACTGAAGGCTCTCCTCACCACTTCCATAATCCAAGGGACGGGAAAGTGTGAATGAGCAAAAACCGAGTTTGTTAGTACTACCATTTCCTTTTGCTTACTCTCAAAACACAAGTTTTGTAGGGAGAAATGGGTCACTTATAAAATTATTAAAAGAATCCTTCATCCAAAATTGTTCACTGAGTGAAAGTTTGAAGAACATGGACTGAGGCCCCAGGAATATCCCAGCCTGGCCTGTGGTCTCACAGCACAGCTTCCTGCTCCAGCTAGGTGACATTAAAGAGCTCTGCAGCAGAAACCGTACCCAGTACAGTGAACATGAGGTCATCAGAGAGTTAAAAAGAGAACCCTCAACGACAGATATTTGACTACCATAAAGTAAATCACAAAGTTTCCTCGTGCAAAGGGCACAAAGTCCCGCAGTTGAGATGCCAGCCAGGGAGCCCATGCTCGGCTTCTGCTCCTCTCCCACGGGTGGCATGCTGATGCTCACTTCCTGTTTCAGCCCTGGCCTGTAGACCAGACTCCCTTTGTTTTCTCTGGCTCGCCTTCTGCAGAATACAACAAAACTGCTCCAGCCTCCTGCTCATAACACTCTTTAAAAAAGAAAAAAAAATTTACTCCTTCCTTAATTTTTTCACTTTTACTTTTTTACATTTATGTTTTATTGAAAATGCATTTTTCATAAATGTATTCTGATTAGTTTCTTCTCCCCCAACTCCTCCCACATCCTCCCTATCTCCCCACCCATCAAAATCCACACCTTTATTTACTCTCTCTCTCTCTCTCTCTCTGAAAAAAAATATAGATTCTCAGAAATGAGTGGGATTCTGAGGGCGACCTCCTGAGACTACAAAATTATACTCTCAGACCCTACTCTATAGATAAAGTATACATATAAAGTATAGATAAAGTATATAGTATAGTATAGTATATCTTATAAAGTATAGAACCTAAAATATAGTATATTCTATACTTAATACATGGTATACTAAAATAACAAATAATAATATTAAATTATCATTCAAAACTTTTATGAAAACATGGTTTTAGCCTATTTTGAATAACTGTATGTTTTTATCCTTTTAAACCTGGTACAAGGAATATTCTAACGGTTATAAAACACAAGTTTTAGGGAGAAAATAAAAAACAATTGAGCAACTAAATGAAATATTGCTGAGCTGAGCAGTGGGATTCAAATGAAGATACTCAGAAGTTTTGGGGATGAGGTTAACAGCTTTGAAACAGACAGCTGTAACGAAAGCTGAGGTGGGGCCCCTGGGTAGCCAGAAATGATGCAGACACACACATTATAAATACACTCACACCTTTCTACTGGCCTAGCCCTGACCCCTCAGTAAAGCGTTCCCTATTACCTAAGTGCTCACAAAAGCATGTATTACAGACACAGGTTGTTTGGGTGTTCCATCCCACCATGCTCACCTAACATTTTAGAGCCAATGAGTGCAAAGACCAAATGTATGGGTACAGCTGAATATACTTGCACTGTCCAACAGCAGAAGAATTTATTTAATGAACTCTCATGTGTATGCAAGTGGGTGACTGATACCATTGATGAGAAGCAATGGGTCCCAAGAGGTCCTGGCAGCCAACATCCAACCTCCCTAACACACCGCACAATTCCAACCCAAACCAAACTTTGCTGTTGTTTAATGTTTCCGGGTAGAAAAGTATCTCTTTTTTAATGTCTCCTTTCTGGCTTCCTGCATGCCCTGTCTGGGTGCTCTGCAATGTCTTTGTCTGGGAAAGTTGGGGAAAAGACAAAAGCAGCCAGTGGTGTGACTGTAAAGACCCCCTACACAAGGCAGCTGCCAGTTCTCCTGTCATCTGGACAGTTTTGTTACCTGTGTTTAAACCACAACACATTATTATCTCCTTAAAAGTGTCTGCAAGAACAGAATGATGTCAGAGCTCCAGAGTTCCCCCAAACCACTCTCTCTTGGATGAACTCACCCCCACAATGTTCTTTCACAATGGGAAATGTGTTACCTACCATTGCAAACAAATGTATGAAGAGAGGTAAAAAGGCAGTCAGATACCTTTAACAAGTCAAAGAAGGCGTGTCCTATTGGGAGATGCTACAGGCTTACACTAACGGGAAATAATACGTGCTTATGCTAACAGGCTTACACTAATGTGGATCCTCTCTGTGCCCCTCCATTATTCTTTAACCTGCTTGCCAAAATACTCCTCAGATTGCTTCCCCAACCTGAGCCAGGAACTCTGATCTTCCTTGTTCTGGGAATAGAGAGTATTTTGTATGCTCTTCCTGGGCAGCAACTTTTAGGTCGTTCTATCCTAACTCTTTCATTGCCTTCTCCTCAACATAAATTTAACTAAATAAAGTACTAAGTCTGAGAGTTTGTTGGGCCCCTCTTCCAAATCACACAGATTATCCGGTTACCCAAGCAGACAAATACTTTGCTGTAAGAACCAAGTGACTTAAGTGTTTAAATGACGCCGAAGAGTTGTGAACAGATACAAAAGAAAAGATTCGGAAGGTCGTGGCTTGCCTTCCTCCCCTTTAAAGTTTTCTGGTACGCTTGGACCAGCTCACGTCCCAGTATATTGTAAGAAAGTGGAAATCAGAGCCCAGCACCACTGTCTGGGAAGTCGTAAGGTGTAATTAGCTTGCAATTTTAGTAATGAAGTAATGATGTCATTCATTCAACAAAGACTTATAAAGTTCCCCGAATAAAGGTGAAATCACAATGTAATGGGAAACCGAGGTGCAGGTAACTCTGGGGAAAAAAAAAAACAACAAAAAAAACAAAACAAAAAAAACAGATGACAAAAAGATGACCAGCCCTGTCCAGAGGATTGCTCACTGAAACTACAGCAGAAGCCCTCTGCGAAGAGCTGTATGAGATCACTTCTCTAACTTCAGGTGTCTTCAATCTAAAATCATATTACCTTTTATGAGCATTGAAATGTCCAGGAAACCTGATACTCTGCCTTTATTTCAGGATGGAAAAGAATACAGCAATAGAAGGCTCCCATTAACTTCCTGGGCTCTAGAATGAAGCAGATTAGCAGTGTTGGCGCCTGGCTCTACCCTTCAGGTGAAGAGACCTAGCAAATAGGTCACCTGTCTCTGAAGTGTTCATCTTTAATGAAGACAGTAATACCCACCGCAGAAAGGTGCGAAAATAAACTTCACTCATCCACAAAAAAACTCAAAAATCTCTCTTGGTTGTATATATATATATATATATATATATATATATATATATATATATATATATATATATATATATATATATATATATTCTCATTGTGACAAATAGTCTCCAGCGTGTGGAGTAAGAATTTAAAGCTTCTTTCTGGTCACCCAGCCAAGCCCTCAGTCCAGTGTGGTTCCACATCAATACTCATATTCTAGATTATTAAATTTGCATAGCTCTCTGTGGCATGTAAGAGGTAACACACATGCCCTCTTCTTTTATGGAGAAAAACAAAGCAGAGGTAATTATTATTGACCTTCTATACCTAAGGGTACGGAGGCGCCACAAGCTCAGACTATGCCAGAAAATTCCAAGGTAATGACAAGGTAAGGGTGGGATTAAATAATCCTCTTGACCACCCTAAACCATTTCATTCATGAAAACACACACTTACAGTGCCCAAAACACACTTTCTATTTTGTAATTTGTTTATGTTTGTGGTATACACATGTGATAGCCTGTGGAGTCCATATGTGGTATACACATGTGATAGCCTGTGGAGTCCATATGTGGTATACACATGTGATAGCCTGTGGAGTCCATATGTGGTATACACATGTGATAGCCTGTGGAGTCCAGAAGCTGAGTTGGGATATCTTAAATCCCTTCTTCACCTCAATTTTTCTCACTGAAAAAAATTTTTCAGAGAATATATTCTGGTAATGGTTTGCCTCCCCCAATTCCACCCAGATTCTCCTCACCTCTCTACCCACCAACACCATGTTCTTTCTCTTTTTTTTTTTCAGAGAACAGCCAACAACGACAACGATGATGATGATGATGATGATGATGATGATGATGATGATGATGATGATGATAAAAAAACAGGGACCTGGTGCTCATCATTTCCTCTAGGATGCTTGTCCAGAAAACGTCAGCAATACCCTTGTCTTTTCCTCCAGTGTGGAGTCACAGGCATTAACTACCACATCTGACTTTTGTATGAGTGCTAGAGACGCAAACTCGGGTTCTCATACTTAAACAGAAAGCATTTTTTTTTTACCCACCAAGCCACCTCCCCAACCTTCAAAATATATATATTTGAAGTATTCACATCTAAGTCAGGAAAGATCTCTTAACCTATCTTTCAGGTGGGTGAGGCCTAAAACCCTGTCGATGGCACCTTCCTTTTAGTGAATCTCTTAGCCACGATGAATTCTACCTAGCTAATGGTGATGCAGTCAGGCCAATCACTCTGAAATCAGTAAAGGAAACAGATAGTCAAATTTTCCACACCTCAGAAGCCATTTACAGCCCTGGCCAATGTCCAAGATTAATTTAAAAGGTTGATTAAGAATGTAGCCCCTTCCACTGCATTAGGTAACAGAAGTAAACCTTGGTGGCTTCTATTACTCAGGAAGAGATAGCTGATGATCTTGAGGCCCAGAGAAAACTCTGGATATATGATGCATTTTACCTTGGCATTTCCCACCCTCTTTAATGATCCAGCTACCAAGTCGAAGAAGCAAAGATACAAGGCTGCTAATGACTCAAACATCTGCGCCATGTCTTAACATTACAATATTGTCAACAGGAAGCTCAGATGGCTAGCATCATCTGCACCGAGACAAACGGGGAGTTTTGTTCAGGATTTCAGTTCGTGCCCAGTAGTAATGACATTGGATGTGCTGCTCTCCATGCCAAGCCTATGTCTGGAACATTGGCTGGGACACATACACACAGCTCAGCAAGATGCTGGCAAAGAGAGCTGGAAGAAAAAGCAATTCTTTCTCTTCTTTATTTCTGTTTTATGAACAACAAAATCACAGGGCAGCATGAGACACAAGCTACTTCTCAGACA
This sequence comes from Mus minutoides, assembly GCA_902729485.2. Classification (NCBI taxonomy): domain Eukaryota; kingdom Metazoa; phylum Chordata; class Mammalia; order Rodentia; family Muridae; genus Mus; species Mus minutoides. The sequence continues at coordinate 62,794 of LR749999.1, forward strand.
GCATGGCCATCTTGGGGTGATGTTCTTTTAGTGTCGGATAAAAATTAAACCTAGGGCCTGGGGTGTACCTCTCAGTTTCTAAAGTACTTGCCCAGCATGCACAACGACCTGTCTGGATTCCATACCCAGCACTGTATAAACCAGAATTGTAGTCCATGCCTATAATCCTAGAAATTCAAGATCACCTTTGGTACAGAGAGATTTTAAAGCTAACCTGGACTACATGAGACCCTGTTTCAAAATAAGAAGAATAAGAACAGAAAGAAGGAGAAAGAGAGGGATGACTGAGAAGGAAGAGGAGCAAGGAAGAGGAGTGAGTGGGAAGAGGAGGAGAAGGAGAAAGATTGGGCCTAGAAATAAGAAATTCCTTTTGAAACCATGAAAACTGCAGTTCGGGCATCATTTTACTCCCAGAGCTGCACCTGGAAAATAGAGGAAACTCCTCCCAAAAGAACTTGTTGATCAATGACAGGAAAAGATATGAAATTACACAGGGTGTAAAACTGTAAAGCTGGAATAGTGAGAAGGGATGACTTGCTCATCCACAGAGCCACGCTAGGAGCAGAGTCCCAAGGACATCCTGTGCCTACTCACATGCACACATACATGAATCGGGGGAGGGAGAGAGGGAAACGAACAGACAGACAGATAGACAGAGGCAGACGGGGCAAATTCAGTATGTTTGCCTTTCCTGAAACACTGGACTGCTACCTAACACAGAAATTTCCCTCATAGTAGGTATTTGAAGGCCCAGAAAGATGTCTTAAAGCACACTAAACCACAAATTGTTGGGCAAGGCCTGATCATCTGAGTTCAGTCCTTGGGATCTACACAGTACGAGGCGAGAACCAATTCCCAAAAGTTATCCTCTGATTTCCACACTCATGTCATAGCACATCCAAGCCTACACACACACACACACACACACACACACACACACACACACACACACACACTTAATGTAATTTAAAAGTTTTTGTAAGGGGCTGGTGAGATGGCTCAGCAGGTAAGAGCACCCGACTGCTCCTCTGAAGATCCTGAGTTCAAATCCCAGAAACCACATGGTGGCTCACAACCATCTCTAACAAGATCTGACTTCCTCTTCTTCTTCTGGAGTGTCTGAAGACAGCTACAGTGTACTTACATATAATTAATTAATTAATTAATTAATTTTAAAAGTTTTTGTAAGGACTGGGGAGATTTTTCAGTGCTTAAGAGCACAAGCTGCTCTTCCTGAAAACCCAGGTTTGATTCCTAGCACCTACATGGTGCCTCACAGTCTTCTGTAGCTTCCATTCTAGAGAATCCAATGCCTTCCTCTTGTCTCCGTGGGCACCAGACAGGCACCCCCACACATAAAAATAAACATAAATAAGTATTTTAGAAATCTTTTTTAAAAATCATTTAAGTCGTAATTCTTAACATTGAAACATTTTCCCTGAAAAGGAAATGAGGGAATAATGAATTCTCATCTGAAAATTGACGAGACGTAAGAGGACATCTTTTTCACATGGTCCAGTCCTACTGCTCAGGACACTGCACTTCAGTCAGTATGACCACTGTCCTTGCTTTCACTCTCATAGCCAGTCCCCAGCCTTGTATGGAAACAGTCTGTTTGCATGTGTCCCAAAGGATTCTACCTTCCTTAAGGGCAAGGAACAAATTTTATTTCTCTTTGTATGCTCAGTGTGTGCCTTGAAATTCTTAATGTGTGTGCTCAATAAATATTTATTTACCTGAACTGAATTTGGGGTCCAGAAATTTAGTATGTTTTCTCTGATGCTGCCTCTAACCCAGTGTTTGCAGATCAAACACAGGGCTCTCATTCCCTCCATCCATAAAGATACAGAAACATCTCTTTGTAGTCTCCTACTTCGTGAAGTTAGCTAAATGTGTATCATATGTCTATAAATGCATGCCATAAAATTGAGGTGAATATTACTTATAACATGTATGTCTTATCTGCTTCTGCCAAGAATTAAGAAAGCAAATGTGTCTGTGTCTGCAACTTTCCAACTGTCAGTGTGCCACCCATCAAGCACATAATAAAGACCCCCTCCCCATTGAGCTCAGAAACTTAATCATTCACCCAAACAACCTTGAGGACCCAAGTTCAAATCCCCCAGAAGTCCTGTAAAACTGGGTACATTGGTACACGTCTATAACTCAACTCCTACCAAGAGATAGAAGGCAGAAACAGAATTTCCAGAAGCTTGAGGACCAGCTAGACGGGCATAGGCTTGGGGTAAACAACAAAAGACCCTGTCTGGATAAGATGGAGAGTGAGAACAATTGCCTGAGTCTCCCCTGATGACCACACACATTTCTGGTGCCAATGACATGCAGGATACTTCTTAGCATATAACCTATGTGAGCCCTACATGGGCAGAGGCCTCGCTAGGGTTGTTGCCTCTTGACTTCCTTCTCTTAGAATTTAGGGGATCAAAAAAACATCTGTCATATGAGTGGGGGGCAATGATCACCAACAACACAGTATTTATAATAACCTGGGTTTTGTTCTTAAATATCTTAAACAAAAACTGCCCACATTAACGTGTGAATTGTTAGCCAGGCATAATCCCAGCACTCGGGAGGCAGAGGCAGGCGGATTTCTGTGTTCAAGGCCAGCCTGGTCTACAAAGTGAGTTCCAGGACAGCCAGAGCTATACAGAGAAACCCTGTATCAAAAAAAGAAAGAAAGAAAGAAAGAAAGAAAGAAAGAAAGAAAGAAAGAAAGAAAGAAAGAAAGAAAGAAAACCATGTGAATTGTTGAATAAAGTAGGTAAAGGCCTCTGTGTCCAACAGGTGTAGAGAGAAATGCAACCTAGCTTGATTTTCAGATAGAAGATTCCAGGTCTGTAAGACAGTGCCAAAGCTTCCCAGGTGCTGGCTTCACAGTGCTGATAAAAATATTTGATGAAAGAGTAGACATAGCGCTCCAAGCTCTGGCTCTGCGTTGTCATCACTGATAACAGCAACAAGACATACAAACTACGGCCGAGCCATATGTACCTCTGTCAAATGATTCTAAGGAACTGAGTTTTTCTGAGTTTCGTTTGCCTTGCCAACCATACCAGACACTCTATGACAAGTTTATTGGCCCGATTTGATGGATTTAATTTAAAATGTATTTTGAAAAAAAATGTTAACTAGGAACATTGTTCCGTGCATTCAAACACACACACACACACACACACACACACACACACACACACACAATTAAAAAGTGAACTCATAACAACTTCTGTACTCTAAGAAATAAAAATTGAAGTAACTTAATTCATTAAAAGATTTATATGGCTAGATTTTAATTCCTTGAGTGGAATCTGGGCAAGCATAATCTAAAACAACCAGTATACTTTTAATCTCATACAATCCAATGAGCTTTAATAAGCAAAATAGTTCCCAGTAGAACTAAACCCCGGCTATTCATTCCTCTGTGTTTGTGCGTCTCTGTGTGCCTGTGGGAAACTGTGTGTGAGTTGAACTAATTATTTCAGGATTTTTTTATATTTAATTAACAACATTGCCAAAGAAAGTCATCCTTCAGAAATCTCCCTATCCTGGTTTATAACTTATAATAAAATGGAGTTTTGCATCTAATGGGCTTCAGGGTATAACATTATACTGTCACTTTTTAAAGGCTATAGTTATAAGTAAGAGATAGTTTCCATTATAAAATTTTTTCCATAGTCTGCTTAGCCAGTTAAAAACATTTGCTATATAAATGGTCTTTCCAATTCATAAGCTAGAAATTATTATAGACAAGTCTTTAAGAATATCAAAGTAAGTTTATATTGGCTTCAGTAACCTTCCTCATTTATTCAATACTTGCATCCACCAGCTTAAAGTATACTCACTGGACAGGGCAGTGTGATAATAATGTACTACCTCAACAAGGAAATAAAAAAAAATTAAAACCTTAAACCCTGACAACCTGCTTGTCCAGTTGGGACTATGTGTATTGATTCAAGCCTGGCCTGCTCCACACAGCAGGAGAAAATGCAAATGGGGTAGAAAGGCAGATCCAAAGAAATTCCTTAAGCTCAAATCTCAGATAGATCACAGTAGATCTTTCAAAGATGTACCTTGGCTCTGGGCTTAGACCCTTGATCCTCCGGTGGGGGCTGGGGGCGGGGACTGTAAAGATGCTTGGAAATCAGATCTGCCCTGACAGGGTGAGGCAACCCTCTTTGACCTCCTCGAAGCCTGCTGTGCTTGCCTCTAAGAGGCCAGCACGCTTCATCCTGGACTGCTGAGAGCTTCCTTTAATTGTGGACCTGGCTTTCAGTTTCCCTCGGAGCCCTAGTCAGGGGAACTTCCCTGTCTGTTCTTTTCCGAAAACTGGAAAAATACTGAAATGTCATTCTAAACCAGAGGACTGGTTGGGCATGATGTGTTAGGTCCAAACAGTGGGGCTCTGCAGCCTTTGAAAAGAAGGAGTTAGAATGACATGTACAGATAAAAGCAAGTCAAACACATGTATGTATGTATGTATGTATGTATGTATGTATGTATGTGTGTGTGTGTATGTATATATACATGTGTATGTATACATGTATGAATGTGTGTGCATGCATGTGTATATATACATGTATGTGTGCATGTGTATAAGCATGCATATATGTGTTAATACCTATTATGTACCCAAGGGAAAGTGCAGGAATTCTCCTGGAGGGATGAGGGAAGAGCAGTGCCCATTAGCAAGTGGTATACAGCAACAGCAACGACAACAACAACAACAACAAATCGCACTTTCTATGTAACACGGCCTTTTAATTATATATCGAGTGTAAATTGTGTGATTAAAAAATAATGACATTTCTAAGGCTATGCTAAAAGAATTTCGAGGACTTTACCAGGCTGAGTTTAGAGATAAACGTCCTTAATATTCATGATTGGAATTTTGGAAGTCCATGACCTCTCTAAGCGGTATGAAACTGGTTGTGTATTTGGGTACCTTCTGAAAAGCATGAGACCTGAACATGACTGTGCATACATCTGAAACTCCAGTAATGAGCGGCAGAGTCAGGAAGATCCCCCAGGTGCACAGCTAGTCTAGCCGAAGAGGTGTTCTTCAGGCTCAGCAAGAGAGCCCGTCTCGAAAATAAGGCACAAAAAGAAATGAGAAAGACAACCTAACAATGATCTCCGGCCTCCATGTACACATGCATGGATGGGTACACACACATACACGCACACACACACTAATAAAGGGCTCCTACCCAATACCAGCACAGGAAATCACACTGGACAGGTTTTGAAGCAAGATGCTTACAGTGCTGAAGCCCTTCACTCGTTCAGATTTGAGCAAAGTCGTCTAAGGACTAATTCTGTTTCCTCCATAGAAACGAGGCACTTGTGAAACTGGGAGGGAGGGAGTGGACAGACAGAGAAAAAGTCAGTCTTACGTGTCTCTGAAGGTGGCAGAGTGGAAAGAGTGGGATTCATCTAGTCTCAGTAAAGCAAGGTTCAGTACAGCATCATCTGCCAAGCTTAAACTGTGGGGAAGACTCCTTAATTCACAACGGAACATTAAAATAGACCACAAAACTCTTGTTTTTATGCTGTATGTTAATATTATATGGACAGGTCAGGATTTATGTAGAAATGTGGCTTCTGATGACTTCTATGAGATGAAAGTCCCCATGAGTCACTATACAAGAATGTCTTGGATCCATCAACGCCTCCACTGTCTCTCCCTTGACTCCTCTGATGCTCTGCCCCTTCGAATGACCTTCATTTAGAGTCAGGTGTGACTCAAGTGAGGAGTCATGAGATGTGCCTACACTGGCAAAACGAGGGATACTATTGGTGGAAATTTGCCATGATACCTCCTTTCCAAATGTGCTTTCCAGGTGGTTTATCACTGGCAACATCACAGCCAAGAGCTAGAAGGGAGAAACGGAAGGCTAGCTGGTCAGAGGGAGAGAAGAACAGACTGAGAGAGCACGTTAGGCTGAAGGCAGAAAGAAGCCAAAAACTTGGTGAGCTATAATGACCATGCATGCCTGTATTCCACTTAACACATTCTACATCTGTTGGGTGGTCAAATCTCAGATGATACAACTGCTGGAGCACAGGATGACCACGCAGCTTGCTTTCACTTCAGCCAGCTATCGAGCATCCGAGAGGCAGGATCTGAACCAGAACCAAGGCTCAGAGTCACCCAGACTCCAGGGTGGAAAGGGAATTAGATCTTAGCATCGGGCACAAAACTGGGGGACAGGTTTCTAAGAACTCCTTGGAAATTCTTATAAGCCTGTCTCATTACTATTCAAACACATATCTATATGTATGGCAATATCCCAGCTATGTTGGTCGATGGGAAAGTATTCACTGAGAAGTCCGTTGATTACATTGATATGATCAATCAGTCTAACCTTCATTAGCAGTCTCTGTTGCATTAATCCTGCACTGTGGCTTTTTACCCATGGAATCCTAAGAGCCTAATTTCGCTTCTTATTCACCTGGGCCTGTGCTCAACATACTGCATGATTGCAGAGACCTGTGTGGTTTTCTCACACACTCTCTGAACATATCTAACTTTCATTTCCAAAAAAGCCATTCCAGTCGGTTAATATAATCATTCCTTTAAAAAATAGTTTATCCCCTTCCCTTAGATTTAGGTTCTTAATATCTCTTGGACTCCTCAGTAACATATGTGCAGGACATGACATCTGAGCCTTCCTAGAAAGTCAGGAGCCAACTTTTTCTCTGAATACCCTCAGTAGCCAAATGGATTCTACTCCCACAATTGAGTAGCAAGTTGTCTCCTAATTGTTTACTGCCCCCATGCCCCTAGCCCACAAATCAAAGAATTGAATTAAATAAGAAATGAATAAGATTGTTGTCCTGTGGCTACAAGGGGAGAAAGGGGTGTTTCAGTTTGGTTTGTTGTTGTTGTTGTTGTTGTTGTTGTTGTTCTTTTTAACCAAGTAATGATGAGCAGCATGAGAAAAAGAAAGACACAACTTCCCTGTCAAAGATTCTCTTCTAGAATGGTCAGATATCAGATTCTGGGATAAGTACCTCCACCTATCAAAACATAGGCAAGTGTGAATGCTCACACCACACATATACTCACACATACCACGCATATGCTCACACACACACACACATATATATATATATATATATATATATATATATATATATATATATATATACACATACATACACACACATATATACACACACATACATACATACATACACACACAACACATTTGCAGAAACACACAAACACACACATACACACATATCATACATATACATAAACACACACAACACACATACATCACACATATATACACACATATACACAGATACCACATACAAACACACATACCACACACACACATACATCACACACACATACACAAAATAAACAAGCTTCTCAACTTTTCACAGTAAATTTATTGCCTACTTTGGTTTCAATTTTATTGTGTCCACATTGTATATACAATCTCCCTTTATCCAAGGGTATAACTTACTGGGAAGACAAACAAGACGTTTCCTATGGGCATATAAATACTTCTAAAACTGAAGCTGGATAAAAAACATAGACTAGGAAACAGAAAGTGTTTTTCCTCTTCAGATATTTTAATTAATAAATCAAACAGGATATGATTAAGGTGTATTGGTCGATTGACTGAGTGAGTGGGTGATTGAAGCTTACTTACTTGGCTAACGTTCACCTGATGGGCACTCGTGACTCCTAGCTCCCCAGAGCCCAAGGACTATGGTATCATTACTTCTACTTCACAAATAAAAAGCCCATGGAGAGTGGTGTGGAGACTCCCACCTCCCGAGTGAAGATGCCCAGGGACGGTGGTACTATTGCTCCACCTTCACAAGAGGCAGCCAATGGCCTGAAGCTGACCTAGCTATTCAGTCGGGGATCACACTCAATTCAAACACTGCTGTGCACATTTTAAATGTTCATGAGAGCTGAAACCATGCATTTCCAAGCCTGGGACCTACCACACAGCAGGACTTCATAGATTTGTGGTATAAAATGTCATCAAACCCTACCAACAGCTGCATTGAAGGGTTTTTGTAAGTGCCACCATTTGAACAACATCAATGTGCAAATTTAAATCATCAGGTAGAATCTTAACAACGGTAAGAATCCTTCCCAGTCCTCCCTGTTACACAGTCATTGACTCCAAAGCAGGCCTTTGACAGAAGAATTAATACAATCTGTTTGCTAGATAATTTACCCTTTAGAATTATAATAAAATTAGCAGTCCATTGGACTTAACATTCAAACCAAAAACCAGTTTGCTGTTGAATAGACTAACTAAAGTCAAAACTAAGTAATTCCAGAATGAACACCTTTGAAGAGTCAGAAATTTCATTAAAAATTCAGTTGCTTTCCCTCCTCTTATAATGAAACAGTTCTTTAACGACAAAAGACCTTACCAATGCAGAAGAACACATATCTGAGCCAGACTCTCCCCCCAGTTTAATCATGGCTATTATTTCTGAAAATGAAAATGGCTGAGGTCATTGTAGTCTATTTCGGGTTTGCATGAGTTGGTGCTATTTTTCCCTTGGCTTTGAGCTCTCTCCACGCTACCAGCTAAATGTTATGGGTTTTGCTATGTGCCCTTTCAAATCCCATTCTTTTTAATAATGGACTTTACACAAATAAATTAAAGCAAATTCCACTTTCTTTCTTAACAACTCCAGATGGAGTCCACACTTAGAAGAGACCTGGTACTTGCTTTTCTAAAAAGAAAGAAAGAAAGAAAGAAAGAAAGAAAGAAAGAGAGAGAGAGAGAGAGAGAGAGAGAGAGAGAGGGAAGGAAGGAAGGAAGGAAGGAAGGAAGGAAGGAAGGAAGGAAGGAAGGAAGGAAGGAAGGAAAAAGAAAAGAACCCAACATGGTAGTGCATAGAGCTCCCATCTGCATAAAACACTGTGTGGCTGTCCAAAAAAAGTGGTGAAAAATGATAAATGGTAAGATTCATATTGTTCTTTTGACCAAACTGAAACATTGGAACAATGTATGTATTGCATCCAGCTTACATAGAAACATGGAAAATGCCTAGAAACAAAACCCCATAAATGAATCCGTCCTCCTTGCCTTTGTACATTTTGAGAGTTGAAAGGTCTTTATGTACCAGGAAAACCCTGATGGACCCACTGTTCAGAATTATCAAATAACTCGACACTGAATTTACAGAATTGCACACTCATTTTAGATATGATTAATATTTAGCTGACTTTCTGAACTTATCCTATTCTATTTGATTTGTTTTGTTCTAAGTTGCTATCTTTCTGAACTTTTTTTCTTTTATTCTGATTTGCTATCAAGTCCCATGGAATAACTCAACCTCTAACAAGCCTCTACCCACACCCTGCTATGAGAACGCCTTTGCAATACACACATACTGTGACATGCTGGCTGTTAAAAATTACTTAAGCTCTGTTTGTTTGTTTATCTTTTTTAAAAAAATCAACTTGCAAGATCAATGTATTAAGCTTTTATGAAAGAGGTGAAATAATTTTAAACACAGACACACAATAAGTTTATTTATTTAGAAACTTGTTAAATGGAGTCTGGGAATTCAAATATTCAATGTTGACATTGTACAGAACTGGCCAGGAGCCAAGCCCTGGTCTCCAGAGGGACCCATTGGACAAGGAATCCAGGCCTTTCTCTCTTCCCACTTGAACTAAAAAGGTAGAAGCCACTAGTTACAGCCACAGCAGTATCTGAACCACACTCAAACAGTCTGCTCCAACCAGGGCACTTAAAAGGGACACAAGTGGGCTTCAGTCTTCAGTGCTCAGCTCTTGTAGTGCCCCACACCACACCTGCAGAGTGTTGTAAACAGTCTCTCCCCTGTGCTGAAACGTCCCTCAAGTTTCTTGCATGGCAGGTAAGCAAAAGCAGTTGACAACAATTTTTTTTCTCTGTATATATTAAGGGTGGGGATGCCAATGTGTACAAACTAGGGGTCTGGAAGAATTCTGCCCTTCTCTGGCCCTTCCCCTCCCTTCCTTCTGTCCCCTCTACACAGCCAAGTTTCTTGAAACTCCTCAGGAGGCCAGGAGAGTAGGGAGAGGTAAGAATCTAATTTTAGAAAGAGGATCTTGGCTGGTGGGGTGGGGAAATGGTCGGAGAACTACTGGGTCATATCAAAGGAAAAGCAGACTTGAGGCTGTTACAGAAATGCCTGGACAGCAGCTTCCAGTCCTGAATGGGTTAAGCATCATCCCAGAAAATGGTGCAGGCATGGCCTCTCTGCAGGCTCCCACCTCAGAGCCCTTCTCTCAGCCACAGGGAATGCCCTGCAGAGGGAGTGAATAAATGAGGAGGTGCACAAGAATGTTCTAGAACCGGGGACGGGGCTGTGAGAGATTTACCCACGGTTTGCATGTGTCTACACTGTTGTTGTAAACAAGGCAAGTGGTGCACCAGACTCTGAGCACCCTGGAGTTGAAGAGGTGAAGCATTGTTTAATCAAATCCTTGAGCCCAAAGGTATGCGCTGAAGGAACGAAGGAACAGACTAGTTCATTCCTGAGACTTTCCCTGCCCAGCTCAGAGGCTCCATGAGGGCCAGGTTTCTGTACACCCAGAAGTTTGGAAATGAAGGGTGACACCAGCTATAAAGAATTGAGCTCTGTCTAGCTCCTGGTACCTTAGGAACTGGGAATGAGCTGGTGACCAGACAAGTCAAGTCTCCCCACCTTGAGGTACTCTGGGGGATGCCACAAGAAAGGAGTCCAAGGTAGCTTAGGGAGCTACTAATTATGCCCTCTTGCTCCTCTGGCCCTGATTAAACCCAGCCAGAAGTCCTTAGCTGTGGCCTTCCTGCTCTGGTCCTTGCTATAGCCTCTGTTAACCTGCCCCATGCTTCCAAAACCAAAACAAAATAAACTCCCAAACAACCACAAGTTTAAAAAGAAACTGCTTACAAGACATATTACCTTCAACTTGAAAGAAACAGAGAGAGAGAGAGAGAGAGAGAGAGAGAGAGAGAGAGAGAGAGAGAGAATGGATCTCCTGGAAAGACTGAATTTCTATTTGACAGTCAGTGTCAGTACAGGGGAGTAGGCCCCGAGATGCAGGAAGAGATTTGGCTAGGAAAATGTGAGTTGGGGCTATCCTCAAAAATTACAAGCTCACTCAGAAGACACAGAACAGAAGCACACAGTCGCCAAACCCTGAGACTCACAGCCCTAGCACATAAGACTCTGCAGCTAATGAACCATCCACTCCCACGGTGTTGGGATGAGGGGAGAATGAAAAGCGTAATTAACCTTTCCCTAAACACAGATCCAAAACGGGGTGCGAACCGCGGTGAAATGGTGCCTCAAAGTGCCAAATGAAATAAAGAAGCCCTAAGCCAGCCAGGGTAATGCTCAAATAATGGCGAACGACGCGCCTTTCTAGAAGAAACCTCAGCCCCCTCCGTCGGGAGAACATTTTTTCCTCCTGCAAAGCAGTCTGGAATAAACAAATAAACATATACTTGAAAGCAAGTCTCTATTTCGATGAAGCTTCTTAAGGGTGAATGAGCGTGCAAGAAGTTCTGCCTAAACAGGGCTTTGAATTAACCTTAGAATCCTAAGGGCTGGCCTGCGAGAGCGATTTTAAACATGTGAGGCAGAGCGGGGCTTGTACCTCTCCTACTTCGGGGCCTGTTCCCAAACAAAGATCAAGTACAGAAGTAACAAGTGCCTCCCCGGTCACCGCCAGGGTTTTGATAATCTCATCGCCTTCTTAAGCGACTTCCGGGGAGACGAGCAATAAGGGGTTTACTGAATGTAATATGTTCATTGCTTTGATTGAAACCCCGAAGGCTGGTACTTTGGCAAAGTGGGGTGGGTTTTCCTCCAGTATTTTAGGCTCTAGACCTGCAGGGCAAACCCCACCTCACTTCCTTCCCCCACCCCCACCCCGAGGAGAGTGACAACTGGAATTTCTGGGGAGGCCCAGGTGCTTCTCCAGCTGCCCCACACACCCCAAATAAAATGGCTGAGAAGTCTCCTGGCTGCCAGAATGGGCTTGCCTTATTTAGTTTTCTTTTCTCGAAGATGGAAATGTAAATCAAAGGTTTTAGGCAGTACAAATGTCAGTTCTCTTGCTTTTCCCTTTTAAGAAAACTTTTTACATTAAACCTTTCTATCTTCCCGTACGGTTTACAACGAAATTATTAGTTTCAAGTATTGTGTAAAAAATAAGTCCTATTAATTAGACCCAAGATAGAGCACGCAATCTGTTCCTGTAACATCAGGGAGTATTTTCAAGGTATGTGGTCTCTGTCTCTAACCATGGGCTTTAGCCAAAACCAAACTAAACTGACATCCACCAAAGACATACACAAAAGAAAAGAAATAATCAAGTATGGGAGAAAGAACTATTTGTGTGTGGTTTGTTTCTCTTGTAATGCTTACGTTTGCCACGATTACAATAAATTGGTTTTGTCTTGTTTTGTTTTAGATATGCTGGTTACATTACCTTTTCCTAACTCAGGAAGGGGGAAAAAGAAATAGTGCCTGCAAACAACTAAGTTTCCGTTGGATGATTGCACCGCAGGGGTCAGCAGCCACCTCTGCCACGCGCAGTTCGGCAAAAGGAAATAGCGCTTTAAAATACAAAAATCCGTAGTTCTGATATGATTTCCTTTATTGCTCAGATGGTAGCTGGAAAACTGCTCTAAGCAGCGCCCGTGTCTCTGGAAGACAGCCGCAGAAGCAGTAAAGCCCCGCTAGTGGGAACCTGGGGCTCAGCAGGAAAAGTTCCTAAGGCTGGGGTCCTGCTCTTTAGAGAGCACATGGGCATCCTTACCCCATACGAGACAAAAATCAATGTGTCTCACATGCGGTGACTGACAAGTCTCATCAGATCAGAAAGGAGCCTCAGCTTCTGGACTCAGTAGTGGGCTACAGGGTGTACAGCTTGCTTAGCAATTAAAATAGCTA